>CM052314.1:26889343-26918853 GCA_028455605.1 Lasioglossum malachurum
TTATATTATAGTACATTCGAATACGTTCTCTGGTGTGTTGTATTATATTCTAATATATTCTAGTGTATTCTAGTATATTCTAGCGAAAGCTTTTCTTATCTTTCTCTAATAAGGTAGCAGTGATATGAAACAATTTCGCGAGCAAGTTCGTGAAAATCAAGCTAACCAGAAATCAATAAATTGTGTCCGTTTCCGAGCACTGTACCCCATCGATAACCGCCGCTCCTGCCCGCCTTTATTGCATACTTATTAACGCGGAAAGTGAAAACGAACCTAAGCGCACCGTTACGAATACTAATTTCGCGGATTCACAGGTCACGGGGATACAACCCGCGGGATTGTAATCGAGCGGATTACACAGTCGATAAAGCGGTAACTTGAAAGAGAGTTCGACGCAGCCAACGACCATTAAAAAGCGGAAGAGCAAGACGGGATAGGGATGAGGGGCAAACAAGAGGCAGAATCGCGCGACGAATTATGGGATAACGCGTGTGCACGAAATCCATTAAAGCGGAACGAGAAATCGATAGGGGTGGCATGAGGGAACGCGTGCCGCGAAAGACGCTCCGTGATCCCGAAAACCCGCCCGGAAGACGAGAGCGGAAAACGCGAGGACGGCTAAAAATTATCGCAAATTCCGTGGAGGCGCACTGTGGCGGCTGGACCAAGCCGCGAGCCACGAATCGATCTCTTTCCTATCCGCACTCCCCGCCCCCACATGCCAGACTACGTCCATCCCCTTGGCAGTTGTTGGCTCAATTTTTATTCCACGGGTTACCAGCCGGTAACCTGATTAAACGCTCCATATAATTTAACAGCGGTCGCCGCCAGACCCCGCGGAATAACTTCTCTCTCTACTGGGCGTTAAAATGCAGGAATGCAACTTGACAAACATCCGAGATAGGGCTTTATAAACTCGCACCGTTCCGCCTTTATCTCCATCAAACCACGATTCGTATCGTCGCGTCGTCGCTGACAACCGGAAATTCGACACGGCGATAATAAACGCCGGATAATTGGAAAACAACTGACTTCGTTATCATCTTTACTCCTCCTAATCAGTCAACTTACACTTCTAAAATCTGCTCAAAAGTAAATATTTTATTAGCCATTCCTAACACTGCTAGCTGGAGGTTTCTAAAAATAAATATTCCAAATTCAGAATCGTACGTTCAATAAGGTGTTCGTCAACAATCGTACATCAATTTTCTACTACGTTTCTGACTACTTCTTGGACTCCTGGCCTACCGTACCACTTGCTGATTTCCAGTACTCGATAGAGTGTTGATATTTTGTATGCAAATGTTATCACCGGACTGAAAATATTATTCGCTCGCAGTATTGTGTGTGTATATACACATAATACATATATACAGTGCAATGAGAGATACGGCGTAAACCTTATGGATTGCCGCGAGTAAGATTTCATTCCACGCAAGATAAAACAGATCATTTATCACTAGACTGTAGAGCTTTATGGGAGCACACATTTTATAGAGCAATTCACGGAGACACTAAAGTATACTTTCTGAATGCTTGCAGTACATTAAGGGAAGATGAAGTTATACGAACTGTCATTGAGTTTTATGAATTTCCTTTTTAAGTTTACTTCTCCAGCTAACAGATTGGCAGATTTTTATTTCAATTTGCTGAGGCTTTCGATGATTGCAATCAATTTGCAGGTAGGCCTCGTTTCGATAGAATAGGGCGTAATAATCTATATCCGCCCAACGATTGCAGTTATCGTTATTAATCATTAGCCTGATTGAACAATTTGGAAGCGGATTCGCACGTGGGACGAAGAACCGCGAAAAGCGTGACAACCGGGGTGGGAAATCGAAATACGACAGAGCAGAGACAAACATTAATTCAAATGTAAATTTCGTGCCCGCATATAATGGTGGATGGATCATAAATTTGAATAATATCAATATATCCATCCCGGCCACTAAATCACGTTCCTGTCAAGTCTAGGCGAGACGATTGACTGACGACGACCCACCCCCACCCCCAAACCCCCGCTCCTAATGACGTTTCTTTCGCAAACGTTTCGCGTTTTATGCGACACGCCCGCCGCGCGAAAAACTTGCATTTTTATTAGGGCGAAATGGCTCGGAGCCTGTTTCCGCCACGCTAAAATGGATGGCAGAGGAAACGCGGTTGCAACTTATCCGCTGTTAAAGTTTCAACGAAACCAAGAAATCATCAGAGTGTACAAAGGAGTGCGGGATTATTCTTGATACTTCCCGATGATCGTCTGACGCGTCTGATCATTACCAAAATACCAAAAAATATTGAAGTACATTCAAGGTGTAGCTAAATATCACCTAAGCAAATATTTTTTTATTTAAAAGAAATTTAGACGCAGAAAATTTTGCATGAAGATCCGGAGTCTAGTAATTACCGGGACATTTTTCAAATATTTCTTAACGCGGGTACGAAAGGAATACATGCTGCGAAATGTATTCGGTAAACACCAACGTAGGAATCATTGGGGAGCAAACAAATCGGGCGACAGTTTCGTATCCCGCGACCCGGAGAATTTATAGAATTCTGTCGAGGCAGTGGGACAAACGAAACGCTCGAAGCCATGATCAATTTGCATTTATCCGTCGCGCAAATAAGCAGAAATCCGATTGCAGTTGGTATCCGGCTCGACAAGGCGCAGATGCATTGCAGAATTTCCTTTCGTCGACTCGGAACAAGGGAAAAATTCGTCGCCGGAGTCCGAATCGATAGTTTCAGTTTGGAAAACGACAGATTTGCGTCGTCGGGCACGGATCGCAGCAACGCGAGAATTTTCCAACAAATAAACGCCCCTGTAATATCAGAATTCGAAACACTGTGCACGGATCAACAGGGGATCAACGGACACCGCCGGTAACAAAAGCGGGTTAATTATGTAGGAATCAACATTTCGCGACATACCATTCGATTCCGAATTCGAAGAACGGTTCGTGGTAGAACGCTAAGCGATGATGAAAAATTCTATTTCACGAACTTCGAGCCGAAGCGAATGCGAAATTTTCCTAATTTATTTCAAGTACGCCATCGCTTATGCATGCGCACGTGCGTTTCATCATTTCCAGTCCTACGACGTGGCAGCCTCGGCATTCAACACTTTTGTCTTTATCGTTAGTTCGTTACGAAGAAGAAATCCATTAAATACAAGAAGATTGATGATGATCAAATACTAGCTTTCTCAATTATGTTTATTTCTAATGGCATACTTCTATTGTAGGTAGAAAGGATGATTAGCGATTTTGTATTAGATGATTGCATAAGTTCGTGCCCGATTTGGAAATAAAATTCAATGGTTAAATTTTAAAGATTACAACTTTGTTAATCAATTATAAATCTTTACAATTTAACCAATCATCTAATATTTTACAATTATTGAGGTTGTAAAGATATTTCTCTGAACAATTGCTATGTATATATATATATCTATTTACTCAGACGTTATTTAGGAAAAGTTAGTCTTATTATTTTTAAAAGCCAATAAAACCTAGTTACATTTAGTGCTCGGCAATTACAGTGATCGAAAGTAGTTAGTAAAGTGATTTTACAGTATAGACGGATAGAGGGTAACACCACGTGAGAAATTGAGTCAAGAATATAGAATGAAATTTTCTATACGGTGCACCGTTTTTAAGGTAATCCAGTAGAAAAGTTCGTAACGTACTCGTACTATTGAATACGTAGCGATGTGTCCGTTCGTGGCTTACCATTTCTACTTCGTCTACATGCCGAAGCACGCGCGCCCGGCAAATTTTGAAACTCGATTTTCTCAAAAACGAAACTCCATATGAACACGAATTTTATTCAACACTTTTCACTTATTTTTTTCATGTCGAACCATACCCCCGAGTCCACCGTGCACATAGGAAAAACGTTTTAGTACGTGTCCCGCACACAATGTCTAAAAAACTATTCTTCCTTATGAAAGGAGATATGGAAGTATTAAACGCTGTTGATACAGGTGCTAGAATCAGAGAGAAGTTTGCAAAGGATTATAGGCGGAAGGCGAGACAACGATTTCACTCGAAATTTCAGGTTGTTCGACCCGTTCGCGAGTTCGAAACAATAAAGTATCGATTAAGAATACCGCGGGAGAACCGGGAAATCGTAGCTAGAGGAAAAGTAATACGGGAGAAAGATAGATGGAGGACGGGGATCGAAGGAGGAAGGAAGGGAGAGAGCGGGAGAGCGAGCGAGAGATCAGAGGACTACGCCCAGAACTACGGCACCCCTTGAAAGCACTCCGACGTTTTCGCGCGATTCTATAGGAGCTTTCGGATGGACTTTCCCGATAAAAGTTCGGAGGAAAGAAGCAATATATTCGTCACTTCGAGCATACACACGGTCCCGCTAAGAAAAACCATTTTCGCCGGATGTGTTCGGTCCGCGAAATTCGCTCCGCGGGTCGCTCGTTAATTTCTCGGTGCTACGATATTCCGCCGGCGAATTTGAATGCATGCATTTATAACGCGATTCGCCGCGAAAACATTTACGACCCGTTCGAAAGAGGGGAAATCGAGAATGAAAATAACGATTGAATGATTGATCGCTCGACGAAACGGGTTTCCCGTGTACGAGAGGTAAATATTAACGGGTGATTTGAACGTCGATTATTAATTAGAGAGAGAACAAGAGGGGTCGAGCATGCGAGGCGAATGGTGGTTCCTTTTTATCTTTTCTTTTTTTTTTGTTCCTTAAGTCGGAACGAGGCTGCCGAAACTTACTTTGGTCCGAGGCACAAAGTTCCGAAAGCTTTTAAGATTCGCGTTACAAAAGCGATCGCGCGCCCAACCATCGGTAGCAAGAAAACTGTGAAAGCGAGACCCTCGAAAGAGAGAACGAAGAATGCGATTATTTGTCTGTCAAACGGGAAAAGTTGTGTTTCAAAGTTCTTCCTCGTCGAAAGCCGAGGAATGGGCGGCACAAGGGAGCGGAAGGGGTGCAACGGGGGGAAAACTAAGGATGGAAAAGGGAGAAAGAGAAAGAGACAGGGGGGAGGGAGAGTTGGAAAGAGAGAAAAAAGAGAAAGAGGAGAATTTAATTACACGCTTTTGTTTCCCCCCGGAGAGACGGAACGCGTAACGACGACAACGCCCTTAAAATTATTCACTATGATGAACTAATTAAATTAATTTACGCACGCGTCCAGAACATTATCCCTCGTGGAACTATCACAAACGTTTAACAGCAACAGCACCGTTATTTGTACGAACGACCCCGTAACACCTCCGGCACTCATTGGTAAACAATAATTAACGTGCGACGATATAATTGTAGAATGCGACGACAAATACCGATCGCGCAAGGTATAACGCGATTCGAAATCCGAGTAGCAAAGGCGGCACGCAGTGTGCCACACAAGAGCGACGTACACAAGAGAAACCAATACCGTTTGTGAAACGAAACTGTTTCCTTGCAACAATAGTGGGCTGCTTCATCCCGGCAGCTGTATACACGTTATACATGCCTTGGGAACAGCGCGTAGATATACATGAAACATATGCTACCGCATGGTTAATCGGTAAGCAACATTGGATATTGTAACCGCGAAACCGGTGTTTTTGTACCGTGTTCGTGGTTCGAGACTTGAAGGTGATTTTATCAGGCTCGCTGGTCACTCAAAGGGAGGAGCTGAAAGTTTAGTTCGCCAAGGAGCAGTGTGTTTTAATATTGGTGAACATGTCGTTCCAGTAGGCCATTATCTAGCCGCACTTTCAGGCTTCTCGGGAATTTATTAAGCCCCGGTGAGTCGAAGGGAGGAGCCTCGGTAGCGAGGAGGGTTGGCCCGGACCTACCACTACTCTAACAAGTTCTGGTGGATACGGGGAAAGAATAGATCCATAGAAAAGAGAGGTAAATGGAGGAGGGTAAAAATGGACTCACGTTGCTTTGCCGGCGGGTGGGCACATTGCCCGCGGGCGTCGATGAGAAGTAACGGTGAAGGACGAGCTACCGTATCCCAGGCGTCCTGTGAAGCGAGCACGAGGACTCGGTGCGCCGTGCCGATTTACCCGCAGCAGTCCCCAGTCCTCGTCGCGTGTACGTGGCGCGCCCGCACATATCCCCCACGTAACCGACGTCGTCGTGGTCGTAGCGGCTGCCACCGTGACCGTCGTCGCGTCTAAGATAGTCGTGGTGGTGGTGGTCGTGAAAGGTCGCGGGTCAGAACCGGACACGCGACCGTCGCGGTCGTCGCCGTGGTCGTTGGCCAGCAGCAATCACCGATATATTGAGAGCGAGACAAGAGACGCGAGACGCGCGCGCGGATAAGGGTACACCCGGCCCTCGTAGTTAGCCGACAGACGACCGCACTGCGGGTACGCGGCTATCGAAACGAGCGACCGACCAACCAACCAACCGGCCGGCCGGCAGTAGTAGCAGACATAACCCGTGGACACGTTGAATAGAGATATCGGTATAGACGGCGCACCAAAACACCAACACCTAACCCACCTGACGCACCACTACCGACGACAGATACCAATGATAACGATAATAGCCCCCGAGAAGAGATCCGGACGGCACAACAACAACAGCACTGCTTCTAACGACGGGAGTAGTAACAAACGACGAGAAGATGAGCACCGTGGGCGAGCGAGAGCGACCGCTTGCTGCCACCGCCTTGCTACCAGGCGCTCGATGACGGCCCGAGACCGTACGAGCGAGAAACCGTGGCGTCGCCGATTGCAACAACAACTACTACCGGCAGTAGCGTCAGCGTATCCAAGATCGTCGACAACAACAAACTGATTCCGAGATTCTTTCCGTTCGTCGGTCGGCTGGCGATAATCATCTTGGTCGTTTTCGGCGCGACTAACTTTTCCCTCGGGACTACTGATACTGCTGGTGCGATCGCGGTCGTGGTCGTCGTCCTCGTGCTTTTGCTCGTTGTCGTGGTCAGCGCTGTCGAGATCGTCGTCCTGATCATGCTCGAGCTCGTACGCAACCCGGTCGTTGTTCCGTTCGACGACGACGCGTTCGTCATGGCTTTCCGACAGAAATCCAGCACCGTAATCCAACTTGCCATAACCGGCGGGATGATTCTCCAGCGGCTCCTGGCAGCCGCCAGCTCGACGACTGCGGACTTCTACCACCTCCTTCTCTTCCGCCTTCGCCTCCTCCTCCTCCTTCTCCCCGTGTCCCTTCGACGCGGCGAACTTCCACCTCAGGATGCGACGCAAGAGCCGCGTACCCGGCAGGATCCACCGGACCCACGGGAACGAGCGTCGCGACGAGTATGTCGGCTACGGTCAACCTGATCCTCCTTCTCTTATTCCTGACAATGCTGCGGCTCTTCCTGCTGCTGCTGGTGCACGTATGCCGCCGCGTTTTCCTTCGCTCCGACGTACCTAGCCAGTTAGCCGGACTCGAATTACTCGGTGACGATGATGCGGCTGCACGCGCGGCAACCCGCATAAGCGGCAGCCGCCTCTTCCACGAGGCTGTCAACGATCATTCACCGCTCGGAGCACCCACCACTACACCACTACTACCACCACCACTACCATCACTGTCGGCCACCGCCACCCTGAAGCCACGCTGACCTCCTACTAACTTTCGTCTCCTCGACACACCTTTCTCTTCTACCTCCCTCTCCCTCGCCCTCTGCCTCTGCCGCTGCCTTTTGCTCTTCCACTTCCTCTTCCTCTTCCTCTCCCCCTCCCTCTCCCTCTCACGTCCAGCTTTTCTGTCCGTTCCTCTACAATATGTACATACATACGTGCACTGCTCACCGGTCTAGCCGACCAAACGAAACGCCGTCGTTCCAGTCGCGCAGACCGTTTCGATCAGCCTCGGACACCACTTCGCCTCTCTCATGACTGCGGCAGAGTCGCTGCTACTGCGTGAGCTCTCGCGGAACCTTCCACTATGGAAATTCCTTCTCTCGGCCGCGAAACGTACACCCGGACCACACCGTTGCAGCCGCAGTTTTCCGCGCGACCACCACGCACAGGTCGTCACGCACACTAGGTTACATCTGGAAGAGCCAGTCGAATGCTCTCTGCGCGCATCCGTTTCTTCCGTTCCCGTTCTCGTTCTCGTTCCCGTTCCCGTTCCCGTTCGGACCCGCGGATACGCTCGCGAACCCGGACCGTGTTCCCGTTCCCGATTCTCCGTTCCCGTTCCCAACGAACGAAGGAACGGGGTTGCTCGCGTGTGCCTGGTCACGGGGGCGAGGAGAGCGTGTCGCAACGATGTTAAGCGCGTGTCGATCAGTCCAGTCACTCGGTCATTCGCTCACTCGTCGACGCGATGCGCGCGTTCTCCCGATCCTTGCACCGCTGCGGGATCTGCACCAGGGAGTCGTGTCGGTGCAGGCAGGCACTCCCAGGACGTGTCTCTCTCTCTCTGGCAATGTTCCGACCGAGCAACCCACCTTAGCACTGACGCTCTGCCCGTTCCAAAGGGGGTGCAGGAGGGAGAGGGGTGTTGTGGCGAGCCGTATCACTCCCTCTCTTGCTCGCTCGCGCTCGTTCACCCTCCGCGTTCTTCCCTGTCTGCCTATGACCGTGCTCGATGCCTTTTCTCCGTCGCACCTTCACCGCCTCCCTCGCTATAGTTTCTACGCACGGAGACTCTCTCCGGTTAGAGCCCCACCGCACAAGCCACCCTGCGCCCCGGGAGCCAATACCAACCCATGTGGAAGCCCCGACGCGAGACGCTGGCGATGACTTGCGAAGTCGACCGAACGTAGCCGAGCCACCGCGCCACCGCCACCTCCACCCCTGCGCGTAACCACCACGCCACTCTCTTTCTCTCTCTCTCTCTCTCTCTCTCTCTCTCTCTCTCTTGCTTATCTCTTCCTCGCCCTTCTATCCCTCCCACTCACTCTCTCTCTCTCGCTTTTGCACTCGGGCCGCTCGCCCTCGCCCGCGCCCTCGTGCTCCCGATCGCGTTCACCGATGGTACCCCCACCATTCAGGTGCCGCCCCTGAAAGCTCGCGGAGCCCGCAAAACACGACGCACGGCCATGTGGCAGCACCGACAGGACCGGCGACGAGCACCACCGACGACCCTCGAGCTTGCACGAATCGCTGCCAAGAGAACGCGAGACCATGTGCAAACCTCGAGGCGGCGACGCGCCGACAGGATCGTATCCCCTCGATCTTTCTCTTCTACGAATCATCCCCTTGATCTCATCTTCAATCCCTAGACCGACAATCAACAATCGATTGCCATCATTTTATTCCAAAATTCCGCGATTCCAAACTCTGTATTAACCCATTTTACCAAAACCTACCCCTAACGATACCCAAAACAGACTAATACTTGTAAAAAGGCGACCAGCTATCTCGACCAAAATCTCTCGGAATCATTGAAGCTTACAAACGGCATACTCTACGTCCAGAGCTAAGAGCGAGCCGGAATTTCTTTTTTCCAAGTTTCTTCAGGCCGCGTTGGCGCACCTGAAACACGGCACTGCACACGACGCCCGCCGAGAATCGACGAGCCGCCCTATCTGTCTCTCCCTGTTCAGCGCGCGCTCTAACCCTCTCTCTTTCTCTTTCCCTCCCTCTCTCGCAGCACACCATGCTTTCTATTCCACTTGCGTGGATGTATGTGTGTGTTCAGCATCTCGCCTACCCTCTATCCTTCCTCGTTCCTGTTTCTCTCCACGAGGTATCCCAGTCGATACTGACACAGACGGTACGAGATCGACTCGTCAGAGGGTGCTGAACGGAGTGCAGAGCCAGCCAAGGGGACGAATAAGGTAAAGTAAAGGGTGGTTGGCACAGCTGCGAAAAAAAGAGGGCTGCACTCCTGCGTTACGCTCTTATCCCGTTTCTCCCACTCTCCCTCTCCCTCTCCCTCTCGCCCCCCGTTGAAATTGCACAATAGAAACGACGCCTTATCCGATGCGGACATATCGAACACTGCCCTCCGCAGCATCCCTTTTCGCGCTGTACTTTTCTCTCTCTCGCTGTTGCTGCTCGCAGGTCTTTCGTCCCTGGCGAGCTCGCAATTGTTTGCTTCAACGAGGCGAGGAGAGGATTTTCAAAGTCTTTCGAAGAACACAGCCATTTAACCCCCCTCCACTGCAACATCGAGTCAGACCCCCGATGCAAGATTCGTGACAAAATTCTATTTGCGACTAGTAGATATAAAGTTTCTTATTCTTCTAGGAAATAACGAATGACAAAGACACATTTTAAGAACTTAAAGAACTTCTAATGAGAAGTTTTAATGATTCAGATCTGTCATGAACGCGTGTTCAAGGATCATCGATGATCCTAACGGAACGAAAATGAATCTCGCATGCCTGATCCAAGAGAAACGGCAACGCTAGTCTCAGTCAGGCTAAACCGAGAAAGGTATGCTCTCTGCCACCGCGATGAGAGTCAGGTGCCGGTGGCGTTACGGTGCAACTCCATCAGCCAGTATAATTCATTCATTTAAAGCTTCTTTGAGGCGGCGAACAAAAATAACGGGTCTCTCGTAACAGTGCAACCTTGGCGCGGCATGGATTTACGGAGCTTTACGAACGCGAGAGCAAAATAATGAAACACTGGCCTGCAACTTCCGTCGGATTAACGACTGTCGGACGCATAAAGTTTCCGCTCTCCGCGAAAAAAAAAGAGCCACAGTGCTTTGAATTATAGAATCGCGCTTTTTAAAGAGCGACGTTACCAGCGTTCGCGGGGGCTCGGAACGGGGAAAAAGAAGATATCGACGGACACCGGGTGTAACTTGTTGAGCAAACGTCCAGGACGCGACCGGGAGCCATACCACGCGCGTATTGACCGAGATTTGTGTAAACGGGAACTCGGAAGATCGGAGGCTCGCACGTTTCGTCCGTCGAACGATAAGAAACCCCGTTTTCCGACGCGACGCGGTTCTTGGGGAGCGCGGGGCCAGGCCGGGATCGACGGCAAGACAAACGGTCTGTGGACTGTGTGCCGCTCGCTGCGAAATAGGAAGGGTAAACATGGAACGAGAGAATACAGACGGGAGAAATATTTGAAGAGGTTTCGAGCGGATACGGAACGGATCCATATCTACCAGGAATCGGCAAGTATTCTATATCCCAATCGTGTGGCGATCGGTTCCCGATACGCCTCAAAGTTCCCCGGGAAATATTCGCAGTAATCGTCGACCGCAACGGGTATAGCCGGGTTAATCGGAGCAAAACGGGTCAAATCGAGGAAAATATGTGACAAGCGCGTGCACGTAAATGCTAGCAGGTACGCGGCACGACCTCAGATATGCGATAGTCCGTTGCTCCCCCGGCCTGATGGGGTATGTGTAAGGTATTTCCGGGTGCGCCGCCGCTGCCTACGATCTACAGGGATTCTCCAAAATAAACGGGTATGCGTGAAGTTCTTGTTTCGGGCAGCGCAGACGCCGGAATTCCTCGGGCCTCGAGGGTTGCCGCGCTCTGCATTGCCTTTGGACGACGCGAACACGCCCTGCTCGAACCTCCGGCCTAGGCTCTAGCCTCCTGTGTAAACCGTACACGGCGAAAGTACAGCGGAATTCGAAACTGTTCGCGTATTCGACAGGCATCCACGCGCGCGCCGTCTGCCCGCTCGCACTCGCTCGCACACGCTCGCGCCCGCTAAGCCCAACGACGAATATTACCGATGCGCATATCGTGATATCAATAATTCATGCCCCGGTGAGACGATCGCTGACCGAATGCCATTTGCGTTCGCAACCCATAAATTGATTCGTTGTATTTGAAGGCGTCGGCCCGTAATACGTACAATCCTCCTCTAATTACGCCGTTAATTTCGACGACCTGATCTGGACACGAAGAATCTGTGACCGGCAGAGAGAGAGAGAGAGAGAGAGAGAGAGAGAGAGAGAGAGAGAGAGAGAGTCCCATCCTGCACACGCCGAATCGGAATTTGAATTTTGAGTGACCATCCCTTCCCCCGCACAGGTCCTCGATTAATTAACGCAGCGAACTTCCCGCGAATCCCGAGCGTCTCGCGTAAATATCGTTCCATTCCATTCGCGGCAGATGTTTAATTTCGTTCCTACCACGGGATTAATAACAATTATTAATTATTCCGTTGGTCAATTTTCGCTTTACACCGATATCTTGTTCATTATAATGTTGAAAAATTCATTTCCGAAGCGCGGATGGATCGCCGTTGATCCGGACGGAATTTGATGGTTCAATTAATATTAACGGAATATTTGAATATTTCGCCAGGGCACACACAAGAAGTAATTATTTCTGTGGTTCCTGAGTTCTCGGAATGTTTCTCTCTATTTGGCATTTGATCTACTCGTTTTTAATATATGAATTCCGCAGTCCAATTACGTGTTCATATTTAATTTAATTTGATCATAGTGTAGTTGAAGTACATTGCAAACCACCTGACCACCAATTCGAGGTTGAACGGTCGTATGCCGCCTGAAACTGACAAGTACAATGGAAAGACAGTGGTATAACCTGCGAATGGTCGTACACAACGTAAGAAGATGAGCGTCAACTTCTCCGTGCGTCGCGACGTTGACAACAGAATTGGCAAACACCTCTACTGGAACATTTCCCAAAGGTGTTCTCGGCCCAAAGAAGGACAAACTCCACTCGAATATCGATGTTTTTGGATTCCTGGCAAACGACGGAATATACATACGAAACAAATAGATATTAACCGATACCGACCGCCTGTTACTTTGAATGTGAAACCGATTTATTCAATATGCACGGGGCGCCTAGCGTTCACATAGAATATCTAGTACATTACAGGCTGATGAGGGCAGATGCTATCGGCAATAATATTGTCGAATTGGGATGGAGCCCCGCGCATTAAATAAGAATTCGATATAATGTTAACGAACAATACTACGCAGTTTCGCTGGTGGCCCATTTACACAAATAAATTCATTTTGAATATTGATTCCTCATTGTGGTCATTGCGGTACCAGCACAGCGCGACCGGATAATAGAACCGAGGGTGTTTCCGAATTCGCCTCTCAGCATGGAAGCAGTATGTATTTGTAACCGCTAATGAGCGCGCGAATACATTGTATCGCTCTCGCGGTTTTATTTTGTAACGTTTATAAGTTCGTAATACACCCTCTATCGTTCGTCGAATGCCGATTAATTCAAGATCCGACGGGGATCGACCCTGCACTCCCGACGAAATTAATTGAAGCTCTTCGAGGCAATGTCGACAATGAGAGAGCAAGATACACGCTTCACGGATTTAGTTAACGGATTAAGAGATCGAAGAGAACAGCTGTCATTCTATTCACGAAAATACCCCATTATGGAGCGAGGCGCTGAATATTGTATGAGATATTCAGATTAAAGACTGCTCCTTAAAACGTAGTCGAACTCGATTCAGAAGCGGACGCGTTGTAAAGTTTGAGATCTGAAAAGTTCGTGATTTTTTCTTGTGTATCGGTGTTCTTATTTTCGTTCGTTGCTTCGTGCACCGAACCTTTGAAGTCCTGTCGATTTGTTTACGTGGAAGAGTGTATTTTCGGAACTGGTATTGACCGAGCGAGGACTAAGCGAGGAAAGTTTATTTATCCGTTTTCCGGCTTCCAGGAAAATTGGTTTGTTTATTCTGTAGCCAGGAACGAATAATTTTCCGGAAGTCAAAGTGCGGTCTCAACGATCTAAACAGACATTATTCATTCAGTAAAAGTTATTAACGCTTCCTCTCGAAATTTGTCCACGAAAATGTAAATTCCCGTCAGCGTCTTTTCGCGAGTATTCAGATACTTATCAACGGCAATTGCATTGCAGCGCATCAGGTTGCGAATTTCAGGCGGTGACGATGGCGCGTCCCGCCATCTCGCATTCACATATTTCCAACGCGGTGACGAGACTTCTCGGTTCTCTGGTCCCTCTGTAATGATGTTTCCTCGAGCTCGAATTCCCTCTTTTTCTCGACGCCTCGCGCTTTGTCTTTCGCCTATCACCCCGGTCCTGTGGGACGGAGCATCTTGCTTTAACGTTACTGAAAGATCAGAACTCGGGCGAATGTTGTCGGTGTGACAGACGGGCCGAAACAACTCTCGTGGGAGCAGATACAGAGCAGAGGGAGAGAGAGAGAGAGAAGCCGTCGGCTGCGGGCCATGTTAACATTCGGCATGCGCGAGCGAGAGGGAAGAGGTGCTGGAAAAAGATCGGTTCACGAGTTAGTCATTTTTCTTGTCGGTAAATCGTGCAGGGATCGATACGGGGACTGTGGAAAGCGGAGCAGGACAACGTTTTTCAATAAACGAACCCGTCGATAGTCTATCGTAGTCGCCTGCGCGCGTATTCCGGAATCCGGTTGCGCGAAGATCCATCCACTTTCCGCGATCCCGATGAAACCAACGTGTTCTACTCACGAAGAATGCAACACGTACGGCAGTAAACCTCGAAATGACTGGTCGCGAAGACGTCTTCGAGAAAGCAACAAAACGACGGGTTTACTTCGACAGCACTGTACACGGCCACTACGTCGACACAAGAATGCGAGGTTTAAAACTGTTCTAAATTCTCCCTCGTGTCTCTTTCCCTCTCGAACAGAAAGCAGGTTCCTACGAGTCCTAAATCCTCAATATTTGTCTTTATTACACGATCTCTGGTAAACTGTAACTTCCCGAAAGATAGACGTACATTTTACCGAGGGCTGCAACAGCTATCCAATTTTAGCTAGCTTCTTCGCGAGCTCCATCGACTTTCCTTAACCAATAGGAGCGCAGCGAGGAGGGAAGAGACCGTTCTGCATACCAAAAGGTTAGGATGTTGAGAAACGGTTCAAACTTCGGCGAAGTGGATAAGTGCATTGTGAGTTACAGCAATGTGACTGACACAGTTTTGATCAACGAAAATTCACCGGAACCAGGTTCAGCCGACGCCGGTGTTAATCGACAACGGCGACCTAGCTCGTTTTTAATGGTAGGTGAAACAAAATGCGCTGAAAGCAACGCCACGCATCAGTATTTTTTCAATTGTTACGCTAGCATTTTAAACATATACTACGAAAACTAATATAAATATACGAGGGTGAGTAAAAAATGATCCGCACTGTGATCGTAGAATTTGTTTTAATAAACTTTAAGGCTAAACGTGTATTGTTAAACAAATACTGGTATTTCAAATCCGTTTCCGCAGTTCGAAAATATACTTTTTCATTGACAGATTCTTATAATTTAGGGGTATTAAGACCTGAACATATATTATACAAGATGGTCGCGCTCGTACGAGCGCGGGAACATGTTTCTCGTGGGAGTGTCGCGAATTCCGACGATGCCAGAAGAAGCCTGTAACGGCAATGCGAGTGGAAATTACAGGGGCAAACGTCGTTTCTTGAGAGCCGGGGCTAACAATTCCAGCGGCGGCGTCAGCAACTGGTACAAACTAACTTTCGCGGATCGAGAGGAGTGGGGCGGGGCAGGAGAGGAGAATTAAAAGTGTTATCGCGACGCTAACGCGGTCTACTGGATGTAGAATGATCAGCCGTGCATGAGGCGTGACGACGGTGCACCTTCTGAGCGGCGTTCGCTGCATGTATACACCGGGTGGCACGAAAGGGGTCGCCATAATTTACAGAGCGCGCGCAAACACTCGTTTGAACTCCGACACACATACACCTTGACCATTATCCCGGGTTTTAGAGGGCGACTCGGGAAGATAGAGCGCGAGAAGGAGAAACAGCCACAAGGAAACGTGTTCGCGAAAGAGATGGGACAAGTAACGAGAGAAGACGAGGGGAGAAGGGAGATACCTAGTGACGGTCAAGTGTTCGCGCAGCGACAGGCGAATTTAACAACGAACTATAATGGGATTTCGGCTTATCAGGTCGTGAGAGTTCTCCCCGTGCAGCTGAGCGAGAGAACGAACACCAAATTTCGAGATGGCTGACTGCTCGATACGCGTAACCGTATTAATTATTTATCCCTTCACCGCAAAATCTAACAAGTTTTCGTTCGTCAGTTTTCTAAACTCACCTGTCCTCGAAGTATCTTCATGCCTCTTTCCCTGGGCCGTTCTTTACTCGCCTCTTATCAGCAACCACGATGATGACAGTCACGGTCGATTCATCCTCGATCTAGTAACCGATATCCCATCTAGCTCCTCTCGCAGAAATTTCAAATGGGATTCCGAACTTCTCCGAGCTAGACTTCCGGAGCAGTTCATGGCATGTGAGAGCTCTCAATGCATTAATTGCCTCAGGAGAGAAGTTGTTCATCGGATAGAGGCTAAACGGTATCGTGCTCTCGAAAGTATGGACATCATGCTAAAAACAATATTTTAACAAACAAAAATATTACAATGCGCATAAAGCTCGTTTCCTTCTAGAAAACTCTAAGAAAGGAAGACGGATCCAACGAATATGAAAAAGATCAAACATCAGTTTTGACGAAAACCTTATTAAGGGGCGAATCTTGACGACTATTAACTTGGCAATCGGTACGTTTCGCCAGAACGACGCTCCAGAACCGCAAATTTCGGCATGGTTTGTCGGGCCAGGATCTTGGCATTAACACTTCGAATAGCAAAGCAAGGGGTGGGGGAGAGGGGGTGTGTGGAACGAGCGAGAGCGTCGCAAAGAAGAGACCCGCAACGCATTTCAATGCAGCCCGGTGCAGAACATATTCCTCGACACAACCAGATGCAGTCTGTACACGTGCAAAACGGGGTTAGCGTGTGTCCGTGACTAAGCTTACACGATAGGATCGCGAGCCGCTCGACTACGCGGTCGTACATACACGCGGACGCACAACCTTTTCCAGAGGGAAGCTACTATCCCGCGCTGGAAAGTGCCACCGCGGCCTTCCTCCCGCAGGCATTTCGCGACTAAGAACCCCGGAAAAACAGTCACGTTTATCATCGAGAACTGCGGGCGCGCCTGGATAAACCTACCGGGGGATATAAGCACAAGACCGACATGTAAGGATAAAGTGGTCTAATGTACAAGAGCCAGACCTATAACGATCCCATTCCGTTATCAAACACGCTGTGTGTGGGTTCGGAGTGTTGCTATCTACGCGATAACATCCACCTGGAAATACCCACCTGTACGGTCAACGAATTTTTTGCGGTAGCTTTTTCGATGGCTGCGAACGGAAGGAGCGTCTGCAAAACTCCGGCAATTCAACGGGATGTTTAGGTTACTAGGTAGTAACCTAAAACAAAAATATCTTTAAAAACAACAAAGATATTTGAGGTGGCAATGTTAGGTGACTCATTATATTGAATGACTTATTATTTGTTGATACAATAGAATTTACTAGGGTTCCAGTTTAATCCTGTGATCCAGGGAAGACAACATTTTCCTTGACTCAAGTTTTTTTATAAATCCGTCTATATAAAAACGACAATGACTGTGTAAACATTTTTAGTCTATTCATAACAAACTACATATAAAACGCATTAGCGTGCAGGTGCACTTCTATGGACAGAAGAGGGCAGTTACCCCAGTCTCCGGCGCACGAAAGTTGCTCGCTGCGGCGCTCAGTAGTGCTTCGCAGCAGCGAAACCCAGAAAAATAATCCCGTTTATCAACGTGCAATGCCTGAGAGGAGAGTGCAGCAGCGCAAAATTATTTCGAGGCTGAACTTTCGATGGCCAGCTGCGTGGCTACCGTCGCATTTCAATTCGATCTCGGAAAGATAAAATTGGTACTGCGCCAGATAGTCTGAGGATGTTCTTTATTTTCCCCTAAATATTACGTTTTTGCTGTTCTATTATTTCGGAAAACTCGAGTTCGCATTTGTGCCAAATTACAGCGTTGATGCATTGGTTCAAACGGGATCATAATGGTGAGTATAGCTTCCTTAAAAATTCGCTTGTATTAGATAAAGTGAAAGAATAACATTTAATCGAATATGGTAACGAAGGAGAGATCGTTAGCTAGACTAACGATGACGATAGTAAACGTATTACTGATACAGTCTTAAGATCTGATTATTAAGCACGATATACTTTTATCCATTATTGCTTACTTTCTAGTTACCAAATATCTAGAAGTCGGAGGGGTCAACAGACTACGGTAACGTCTGCACCGGAAATAATGAGAAGGAACTGGGGATGGAGCGTTGTCTTTGAAGGGTCAAACAAAGGTGCAACAGTATCGAGAGCCCAATTGGAAGAGGTTGGATCCGACTAATTGATCCATTGGCAAGATCGATTGCATGGGCGTCCCGTCGGGATTATTTGCCGGATAACCCAGTGCAGGTCGGTTGGAAAGACCCGTCACGGGGGTTGAAATGTTTGAGCGAGGTCCGGGTCGAAGGAGAACCCGTTCAGAAGGGCGTAGGAGCTGTCGAGGAGGCGGAGAGTCCGTGCAGAACCGTCTTTTTCTATCGTTGAGTGCAACGAACAGGGACCTGCGCCATGATCGCTCGCCGCTAGTGCGCAGCTGCTCTCGGCTAGCCTAGTGCATGCGCAATGGTATATTGATCCCGGAAAATCTGAGATACACGTAACATCATCCAGTGGTCCATTGGCTGTACACAATGTCATTTCTGTTCTCGGTTTTTCCGGCATCTCGCAAGCGAAACGGGACCGAAGCGCGTCAGTAATGCGAGGCAACGCGTCATCGATTCTTCGTTACGTTCCCGATCGGCCCGCGGGAACGCGGGGATGAGCATTCAAAGAGACCGCGTTAAAATATGATACTCTTGAGAGGACACGGGATCGTATTCGTTAGGAAGCGTGTTTCGGGGAAACTGAATAGAATCGAGTCGCAAGTACGTAACTTCAGAACTCTAACGAACGAGATCATCGATTTGTTTGGGATCGATCGAGCAGATCCAGACGATGTCGAACATCTTCCGAGAAGTAACTAACGATTGCAATTTGCAGGTAAAGTTGCGCGAAACGCATCGGCCGACAGCTATCGTCAACTCGGATCTACGACCGAGCATGGAATAGCGATTAGTGCTACGTTTGGAGCCGGTACGTCCACGCGTAACTAGTGAACGATTAGGGGGTGTTTTTGATATTTACGAAAATCTCGAGGAAAGTGTAGAAAACTCGGAGAGACGCGAGAAGCTATTTGAAATCGTGTTGCACGAACACCACCGCGAACAGATCTGTATTATAAATGCTGATATATCGTGTGCGAACGGCAGAGGAAAAACTTAACGATCGTGCAGCCCGTCTCGATTTAAAATTAATACGTTCAGCAGGCAACGCAACAGGTTCGTAATTCCGCGAGGTGCGGCAGCTCGCAAAGCTTAATTAAACTAATGGTGTCTGCACTTTTCCCGCATTCGGCTATTACGGTGCAACATTTCAGTCGAGGCTAATACGCTTCGTACTCACGCTGCAGGAACCTAACTAAACTCTCGAAGACCTAGGCACGCACGTCAGCCGGAGATGTTATTGCAAACGATCATCCTGATCCTCTCGGCGAGGCTATGCCACGGTAACCCGGACGCGAAGAGGCTCTACGACGACTTACTGTCCAATTACAACCGACTGATTCGACCTGTCCCGAACAACACCGACACCGTCGTCGTCAAACTCGGATTACGTCTCTCGCAGCTCATAGATCTTGTATGTAATTCACATGTTGCACGTAGACGATTCGCTCGGTTCATTGAGACACTAACGAAAGTCAGGTTTAACGATTTCAGAACTTGAAAGATCAGATCCTCACGACGAACGTTTGGCTGGAACACGTGAGTACAGAATTCGTTGCTAATTAGTCGCGAGGTCGCGAGCTTTACCAGAATTTTGTCATAGGAATGGCAAGATCACAAGTTCCAATGGGATCCAGCGGAATACGGGGGTGTCACTGAACTCTACGTGCCCAGCGAACACATATGGCTTCCCGACATTGTCCTTTACAACAAGTAAGCGATCGAAATCTAACGTCTAGACTGAACATTCTCATATAGTTCGCTGAAATTGGAAAATTAGTTAGCGACTAATACCTTTCGAATCTCTTCGTTCGTAATTGTTGAAAACGTAGAAAGGCTAGTTGATTCGTGCATTACACTTTTGCAATTTGTAGCTGGAAGTCTTAACACGCTTTGACTTTTCTCACTCGAGAATCATTCTTTACTACAATCCATAAAAAACGTGCTAACAAAACATTGAATTTTTAGTGCCGACGGAGAGTACGGAGTCACAACCATGACCAAAGCCATTTTGCATTACACGGGAAAAGTGCTGTGGACTCCACCAGCGATCTTCAAGTCCTCGTGCGAAATAGACGTCAGATATTTCCCGTTCGATCAGCAAACCTGCTTCATGAAGTTCGGATCGTGGACTTACGACGGATTTCAGGTACACAAAGGATATTCAAATTTAATCTACCAATTCACTGACGTCCCCTGACGTTCACAGTGTCTTTAAACCTGTTCGTCTTCTCTAGATCGATCTGAAGCATATTAATCAGAATAGAGGAGACAAAGTGGAGGTTGGCATTGATCTTCGGGAGTACTACCCTAGTGTCGAATGGGACATATTAGGGGTTCCAGCAGAACGTCACGAAAAATACTATCCCTGCTGCCACGAGCCTTATCCCGACATCTTCTTCAACATCACGTTACGTCGCAAAACGTTGTTTTACACTGTGAACCTGATCGTGCCCTGCGTGAGCATCTCTTACCTGTCGGTGCTGGCCTTCTACCTGCCAGCTGACTCGGGCGAGAAGATCGCACTTTGCATCAACATCCTGTTATCGCAGACTATGTTCTTCCTTCTAATATCAGAGATCATACCGTCTACATCGTTAGCTTTGCCGCTGTTAGGAAAATATTTACTGTTCACGATGATTCTCGTGGGCCTGTCGGTAGTGATTACGATTATTATACTGAACGTTCATTATCGTAAGCCTAGCACCCACAAAATGGCGCCATGGATACGGAAAATCTTCATACGAAGATTACCGAAGTTACTATTGATGAGAGTGCCAGACGATCTGCTGAACGATCTCGCCGCGCACAAGATACATGGTAGAGGGAGATCGGGGAAGGATAAATTCACCGCTGCCGTTGCAGCCGCTATGCAATCGTCATCGATAGTCTCCTCCCCGGACTCTGCTCGTCACCAACGAATTGGCGGTAAGCATTTGTTGAGTAGGTAAAGGAGCATACACTTAAGTGTGCACTACTGTAACCAGTTGGAACGCGTTTCTTCATCCACTGTTTAATCTATTTTTGGTTCAGGATGCAACGGCTTGCACACGACAACAGCGCATAACAGATTCCTAGGGGGCATAGGTGGATACAACGGACTTCCTACAGTGATGTCCGGTCTAGACGAATCGCTGAGCGACGTCGCCTCGAAGAAGAAATATCCGTTCGAACTTGAAAAAGCTCTACACAACGTGATGTTCATTCAGCACCATATACAACGGCAAGATGAATTCAACGCGGTAAGCGATAAAGGATAAACTCTTACTGTCACCGGTTACAAAATGTTCAAGAGTCTCATTGCTTATCTTCTGTGATATGCTTAAAAGAAATCGTTTATTTCCGTTCACGTTTCCAAGATTGATTCAAGATTCTAATGCAGTAAAGATATTATTTCTTGGAGAAGCGTATCAAGAACGATGGTTATGCAGACAATTTTGCTTAATTTATCTAAATCTTTATCTTGATCTAGAGTTGAATTTTCTAAAAAATTACATATTTTAAACACTAAAAATTCTGCGTTACTGTAGGAAGATCAAGATTGGGGTTTCGTGGCGATGGTTCTCGACCGACTATTTCTCTGGATCTTCACGATAAGTTCCATGGTTGGCACGTTCGCCATTCTCTGCGAAGCTCCGGCCCTTTACGACGACACCAAACCGATCGACATGGAGTACTCTTCGGTGGCCCAGCAGCAATTTCTTCCGCGAGGCGATCTAATGGAAACTCTCGCGTAGAACCGGCGAAGTAGAACCACTGGGAAACACGAAATTTCGCGTGTCGACTTCACATCTTTTCCTTATTACCCTTCATTTCTCTTCATAGATCTCATGCTAGTCTTTGCAGGAAGGGTAGCTCCTGCAACTCTCGAGAACCGTCTTCTCTCTTCGTCTATTGTCTCACAAACGCGTACAATCCGTGATAGCGTGTATAAAACAAAACATATTTCATTTAAAGGACTACTAATCACTGTAGTGTGCGCGCACGTTGAACAAGTGTTCTTGAATCACCAATAAATCCGTTATCGTACCGCTAATAGAATCGTTGCAGTATGGAATAGGTACTCATAGGGATTTTGTAACCGTCAGTTACATAGGAAACTGATTCCGAACGGAATATAACTGTACGAATCAAAGTCTAGCCGCGTGTAGCGCAACTCGTCTTTTGCTCGAGTCTAATATAATTGAGACTGTGGAAGTTTATGCGTTTACAGCGTGCAGAAATCATCAAGAAGTTACGGAACGCGAATGCAGTTTCATTTTGTTTTCTCAATTTATCGAAACCGCTACGGGGGTATCTTGTTTCGAATTTGCCGGAGCGTAAACTCGCATAAACTTGCGCAATCTGTTAAGAATTTCTCGGGCGATGCTCGAGGACATGTTTACGTAGCGTACGTACGAGACTTTTACAAGTACTAAAATATACACCATCGTTTTCCATTTACGAAACAAGTATGTATATACTCGAATCTGTTCAACATCTTGTACACTTATAAAAGTAAAATAAACAACTGTTACAACGTAATAAACCAGTATCAAAATGTGTTCAACGTCGAACGAGCGAATACATACTTTTGTATTCGATGAAGTTCAGCTTTCGTTTAAAACAAACGTATATTTTATTATTCCAAACACATACATGAAAAATATTATACATTAAATGCATATTCTGTGGAATACATTAATATTAGTAAACATTGAAACGCAGCCAAACGAATTGTTCTTGGTTTCATATCTTCCTTTCTCTTTAATATAAATAGCCGGAATAAAGTATAGCTGTTATTCGAGCCGAAAGTAAAAACACATCAATCAAGTCTCTATCGGTCCGCCTCGATTAAATTCGAACGACGCTTCGCTAAATAGTCCGATCTTATAGCAGCTCTCACACAAGTAATCATTCACTTTCTCCCGTATACATTGTGCAAACGGGTTTGTTCGAAACTCTCGGAAGCATGGGAACCCTAGTCACTAATCTTAATCTTTGCGCGGAGTCAGCTGCATGCTGGAAGTGGGGCATATTTCTTCTGGTATGCCTTTTGTATATAGCACTCTCTTTCACTGCCTTTCTATAAATAAATACATCGAAAAAGGCAAAGGAACGACACTTAACGTTAAATACTTAGCCGAAAACGAAAAAGACTAAAAATACGGACGAGAATTAAATAGTCCCTCCATATTTTGAGATTGGAATAAAATTAATTGGCTGACAATGATCACAGAAGGGGCAAATTTATCTCGCGTAAATGCGGATTGGCAAGCTAAGCCTTCGGTAAACGTTATACTTCGCTGTTTTACCAGGAGAATATCGTTTATCATTTTTAGCAATCGATCATTGCGGTTTCAACACTTTGGGGACAGATCGTTCAGTGTCAGTGTCACAGTTGCCGATTCTCAAAGTTTAATTTACGACTTTGCTTATCTGAAAGCTCGAGCTGATAACGCTGTCCCAAAGGTGTGAATTTACGATCTCTCTTATCTCAAGGCTCAGTTCGAGCTGCCACGCCTTCCCTAAGGTATCAACGATACCTACGCGACACATGTACCCTCCTAAATAGAAAAACATTATTTAAAAACCGGTGGAATGCGACAGATGCAGGTAGGAGGAACCAATTCTCGGACCAAACACTCGAAAATGATCTAATTCTATTCGTAAGACACACGTACACATGAACGCCCACACCCACACCCACACTCGCACCCATTCGTCAAATTCGAGTCCAATATGAAACACATAACCGTCGTCAACTATCACTCACAACAAGTTCGCATACGTGTTGTCTCGCAAGGAATAAGCGTCATATAATAGTATTTCTGATACAAACTATGACAATCTCGTCGAAACTGTCCGTGCTTCTCTGGAGCACTTCGTCGGTCGCACGTAGATACGATCGATCCCGATTAAATTCGTC
Organism: Lasioglossum malachurum; assembly: GCA_028455605.1. NCBI lineage: Eukaryota > Metazoa > Arthropoda > Insecta > Hymenoptera > Halictidae > Lasioglossum > Lasioglossum malachurum. The sequence continues at coordinate 26,913,321 of CM052314.1, forward strand.
GAATATGGTGAACACCTTCAGCAGCAGTTATTTGTTCATAATAAGGAATGGCAAAAACAATTAACCGTCGCGACGCACGAACCGTCTCGTCGGAGCGTCTACGTTTGTTACACGATTAAGCAAAGAAATACTTCTCCGAAGATACTGTTCGAAACGATGCGACGTCCTGTTTCACTGTATAAAAAAAAATCGTAATCGGTTATAGAAATAATGTGCGCGTGATCGGCTCAAATTCAACCCTTCCACGTCCCGATATAGACTTTACAGTTCGGACAAAAGTGGTGGACTCTCGTGAAACTGCTCATGCAGTACGGCAGGCACGAGCAAAGGCAACATCTGAAATTGAAAGACCGTTGGTCAGAAAGAACCGTTTCGACCATCACATTACCCGACACCCTAAGAGGCCTAAGACTATGCACAACCATGCTGGGTAGATGGAGAAGACAGTCGCGTTCGATAGACGATCGGAAGTATAAGATCAACGCAACAGCATACCACACTGTAGAAGTTCAACCAAAGTTAATAAGCATAACGTGACGATAAAGCTGACCTACAAGCAATTTCACAAGCGAGTTTTGCAAGTCATGGATTCAGAAAAAAAGCAACTAAGAAATGGCGCGGAGATAACGATATGCATACGATGCGATTGATGAAAGCATTTTGAGTGTCAGGAGGTCAGGAAACAGAAAAGTAAAGCTGATTAGAAGATCAAAATGTTAAAGGAAGAAAATAACTGACTGTGGGAATGTAAGAGGATGTAGGTAGGTCAAACGTTTATCGGAATTGAGTAAATCCGTAGCGAAGGATTGCCCTGGCGATGATGCGTCAAGGTAGTCGTAGGCGATAATGCGGATAGCGGGACCCTACAGCTATTTCCGCTGGGCGAAAAGAGGAGGTTGTAAGTCCCCTGTGCGTTGGGGTTTTTTAGTGGGTAGTGCGCAAGCAGCCCCACAATTCTCCCCCCCCCCCCCGACTGTCATCTTTAGAGGGGGAGCTAGTGCGTCGATGCATTTTTTCCCAACACCGCAATAAATTAACAAAAAAAAGGTAGGTCAAACGTTAAGTTACTCACCCTACTAAGCAGAGAACGATGCAACAAATGTGAGCGATCGGCTGGTGATCCGATATCGTGGTGGTTTTGATGCTGGAGTAGCAGGTGGGACAAGTCATTTTTGTGGGGTTCGGGCTCAGCGAGTAGGCCACCGGACGATGGATAATTCTAACTTCCGTCGGTGGTGGTACATTTGGATTCGGAGTGAACTGCGTCTGCGATTGTATCGGTGGTTCGCCAGTACCGGGATAATTTGTCGGATATGACGGTGCCGGTTGATTTGCCGATGCGTTATCTGAAATCGTTTACCGTCGGTTAGCTTTCGTGTACCAGTACAAACCACACATTAGCGGGAGTAAGGCATTGTAGGACCGGTTTCAACTTTCAACTCTCTTACTGCGAAGTACAACAATGTCATTTTTAATTATTTCTTGACGAAATAGTGACCAAAATATTTGTGACATTTTACTTGTTTAAGTGGACAATTTAGTGGAACCTCGATTATCCGTACCGACGTCTTCATTATCCAAATACGTTTCTCACACGTAAACAATTTAATCTAAAGCGATCCACATGCAACATGATTGATTTGTACATTTTCATTGATTAGTACGGACAATCAAGGTTCTACTTTATTACTTTTTCTTATTGCTCTGTTACCGCTACGATGAGGTCTACGATGTACTCTACGTACAAAATGGTACCGGCATGGCCGTTCCTGCTGCCGGGTACGGAGGATTGTTTGCTTGACCTGGGGGATTGCCCATATTTCCAATAGCTTCTTCATAAGAGGGTGGCGCCGTAGGCGGGGGTGCTGTTGGTGGTAGTGCTGACGGCTCAGCACTTCCAGTTGCGAATCCTATGTTCTTCTCCATTATACCTAAAAAGATTTGCAGACACTTAGACTTCATTACACTTGGTATTTTGATCGCCTATGCATAAAACTATAAAAAGAACGATTTGGTATCAAATTTCCTTTGAGTCAATACTAGAAGAATTCATAGAATAAGAGGGATAATCAAATTGGGGCAAAACAAGCAAAAAACGACAACCTATTTACGGAAAATAGGAGCCACTTTCGGAGTACCCAGATCTATACCGATCGTATTTCATAAAAATGGATTTGAGTACCAGTTGGCTGGCCATCAAAAGTCGAGAAGACCTCGCGCTGCGACATTCTTGTCTAGTAAACGCTGATGAATAAGATTATTTTCTACAAACATGACGACCAGACAACGCAGGTTCCATATATGTATTGCGAGTTACTAAGGGTGGACGCGGTTGTTGTTTATTGAGGATCAGACCGCTTGCCCCGTTGCACCCTGTAGTTGGTTCGATCATTATCGCGCATTATTTCAGTCTGGCCTTGATTCGCAGCGTAATTGGGTCGTATAGAAGACCGCGAAAGAACGCGTTCACGTTCGAACGCTATACCGTGCGCTACGATGAGGACAGACGAGCGCGAAAGTACTCGCGACAGAATAGAAAGTTGAGCGGATGTGTTGAGTAACCGAGGTAACGCAACATATAATACGCATACGTATGTATGAGTCGCGTGAACCTTCGTGGACTTGCATCCAGGAAGTCTCCGCCTCAGAACTACTCTCCTCCACATATTTTTCTCGAGGAGATCTTAATTAATCTCGTGATGTTGTGATTGCGACTTACAGTCTCAGGCCGTAAATTGAACTGATACACATCAGAGCGGCGAGTGACGTGTAGTTATACACATTTAGTTCTAAATATTTGTTTTTTTACGAATATTTAGTTCTAAATATCCCCTTTTATTCTAATATTTAGTTCTAAATATTTATTTTTATTCTAATATTTAGTTCTAAATATTTACTTTTATTCTAATATTTAGTTCTAAATATTTACTTTTATTCTAATATTTAGTTCTAACTATTTCTAATTATTAGAGGATTACGATTATCAAATTCTATCTAGAGTTGACTTATTGGTTTAGCACTAGAACAATCAAATGAATCAGTATAATACAATTTAGATTTTTTATTTTAAAATTACTAGTATTAAATTAAAACAGAAAATAAAAAGGTACTTTAACACTTCATAACTGTAGTGTTAGTACCTACCCAGATACTTTAAAATATTTTTTACTACTTTCTAGATATATTATATCGTTATAATTTTTTAACAAAAATCAAAATTTCAAAATCTCCACTATTGAGGATGAAAGAAGATTCATTTTGTCGGGACTCGTGACAGCATATTATACTCTTGAGATAATCAAAATGATAATAAATAATATAAACTTATCAAATATGTTAACTGATAACTAAAAAATAATTGTTTGGAGTTCTTAATAAAAATAATGTTGGAGCAGAAAGTGCAAACGATGATCGAATTTTAGATTATACTATACTTGTGTACGCTACTATACTATACATAAACGATTGCAAGTGTATGCTTCGATAGAAAACCCAGTGGAATGATCTCACCGGAGTTACTAAACACACTTCGCTATACGTCATTGCTTCTCAATATGCTGGCCGATCCAGCCCAGAATTACTAAGTAAACAGAAACGTTTACCGAACTAACTGAAAACTGCGAATACGTTCGAATAAACACACGGTATTCATATTCATCGAGATAACGCACGATCACACGGATTACCGGGAGAATCCATAATTATCGATCGGCAATTTCGACTTAACAAATCAGGTTAAAACATTGAAAATAAACATACAAAACGAAATGACTGGTATGACGAAGATGAGAGAAGGAACGGCATGACAACGTACCAATAATTGATTTTATAAAACATTTATTAATACATATCCAATTACATCATTCATAAAATGTTTATATTTCCGTGACTCGACGTTTCCGCAAGTACACTACATGCATATTCGATTATATAAGCATTGCAGATAGAAAGAGCGAAAACAGAATATTGCTTCTTGTAATTAATGTAAAACACAAACGTGACGTACAAGTTTCACGCGTTAATGTAACGCCTTTTAGGTTTTTCACAATTTACCAGACTTATTTTCACCGTGGTGGAATTGTATGTTTATGTTCATTCGTGAACACGCTGACAAAAGCAGAAATGTTAATACACAATGTGTTGAAAGGCTTACGTGAATTATGACGTTCGATGCCCAACTGTAACCGTGCTCGTCAAAATACAGGTTATAGTTTTATACTACAGGACACTATCCAGTTATAGATCCATCAACACCATTGTCTCACACAGTTCATTCCGGGATCATGGGGATCATCGACTATGCCACAGTTTTGCGATAGAACTCGGTTTGTATGTATTTAAAACAGAAACTATCAGGAACACAAGAGATTTTAAAAACGATCGCGTTGCGAGAAGTAAAGCGACTGACAAAATTCTGCTGCAACTTGCAACCTCTACGAGCGACCAATCGCAATGAACTGTTCCAGAAGGAAGTGTAACGAAAATGGCGCCAAACTTGAAAACGAATTAAATGTCTAGAGTTACAACGGAAAATTATTACGAACAAACAATTATATAAACCTTTTATTTATAGCTGATAATATAAAGAAACGACTCTTTAATTTTTAGAATAATTTACATGTTTCTGACACTTCATTGACAATATTTTATGCACATTATCAAATCAATATTGGCCATCCTATTGCATTCCTACTTACATATGTAAGTAACAAATTCAACCAAATAAGTATCCTCTCTGATCTCTCCGATTCAATATTCTCATTCTCTTCTGATTCTTGAAAAATGCTAGGGACATTTTAATTTTAACTAGCCTTGTTTCATTTTCTAAATCGCAATACTAACACTGGGAAAATGCCATAATAAATTTGATATTTCCGAATAAGGTCGTATGTAATAAATGTATTCACAAAAGTTTAAAGTATACAAATTTTTGGTATACAATTCACTAAAATCAGAATCTATGTCAGAGAGGATATGAGAGTGCTCACGCTCGGGTCTGAGTTGCCACCACTTTTTGGCACGTTCACGCTTAGCACGGAACAGCTCCTACGCGTACGATAGAGCCCACTTTTACCACGAAACAGAGACCACACTGTTTTAGCATGAAACAGAACCTTTACTAGCCTGTGGCATAAATCAGAACTAGTTTCAACCGATGCTTCGTGCGATATAACCACATATCGGAAATTGCTAAATGCGGTAATAATTCTAATAAATTTAATATTAATAAATATCTTTATTAGAAGAACGCGTGCGGAATTGACATAAAAAGTGTAATAAAAACAACAATTATAATTAAAATCACAATAAACATAATAAAAATAAAAATTTCAATTACAATTAAAATCACAATAAAAATAGAATCACACACTTTAAATCAGAATAATTTTTTTAAGAGTGGACCAAATGACTTCAATTTCTCTGTAAGGCTAGAAGAATTAGTTTAGTAAACGACGTATAAAAAAATGTTGGAAAAATGATGAGAAATGCGAAAAAAATAGTGAAAATTGATTTTGACTACTTTTTTAGCTTG
>CM052314.1:26918953-27261540 GCA_028455605.1 Lasioglossum malachurum
CTGTCATATATTCTCTGGTTATATTTAGGTAAAGAGTGCGGAACCACCGACACCGACGAAGTAGTATCTCGTTGGCGATAGTGCTGTAAGGCAATTACAGAATGGGTAATGTCAGCATTCTACTATATCATTCTTCTTCTACTTGACGACAAGTATCTGGTCGGTGGTTGAACTTTTAGCCGTGTGGTATATCATATCACTGTAAGTTCCACGTTATCCCCGCGCCCAGTCGTGCCCGGTTACTGGTCTCGCTGAATAGCACAGGGGCTGGCAGTCTTTAATAGTATCTCGTCGGTGGCTGGGCCAATAACGAAAGTTTAAAAGATGTGTTTGGTAAGCTCGTATAAATCATGGAAAATTGCAATTTTTATTCGGAGACGTCGAATAAATCCTCGAACAATTTCACAAATAAAACCACTGTGCACAGTCCGAATTCTATCGAGTTTAGTCTTTAGGAGCTGATCCAGGCTAAGCGTCCGCTCTACCGTACGCATAGGAGCTGATCCAGGCTAAAAGTGGGAGGGGGAAATCCGCTCTACCGTACGCATAGGAGCTGATCCAGGCTAAGATTTTGTGTGAAAACCCGGCGTGAGCACTCTCATATCCTCTCTGTCTATGTCTAGATACACGAGCACCAATTGAATTGGTAATTGTACTACCAACTTTCGTGAATGACAACAATTCGTTTGAAAACAATGGAAAATAATAAACATTATACAAATACTAAAAAAGTAAACACAATAGATCTGTATTCTGTGATATACATAGAATCCGCTATTGTTTATATGTGTACGTACCTTCTTGGTTCGCATTGGTGACATAGAACACACTAACTCTTCAATATAAAAATAATAAATCGTGATGAGAATACTTTGGAATACTTACAACAAATGAAATACAAAAAGAGAATTTTAGAACATATTCGTGAGCATGTGAGTCTCGTAAACACATAAGGAATGACAGAGGGTAAACCGAAGATGTCCGAAACGATCCGAATATAGCCGAAGGCATGCAGGTGCGAAAAGGATCATAAACCTGAAAATCCAGGGTAGAGTGAGAGAAATAATGCAACGCTAAGGAAGTACACAAATGTTCTGGAACGTAACCGCAAAGATTTTAGAATGCGACCACGACGTGAAATAGAGAATTTTCGCAATAATTACTATGACACAGACTCAGAATCCCCGAATGTGAATATGTTAAGACTAATTAAAGTTGACAAAAATACAAGTTTTAATAAACTTGTTCAGGTAGAAGAATACAACTCTACAAGTAATTGTTTAACGTGTTCTGCATGTTTGGGGAGTAAAATGTCTGATGATAAAGCAGAAGGAATAGATGAAGAAGAAGAAGAGACAGATGAAGATGAACTAAGGGAAGATGAAGAAGATCAAGAAGAAAGAGATGACATTGACGACGAAGAAGAAGAAGAAGATGACTATGTCACACGCTTAAAAAATTCTGTTTTTCAAGAGAAATTAAATGACTACATGCAACAGTTCCAAATACAGACAGATGATATCATTCAATCAGAAACAGATGATACGAAATTAGGAATACATGATATGTTTGAATCTGTAGAAAAGCCTGCTCCAGTTAAGCGTAGAAATTCCAGAAGGAACTCGATCCTTCCTGGATCTGAAATGTGTAATGAAATAATAGCTTTTAATGATAATCTTAAATCTAATCAAAACCAAATGTTGAGTAACAAAATATTAGAATATCCTACTACGGATATTGTACATAGTTGTATCCCTGAACCAATCACAGAACAAAATCCACCAAATGATAAAAATAGTTCTACAGATCTTTTAATCGAAGTTCTTGAAACTAAAAAGTTACCTGAACCCATGAAGGAACTGAAAATTTTGATGTCCAATAATGACGCGAAGCAAACTCAGGTAAAGAAAATTCAATTAACACTAGATGAGGCTCAGAAACATATGAAAGAGCTTAAATCGACAGCTAAGATTCGGCTCTTCATGATGGAAGATTTGGCAAAGAATGAAAATACACTTGCTAAAGCCACCGCAAAGTTTCAACATAAACGGACTGAATTGGAGAAAAGATGTTCTCAAACGGAGTCAAAGATAACGGAAGTAAAATCTAGACCCGATTACGAGTTCTTTTTCAAGAAGCCTCTCTTAAAAAAGAAAATTGAATTATACAGGAATAGGACAGTTTATTATAAGAACCGATTGAGAGACATTGCAATGATACATCAAACTGCACTCGAATCATTTAAAAACAGTACTAAAATATGGAAGTCGCTAAATGCCTCTACAGAGGAAATGATTAATCTGAAAAGGCAATTGATGACAGAAGTAGAACGTAAACAACAATTAGAAGAAGAACTTGCGGTAGATCAAAAGAAAATTCATGAACTAGAAGAAAAATATAATTTAACTGTTTTCAAGCTCAAAGAGATACAATCGGATAGCGAAGATGGAAAAGACAAATTGAAAGGTAATTATCCTGATAAGAAGAAAAATTTATTAGATGTCAGTGCAAGAATTACACATCTGGACACAGTTTTAAAAGAAAAATCTATAGATTTGGAAAGGACAGCAGATATAGATGAAAAGGAAGCTCTGAGAAATGAAATACAAAACTTAAGACGTACCAGAGACTGTTTAGTTGACGAGAAATGTGATCTTGATGAAAAGTTCCAAAAAGAAAAAGCCTTGTCAACTGTAGAAGAACGAAAATTATTGGAATGTGGGGAAACTATTGAAGCTATAGATGCCATGATAGAACACAAAAATGAGATGATATGCGGTAGGAAAGGCTTCGATGAAAATCAAACACAACGAGAGAAAGGAGAGAGGATGCTAATGGAAAGACTCGCAAAACTATCAGATGGAGAAATGAAAACATTGTTTTATAAGTATTTCTTAAAAGTAATCGATTTAAAGGAAAGTTCAAAGAATCTCGAAGTCCAAGTTGCTGAATTAGAAAGTCATATAGAAACACAAAAATGGGAAATACAAACTATTACTAATGCATTGAAACAGACAAAACTAGAAGCTGAAAGAAGAATTGTTCTAATGCAAAGAAAATACGAACAGAAACTCCTTGCAATGTATAGACACATTGGAGAAGAAACAAGTAGTTCGGGACCCGAAACATTAGATACAGATACCGAACTTGCTAGACATATAGAAGAAAATGAAAATTATCCATATCCGGTTAGGATACCACCGCCAGCTAATGCAATTCAGAGGCCAACAACCAAAGTCACTAAAGAACGGAATAAATTGATAATACAAAAAACTACTGGTCGAGATAAGAGAAGGAAATAATCTCATTAGCAATTTTTTCATATTTATTATTTTATATCATTGAATTGCTGCTCCTAATCTTGTGGTAATTGAAATTAAAGTTGTGAGTTGCAATTTAATTTTGTTATGACATTGTATTAACAATTTTATACACTTTTGCATAATGAAAAAGACAAATAAAAACTTTTTTGAATGAATTAATATGTGTATTTGTTTTTATGACAAAGCTATATACCTTAACAAATGCGTAACGTAGTAAACAATTAAATACAATATTTTGCTATATTTGTTTGATAATAAAATAAATTGTATATATAGTGAGTTAGTTATAAAGATTGTTTATTTCATTAGATTTATAACAAGTCTTTTGGAAAAACAGTGCATGGCCGTTTCTGTAGTGTAGTGGTTATCACGTGTGCTTCACACGCACAAGGTCCCCGGTTCGATCCCGGGCAGAAACAGTTTCTTTTTAAATAATATTTTTATATTATTATGAACAAGTATTTGCGTAATTATAAATTTTTAATTAGACTTTGTTTATTCATTTTGTTCTTGTTCATATTTTTATTATTTTAATGTATGTAATAATATTTCTAAATATATTCAACGTGTGATAAACGTTGTATATAGTGATATTATATATCATTTTTACACATTATAACATTTTTGCACAATGTATTAGTAAGCTATGTTTCATTAGAGCAATAAATTTTTAATATTTCGTAAAACAATTTATAAATTTTGTGTACTGAGTAGAATGAGATTTTAATTTAGAGAGATGAATCGCAACTGTCAGGATGGCCGAGCGGTCTAAGGCGCCAGACTCAAGGTTCATAACCTTCTCAGTTGATTACTGAGTTCTGGGCATTCTGGTCCTCTTTGAGGGCGTGGGTTCGAATCCCACTTCTGACAAATTTCTTTTGTCTAAAAACTAAAAAGATTTGATTACAAATCATATCTTTTGCAAATTAAACCTCTTGAAAATTTTAAAACTTCTCGCTCGAGCGCAAAATTGGCGTCCGGCGTTCAAGTCCCGATGAAGAATATATTTTTTTTTTCACGTGAAATCAAGCGATTTACATTTAGATAGCCCAATAATAATATTGGTCAATTTTTTATGACAACCAATAGAATATCGCTTAGATAAAGAAATGTCTTACATCTGAAACTTGGACCTATACACACACGTGATTCTTCGTATCGGAAACCCTCGCGCTTATAACAGATACTTTGAAACATTGAAATCGTTTTCGACATCGTTGAACTATACATTTGCTACTGTAACCGCGAATATTCTATAGACAGAACTTGCGACAATAGCTGCGGTGCATGTTTCTTTACATCGTATCCTATCCTCCTTGCAAGCACGTAATAGAAGTTCTATTGTAGAACGCGATTTCGTTTGTCTATCGCTATGCAATTACTGTCACTTTTATGGACATTCGCGGAAGTGTTTAAGGGACCCAACACGTGCAATACGGTCGGGGTCTGTAATTTCGAAAAGCGGCTGTACAATCGCGTCCGTTTATCCGCAATTTTCTCCAAAGGCACCGTGGAAGATTGACAGAAAATAACCTGTGATAACGCGACAAGATTATGCCAAGCCATCCAACGAGTTGCACCTACACAACGACGTCGTGACTCTCCCTGGAATAAACGCCTTATTTGTCTTGCGACTCGCAGAGGGACACGTTACCAATGGCTCCGAAGCCAGGACGTCAGGTGTTGGGGTCGCTCCGAAGTTTACTGGATCTTCAAGTATCTTATTTGACGTAAGAGTTATGTTGTGTTAATGTGAACATCGCCCAGAAAGTGAGAATTAAAAACGTGTAAAGAATTTTACAGAAATGTTTCAATATACACTACTATGCAAAAGAAAGAAGCGCGCGCACCCGGCCATATTTAATAGAAAAGCGTAAAAAATCAAATAAGAACACAGTAAGCTTTGAAAAAAGTTTCTTTGTTATAAACAATTTTGCGGCAAGATTCTCTTACAAATGTCCACCGATCCGGAAGTGTAGATTCACCCCTAGAACAGATGACCGCAATGGTTATAAATATAAATAAATAGTAATTATTTATACACCTTGTACATATTTCGAATAAACACAAAATGACGAAATGTGCAACATACGGTGTCACACTGGGTGAAAGTAATTAAAACCGCCGTGTACAATTGGTTCTTACTATCTGAACGAATTTCACAGGACGTTCGTCGTTGGTGTAGCTCCTGTAATCAAGAGAATAAACGAGGAACGACGCGTTAATTTCGTTAGTACAGGTACTGTGGACTGTGGGTCTTAAATCCAAACACTGGATCGGTTCTACGATGCGGATACTTTGCTTGGAAAGTATTCATAATCGCAACGATGTATATCTTCACGATCACGCTTCTCGCAGATATTTACACGAGCATAGACGATATATCGGTCGCTACCGATAGCGGTTGCATTTGCGCGGGGATGATCGTTGTGGTGTTCAAAACCATGAATTATCAATTGAATCAGAAAAATATCGAACGGTTGATTGCAAAACTATTAAAGTGCGCCGACGATATCGTTGGATTTTCTGGTAAGTTAAATGTGCGTTTTTGGGACTAAGAACATTCTAGATAACATCGATAGTACATTATTTTTAGTCGACAGTGATCGCGTCACGGACATTATCAAGAGGCACTATACGTTTAACAAAATAATCTTCCATGGATTTAGGGCGATCGGGTGTTTTTTAGTAATAGCTCTATTACTTTTCTCGCCGGTGAAGGATGGTTTACCAATCAGAGCAAAGTATCCGTTTAATACTACGATATTCCCTTATCGTGAGATTGCCCTCGCCGTAGAATCGGTCGCAGTGTCTAGCGGTGTGCTCGCGATACTCTCAATGGACGGTCTCACGTTATTGCTGTGCAATTACACCACTATGCAGTTCGACATTTTGAACGTGAATTTTGAGAATTGCAACAGTCAAACGGCCAACAATGTAAGCGAGAATTTACAGTGATGTCCGGATATATGGTCACGAATTATCCTCGTCAATTGAAGGGAGCGTTCGCTTCAGGCTCGCTTTGATACCGTCCGGACGGTTTTGTCGTTGAAGAGTCCTCGATGGCGACCAGTTTTCGAGCTATTTTGAGTGGGAACATTCCACGTGCCCTCAAGGGGTTCGGAAATTTTTCACTCATTTAGAAAGAGTGTAATATCAATAGAGGAAACATCATTCCACGTTAAATCATTTTTCAAGTGTTGCTACCGCGATACATAGTACCCTGTTTTGTTACGTTTCTTCAATTGTTATCGTTGTTACACTATTATTTGTTAATTGCTATTGCTATTAAAATCAATTTGTTATTCCATGCGTGACTGTTACACATTATTTACCCGTCCCGCGTCTTCCTAAGTACATATACAGGGTGCTCCTCGCAGCGAAGGGGATATTTGTCTGTCTTAGATCGTATAGTTCCCGTTTTCTGTGATCAGGGCTTTACCGTACCTCGAATCACAACGCGGTGTACCCGAAAAAATTCCTGGAAATACACTGCTCCGGATAAATGGGTAACGCCGTCCCGGTCACGGTCGGTGGCCATAATATCCGGACATCACTGTGCATCTCTCAGCTGGTTGTAGCTTCCACGAATAATGATTGTATTTATCGTATTTATGTATTTATCGCAGACTGGTAGCGTTTACAGGAGACCGAACGACACTTTCATGACACGTTACAAGACCTGTCTTCGATTCCATCAGCAATTGATGTCCACGAACAACGATTACAATAATATCTTTAGCTCGAGCGTATTCGTTCAGATGCTCTCGAGCACCTCGATTATTTGCTTGACTGGTTTCCAGGCTGTCGTGGTAAGGCATGATTGGTCGAGCACGCTGCTCAGATCGTGATCGATTTGCATCGTTTGGAACAGGTCGGAGGGCAGAACTCAGACATCATAAAGTTCGGGGTATACCTGAGCGCCGCCACGTCTCAACTCTTCTACATCTGCTGGATGGGAAACGAGCTGACCTATTCGGTGAGGGTTAATCAGAACGGCGTAGATTAATTAGACCTGGTCGACTGACGAATCGACGATCGTTCTCCCTGAAAATGGCAAGTTTTAACGCGTTGATCATCGCTCAGTGCTCGGTGCTCGACAGAAGTCAATGGCTCTCCAACTGGCATCAGGAGCCTTCCTCCAGTATTATGCAACTGTTCGTATTATCTACGATGTCTGTGAGGCATCCTTTATACATGAAGGCTGGTCCATTCTACGTGTGTTCCTTGAAAACATATATCGCGGTACGTTGACTAATTTTACGGACGTTTATGCATTTCTGGTGCATTTTGCTGCAGTTTAATTCCAGTTTCCTTAGTTCAGTCCCATTTAAGAATTATATTAAAAAGTTCGAGTTTACGATGTTCATCGATTATTTTTATAGAACTACTTACGTGAAAAAAATGAAAAGGGCAACGCATTTTATAAATTTGTCAAGTGTATAAAAATCCGTACACATCTTTCATTTCTCAGCGAACTATTTTCATATTTTAACCACATGTCCTCGCGTAATGATTTCGCAGATTATTAGATCCTCTTATTCGGTGTTCACGTTACTGAATAACATGCACACAACGGATTCCTGATGCAACACCGTCTTCACTTTCCCGCATCCCTGTGCGCGCTTGTTGTACAGCCAGGTACGAAAAAACTTTTAGTCTTTTAACGTTGCTTGTACATTAATTTCCGCTATACAGATACTTATTAGTAGACAGCGGATCTTCATGCAAAATTGATATGCAAAATATGAAAAATTATATGCACGACATATGCAAAATATACATATCACAAAATAGTGAAACCAATTATGCGCAATGTATAATGATAACTATTATAATATTATAATAAATAATTATGCAATAAATAATGTTTCATTTTTCATCACTGCTTGGGCTAATCTAACGCTACTTACGTTTCTGTTATCGAATGATTCAATAACCTGGAGATAAATTCTTAAGGCCAAGGCCAATTACTGCTGTTTCGTGTGAGAATCATATGATATGATACGATTAATATTACATAACGGTTCTTTGCAATTATATACACACGTGCACATGTACTGTCCGTCCAACGAGAGTTTGCACAGATTTTGCTAGCGGAGTGCAGGAGGATCTGCGAGACCCCACTCCTAACGCTCGGCTGCGGACCCCACTCTTGCGCTTAGGTTCTGGCGAGAATGGTCGTCATAGTAGCTCGGCGTCACCACATCGCTCTATTGCAGTCGCACTCAAGACGCTCGTTTGCTGTCTTCGTCAAGCGATTCGGCCAATCGCGGAGGGCGTGTAGCGCGGAGTAGGGATACCACGTGGTACCAACGAGTTTCTCTGTGCCAACTCTTGTTGGACGGACAGTACATATGTATGTACAATTAAATGCAAAATATGTCAAAAATATGCAAAAAATATGCAATATGCAAAATGTGCAAAATATTACTATATTTTCAAAATCCTCTACAGACAACGTAAATTTCTGTCCAGGTCCCATAACCTTACCTATTTTCTATAAAAATATGCATTTGCATAAACATCCGCTGTCTACTTATTAGCAAATAGTTATTTAGGCGACCGTAGGAAAAAGGATTCAAAACTTTACTGCGAACAGGAACCTGTTCCCTAGTCATGCTTACGGTAATTCTAGCCATCCTCGTGCCGGCAGTCTCTAAAATTATGGTCGAAAGGACTCTCGCGTGTCGGATATTTATCGATTCGTTCTATACGTACCCGATAATGTGCATCCAATAATAACCAGCAATACCGACAATTTTCACTTTATTAGACATAACATTAAAGCTCTATTCCATGGCTGATCGAATCGAAAATTCTCTGCTCTAGTCGGATTAGTTAATTAACTGGAAGCATCGGCTAAAGTGAATTAGCTCATCGTTGCTCCACGAATTTACGATTAGCCATAAACGCCGTCGCGCAGTCAGTGAGCGTCACGAGGATGGATGCTCGTTCCGCGTAAATCATCCTACAAACGCGAAGGAAACCCGAACGACAGCAATTAAACTTTATTCTCTTTTTATTGACTTCTCAATGTAATTACGAATTTTTTTGAAATCCGAGAAACATCGGAGATCTTCGAGATGTCTAGATAATTTCAGGGCTCTCAGTGCTGCCCCGGAGTAGAAGAGAATCTATCGAAAATTGTTCGGCATTCGAAAAGCAATTGGAGCTTGCGGAGAAGAGTAGCTAGTCGAAGAAGAAGAAGGACGGAGAGTACGAAAACAACATCTTTACGGCGAGACACGTTTCTTAGACAGATGGTAGCTCTAACGCGTCTCAGCTAACTGTAGATCTCACGCTGGAACACTATTTTTGCCATTCGTCTAGCTCTAGCTCATTGCCTCTGGAATCCACGCATGTATTTTGCTTACCCACAATATTTCACGCAACCCCTTTCGTTTCGACTCTGTATTGAAAATACGGTACAGAGACACTATCGAGTGTAAATACCAAAAAAGCTTATTTATAATGCCTGCATAATTTTTCCTCTACGTGTAGATTTATTACACGAAACGTTGCTTAATATGACAAACTGTTTGAATTTAAATTCGCCGCGTGCTGCGAGAAACGCCGCGAAGCAACATCGAACAGGATCTGGCAGAGCGGAGGAGGCAATGATCCAGTCTTTCGTGGACAGGTTTAAAGGAGCAAGTTAAAATGACTTAGTGGCTTGGCGTAATGAATTTTACGAGCAACAAGATGCTCGCAGGTTGCTGTCACATCTTCAAAATCTTCTGCCGGGACTGGGACTTGATAAATTTATGCAGGATCGATGTACCAGAAGTGTGACGACATTCGTTGGCTGCATCTCGATCGACACACATGGCGAACGTAGATAAATTAACACTAAACCTACCACCACCAGTCAAATGACCGGTTCCAGAATTTTTACTTTACAGTTATTGAATTTATAGAGATGCTTTCGTGGTAGATGATTAAGTAAATATATTTGATAGTGCAAATATTATAATATGAACCGCACAAAATTCAAATAAATATCTTGTTATTTTTATAAGGCAACATGTACTGGCTACATTTAAAGCTCGGTAGGTTTAGCGTTAATGCTGGCAAAGTTTATTCAGGTAATTTTTCATTCTGTATTTAATATAAATTAATATATTGGAAAGAAATCTGTCAGAAATCACAGAAGTTCTACAGTGACGGGATTATGGTTTTACCTGAAAAATGGCAAAAGGTGGTCGATCAAATCGGCACATACTTGATTTAATAAACTTCATTTAAAATATGGAAAAAGTATGATTCATTTTTGCATTAAAATACGAAGAAACATTCAGAGAAATTTTGTAATATATTTTAGAGGAACATTAACAAATTATTGAAAGAAACACAGTAAATCTGAAATCCTTAAATGATTAAGTGTCGATTAAATGTTACTTTCAAAAAAATCGTTTGCAAAGGTTGAGGACAAACAATGGTTGCTGACGAAGTTCAGGTGTTCCGGTCAGGATTTCATCAAAGAAGTCGCGTTTATTAAAATTCCAAGGTTCCGCGCACGAGAGCGCATGCGACGTCAAGGGCTCTTGCCTGTCCCTCAAGGAATTCGGGATCGCAATTATCACCGTTACGCCTGATGAGCGTACGACGAGAAAAAACCGGGGTATTACTTTTTAATTATATCAGTAAGTATCAGCATATAACGTCGGTGGAGCGAATGACAATTTTTGATTGCGAAGCGGATACCCGGTCCAATCTGATCGGGCAATCTACCCAAGAATGCCCTAAAAGTTCAGGAGCTTAAAATACTCGCGAAGGTAGACCGGCTGTTGCCGTGAACGTATGAGTTTTTCGCATAACAAGGAACGCGAGCGTAATTATCTCGAAAGCTTACTGCCTACTGGTGCATTGATTCGCGAAGGGACTATCGGTTGGATCAATTTCGAAATCTTTGACCGTGAGGACCACTGACCGATAAATTTTCGAATTTGTTATCGTTCCAAGGACATAATTAAATTAGGCTTAAACAGGTATGCGGCGTCGGTTGTGTTCCTTGTAGTTATTCGGACCAGTGCGGCCAGATTAAGACTTGTCTCCCACTCCATTCTTCCCCTTCTACGTCACGTGACTAATCCGGTAACGACAGGGAGAGGGTAACCGTGTTCCCCTCAATTCCCCCGGTCACACGACGCACAAGTAGGTAAATTATGTTTTCGTTCGGTGGCAAGTAATTTCTCCACGCTGAAAGTACAGCTGCGCTAAACCGCAGTTTATCTCGAATCGTAAATAATGACGGGTAATGTGGACGCTGTAAACGCGTTGATTACGTTCCATTGATTCGCAGTGTCACGAAAACTCCGGCGCACCGTATTCATTAGGAATTTCCCGTCGCCTTTCCAAGACAGCTGATTGGCGCCTGCGAAATTGTGGTGTACGAACTTACGACGTCAAGTTGCTTCCTGAAACGGATCGGTAAAGAGAAGCGATCCCGGCTATCGAGCCGAGGCGTCGGTAAAACGGGCATAAACCAACGTTCGTTCGGCGAGAGAAGGTGTATAAATTCACGTTCCCTGCGCGTCGAAGAGGTATCGCGATTCCTAATGGGTTCGCAGAATTCGCGCTGCCCCGGCGCGGCAGCATGCCCGACGCGACGCCGCGAATCGGAATGCGAGACGGCGCGTCGTTCCGCGTAGTTTGCTCGAAGCGGCTCGATCCGATTATGATAGCCTTTGATAATCCACGATCCAGAAACTAGAAACTGAGAAGACCTGTTGCGTGCTCGAGCAGGCACGTGGTCGTCCGTGAACGACATCGTCGATCGTGAAAAGCGTCGCCGGGCCGGGTCGCGCTGAGCGACGCGATGCTTTCGATCGCGTGACAGTCGTCCTCGTTTTCAGGTTTCTTTCTAGTACACTCCTAGACACGTATAGATACTCACTGCTTCGACTGTGGTGGAGGCAGCCCGGGAAGCAGACAACACATTATTCCACCGTATTTGGAGGTGTATTCTCGCGCACGGGATGTAAATCGGCATGTACAGGGTGAACGTAACGCGACCAGTTTGACTGAACGCTTTCGCGCCAGGTCATTTCTGACGTAGAATTTGCGGTACTTCGCAAAGTTACGTTATTCTAAGAAAAATACAACACTGTATAAAATTGGTCCACAAAATGTATTGGGTTGGAACGAAAGTTCGTAGCGTTTGTAAATTAAAAGTTAAATTAATTCGTAGATTCATTCGATATCATATTTTCCATTCTGTTCTATTACTTTTTGCCACTCTCGAGGTAACTTCCCGTGTTATTCAATAAACATATGAATAAATACCTTAATTTTATCTTCGTTTTTTAATTTGTGAAAACGCTACGCGAACTTTCTTTCGCATTCATTATATTTAGTAGTCATCGAAATGGTGAATAGAAATGTAGTGAGATTAACTATGTCCACGAATAAACATTAAATAATTATTAGCATTAATTTGAGTGGGGCTACCGAACACCAAGAGTTCGCTTAAGGGGTAAATTCCACTCTGTTCAAAGATAGTCGATGATAGATTGCCAGTAGCCTTAGTTGAAGCTCGCATACGTAAAAATGAAAACGAAGATGGGGTGACGCTGCTGATAGTCCTGGTGTGGTCCAAATGAATGTTCGAGAACCCGGCAGAGAGGGGCTGCTAACGGGTACGCGATCGATGTACGTTGTTCGACAACATTTACTTCGCGTGTTCAGTCGTTTGTGACGAGCGCCGCGTACACATATAATTTTTGTGAAATGTGAGCGCATGATCCTTGTCGCCATTTGTCAATGCCATAATCGCGGTAATGGTAACCGATAGAGTCGTTTTAGAGCTCGGTAAAAGCGTCACGTTCTTTATTCCTGTCCGTAATCGTGTTCTATATCTCAAACGCCACTGTGTTCATCATCAAATGTCTAACATCATCTGTCTTAATTAGTCGCTGGTCTAGAGGATTCAGGCTATCGAGAAAGGATACAGGTTACAAGACTCATTGACAGATTGCGGATTTTTATGCAAATCAAATGTTTCCTCCATCTGTTCCAAGAAGTAGGAGACACTTCGGAATTTATTTATAAATTCATCTTCCACCGTTTCAAATCGCAGCTACTTACTTTTATTGCAAATGCACAAGATCCGTGGTCTATGCATCAACGTCCTATACAATTGCACTCCAGGTTACCATAAAACGGCAGTACATGGATCAGTATTTTATTCGATGGTATTGTCACGCCGCAGTGAGATTCTCTGCAGTTCCCTTCAAGAGGGACGTCTGTGATTAATATTTATAACGGTGCCAGATAAGCTCTCGAACGGTGTTAAAAATTGAATCCCGGGAAGGCACGACGGGCATCGAGTGGAGTTAGCAGAAGACAATACACCGCCGCGCCGTACCGCAGTTGTCACGACGGTGCAAGAACAGAGGAACCAGAAGCGGATAGCGATTGGTATACGAACGTAGAATTGATGATGAAGAGCGGGTACGATACCGTTCAAGAACACAAATGGAAACGACGTAAGGGACTACGGAGAAAAACGAGACGGAAGCTCGTAAAGACAGCTCGGCCTCCGATTTCCAGAGTCGCGGATTTCTAGCGATCGGAACTGTCGACGTTTCAACATATTCAACACTTTGAATGTCACATATGACCGACACTAATTTTCTACCACACGTACATTATATTGTTTCATAATTTTGGAAAGTGTACGGCTCAGAACTTTTTAACAGATCTTCAACAGCAGCGTCAACCGTAAATCAACAAGTCACCTCCAGTAATGCAACAATTGAATGGAAACCTCGAATAAGGGTCTACGTTGCATTATGCATTATGCAACGTAGACCCATGTTCGAGGTTTCCATTAAATTTCATTTAGCATTGTTACGTATAAGAAGATTTTCAAGCTTCCTTCCGGTACAGCGGGATTATTGAAAACGAAATGCGAAACACTGGCTCGAAATGACGAGTCTTTCGGGGTGTTCGAAGCGTAACTGTAAAGGTTCTTTCTAACATTGAAATCGCGGTGTAGAGTGGTCACTGGATGGCGCCATCTGGTAAGGCGCGCGCACGAAGGAGAAAGAAGTTCTCCAGGGGATCGAGACGCAGGATCTAAAGAGGGACGTGGAATCACGAGGTAAAGACGAACTCGGACGGTGCCGGAGGAAAGGAGACGGGGCAAGATCATCGTAGCTTCGCTTGCGCTCTCAGGCACAAACTACCCGACCACCAACCAGCACGGATTCGAAACTTTACCTTGCGTTGCGGCTCCCGCCACTCGTTTCTTAGAACACGTTCTGTTCGCGCCGCAGAATCAGCCCCGCGACAGCCCTGACTTCGACCACGATTATTGGTTATTTTTCTTTTTTCTTCTGAGAGCGAACAGACTCGGGACACTGATTGGCACAATTGCCAATTTCTTTGGAGACTATACCGGTTCTATCTGCAGCCCCATGCTCGATCATCATTGATCGGACTATTGTCCTGATTACCGGACTGTTGTCAAAATATCGCGCCGACTACTCGATGGAAAGCATTTGATAGGATATTTCGATCGCATTTCCCTACGGAACTTTTCAAGCGAAACTCCACGGATAGTGTTTCTTACGCTCATTTTCCACGCGACACCTCCTCGATGAAGTGCTATTCGGCTCGAGGTGCAAGAAGAGGTCTCGCGATCGACCGTGACAGCGTGACGCTGACATGAACAGTTTCGATGAAAAGTGGTGGTGAATATTGTGAATAATACGGAAACATCGGGAGGAATGACGTTCAAGGACTGGGAAGTCGAGAGGACCTGAACGTCGCGCAACGAGTATTGCTAACGAACGTGCGGCGAGTATCATCGATCATCGATTCGCATCGATCACCGCGGCCGATGGGATTCACCGCCTGCCTCGTCGAATTCGGTTGAAATTTCACAGGTAAGTTCTGCTATTTCTGATTTCTTTTTCACGTTTTTGTGGAGAATAGTGACAACGATCTCACCGGTGGCGTTATGTATTCTAAAAATTGCCCATGGCGATCTACAGCTTTCGCGACGAACTGATCGATGATCTGTCTCGCTCTCATTGCATTAAGCCGGTGCCCCTGCCGATTAAGAGTTAACAGCTCTCGTCGTTCCCGAAATCGGCTGGGCAATCATTCTTCATTAATTTGCGAACAGCCATCAATCATCCGGCTAAAATCTACTTAACGTGTTTCTTTGCAATATCTCGAAACGAGCCGGCTCGACTGTACGTACAAAAAAGTGACGACATTATCCGTTATCCGGTACGTTCAACATTTTGCGAATTTCTCTGAACATAATCATTAATTATTCCGATGCCATACAGACGACTGAACCGTCGGCCATAGCCAACGCGATACACGGCTACGCCGATTACAAATAAACTGGCGAGACACAGACGAGGGAAAAGTAAAAATTCCAGAAGTAGTCTATTCCGATAAACATGCTAGAGCGGGCGCCTCTCGAAGCTGCCCCGTCGGAGTAATTTGCATCTGTTACGTTTGCCGACTAATTAGGCAACCGCCTGCCAGCTAAATCATACCCGATGCTAACGAGGACCACCTACCGGTTAATCGATACGCGACGTGCACGCCCTCTAAATGTTCCAAAGCTGTTTTCGTGAATCCTCGTAAAATTCGATCGCTCGCCCGACTGGCTTCCACGCTCTGGATCATCGGAGAAATCGAAAGGGTTGCATCTAGTGAAAAGCCGCCGGTCGGCAGCCACCGTTTCGCGATCGGTGTCCAAGCCGCCTGGTCTTCGCATAATCAGGAGGAGTAAAGAAACTGGCAAAAAGACTAATTTCCCCGAGGGGCCGAAAAGATCGTGTCGGCGGGGTGTCCGGCGAACGCGCGGGAATCGAAGAGAAGAACCGAGAACAAGCTGGCAGATACGATCTACCGGTGGCGCGGCGAGGAGTGTGCCAGAAGCGACCTTGCAAGGCCACGTAGAAGCCGACTCCGCGGCACACACACCCACTTTACACCCGTCAAATAAAAGCAGAGGGACAGGCTAGGCGCGAGACCGTGCTAGAAACCGTCTGCCGATCTCGGGTAGAGGCGAGAGCAGTTCTCCTCTCCCGCTCGACGGGTTCTGGACCCGGAGAGATCTTGCCGGCCTGTTCATTCAGGCGGGCAGCCACGCCTCTCCTCGATGCTCCAGTTCCCATCCGTTTCTCCTCTCTCTCTCTCCTCTCTTTCTCCGTTTCTTCTCCCCGGGCAGACGTCGCGTCGCTTCGTTCCTCTCTTCTCCCGTGCTCTCGTGCGCCGATCCGGCCAACCATCGAGTGGCAACCTGCCTACCAAAAAGTTGGATTAAGTCGAACACGGGATCGCTAAACCGTTAATTCACGACGCTTCGTCCCCTGTCCGAACCGGAGACCCGCTACGCGACATTTTCGACTTTTTTGCCCGGCCACGAATTTCGCCGTCCTTTGGAAGCTGGAGCAAATGCGGAAGTGCCGACGAGCCCGGCGCGGGGAACTCGTCCGGTGCGGTTATTGAGAATGAATTGCGACGACTTTTATTGCCGAGCAATTAACTTCTTGGATGCTGGGTGTGTGGGGTCCGTTCGAACTAAAAGTCTGCTATTCTGGGCGTGTAGTGTAAGCGCACATGCACACGGAATCGATAATACAATGATTTCGAAGTAAAAGATCAGTTTGAGAAGCCACGTCCCGAACGAGTAGTATTTCTTTCGAACGAGTAATTAAACGAGTAATTGAGTTTTTGAGTACGCCGGAAGCCTCGAGTATTTCGAGGCGAATATATTTATGGGTCGCACGAACTATCGGGATCCCGTACACCCGCTTATAGATATGCATATAAAAATAATTGAACGGTCGTCCACCTGCAATCAGAGTCGTCAGCACTACCTGCTCGTTCTCATTGTGCAGTTGGGCGCGGAAGGGGGGCGGAGATATTTTAATTATCGCCGAGGAACAGATGGCCAAGCTGTAAAACGTGCCCGCGTCGTACGGTTACCTCGAAATCTCGACGTCGACGCGTAAAATGTTGCCAACATTTATAACATCGCGGTTTCTCAAGCACGCATAAACTCGGGCCAACGATCCCCGTATGTCTTAAGGACGATTTTATTTTCATGGTCGATCGGCACACGATCGCGTATGGAGGACCTCTTGCGTCTCTCGACGATTAATCGCGTCGCGGACGCAACGACGGTCCGAAATTCCCGTGCCGGCTTCTGTCAAGACTCCATTGCGCGCCATATGGTCAACTACCTCGATTTAGAATCAGCCCTTGACTAATTTACTGCACGCCGCCACGGAATAATACATCCGGATGTAGCAGATCCCGTTGACTCCGTCCGTGGACGCAGCTGGTTACCAGCTACCGGTAGATTCCCCGCGTTGCTAACGATACAGTCATGTACAAGGTGTCCTTTGACGGTTTCGAAACCTGTTCCGCCTGTTGATAATGCATTCATCAAAGTGTCCGACTCTGAAACTGTACAAGACTTTCGTACGAAAAAGCCGAGCATCTATCTTTCGAAACTATTATTCTGGTGCTCCGAGTGCCTCGCTGAGTGTATCCACTTTCGGAGTAGGCGGTTCACGTTGACTGCCAACTCGGGACCCTGACAAGACCTACAAGATTCAAGAAATTTACTTCGAATACTACAAAATCCGGTAGAATTTACTTTACTGAATCATGACACAGATTAATTTTGTAAAGGACAGTATGACGACGTGGCATAAATACCAAAATTCTGTTGGAACAAATATAATTTCGAATTCGAAGAACGACCTATTGATATTTTTAATGAACCAGCATGTGGTAAGTGTACAACGAATTTTCCTAACAGCTGTTAGGGACAGGTACGAGGCAGTGTAAAGCAATATTTCCAGACTACCTGTTATATCGAAGAAGCTAACGAAGAGATTCGTACGTTGGTATGGTCTAACACCTAATACGCTAGCCTTCAATTACCGGCAGAAGGCGAATAATCGTCCCAATCATCTCCGAGCGCGAGCCCAGAGCAGCCGACTTGTTAGCAGCAGTGGCTGATTTCGATTGAGTTGTAATTATAGTTGTTACGACGCCATCGGGGGTTTCGTAATAGGTAGAAAGTGATTCAAATAGCCGCGATAGAAGCGTCGCGTCGGGTTCGGTTATCGATCGAATGCTGATTCTCCGACTTTTTACCGAACCTAATTATCACCGCTTTTTTTCTAGGCGCTTAGCTGTTATTAGACAGTGCCCATAGTTGCGGCTAATGCACTATTCATCCTTCGACGAACTGTAAAATACTGGGAATATCCGATAGTTCAACTTACAATTAGCAAACAGCCTCCGGCTGTACATTACTCGCACATAATATTGTGCAAACTTGTATTTTACGACCACAAACACGGATGCTAATAATAGGAAGTAATAATTTACATTTTAATAATTTGCATTTTAATTTATGACTACCCCGTGCCAAAAGCTACAGCAAAATTATTCTGAATATTGATTTGTCACTTTCAATCCGGTATTGCAATACAATATCTATTAGAACTAAATCTTCTTAACGATGTTCGACACCAAAGTAGTTATTACCCATCGTAAATATTTATGATACTTATGGCATAAATAAGTGGTATTTGTGGGACTCGCAGATTCATAATATACCAGAAAACGTTTACATTGATGACGTTCTACTTTACGTATGTTGCAGAAGTAAATACTTTCTTGAGCTTCATTTTCATCGAATGTTCTTAGAACGATGCGCATAAAGATTTGCAATCTGGTGGAAGTATTACGCACAGTTTATTTACGTTGCTCTCTGTAAGATGAAATCTATGACGCAGATTCTTTTAAGTTGTTCATTATCTCGTCTAATACATTTGTCAAACTTTTCCGGGTCCCTTACCCTGTTGTTCCGTCTTTAATTTTAGCCTATTCTCTTCCGCATGCGTGTTCCTAGTTCTAAACTAGTCTCGCTCGGAAGTATTGTATGTACAACTTAACGGCTCGACGTCTTTACGGTCCGGTTTCTCGTTCCGTGTTCGAGGTGCTTTCTTACGCTTAGGGTTTTACAAAGAAGGAATCATTCGCTGTTTATTTAACTTATTCGCACAACGTGACTGTGAATTAAGACAAAACAATTATGCGGACACTTCCCACTCGCGAACATACCTCGTCAAGCCTCTTTTATTCATTTGCGAGAAACAGTCAACCACAAGAGTCTACAAAGTTTGATACAAAGAAACTGTAAATGTTCATATAAATCTTCACTAATATATATATGCACTACATTTTCAGAAGTCAGTTGACACACTTCGGAAAAATGACTCTCGACTAAGAACAACTAAGAAAAACCATCGGGTCCGTGGTGTTTCTTAGATCCTGTAGTTCTATTTTTAGTGACCTCGCTTGAGACAGTAGCGGAGGGGGAAGGCAATTTCCTTAGATCCTAAAGATCCCGTTTTCTTAGAACAAGACTTTACTGTATTACTAACTGCAAAGCGTTCATGATTTCTATCAAATTAACAGGTGCGCGTACACTTTTACGACTGTAATCGCATATTCCCACGCTCGACTGATGCACGATAGTATCGCGTTTAATTGCAGACAAATATGGTAATACTCTACTTCAGCAAATCGGGAGCAGTGAATGTATGTAGACAGACGCGGTAAAAAGATACATAGTACCACGTCGAATGCGTGCCACGTAAAGTTATGAAAGTATGAAATCGAAGAAACGTTTTTCGATTACATATAAGCGAAACCTTGCTATTGGGACATTCGATTCCGTGCGTCGAAATCTACTATTTGTTGTGCCGCGTCGAGAAGAAAGTGGTGTTAGAAAAGCTCTACCATAAATAGAGGAAGCAAATGTATCACGCGTAACATCGGCCTTATGTAAATCGAGTCCTGCAATAATTGCGCAACGCGTTCGTTAGTTTTTCATTTCACCAATTATCGAAAATGCCGCTAATAAGAAATTTCCGCCTTCGAGGGAAAACACCGAGGAATTAAGTGGTCGAACAGTTAGTTTGATTTCGCGTAGAGATCAGAATAACGACGGTACCGAGGGTACTTTCACTCGACCGGAGAGTGTTATGATATGCTATGCTCGTTAGGAGAGTAGCCTAATTACGCGGCTGTTCTAATTACGACGATAGTGGATTGTCTCACTTCGCTAACGTATTTCGAAAGTAAAAGCGCATCCGAGATCTTGTCGTTGTCGCGTTCCCATCCGGCGCATTAGGACTGCAGCTTTTGCGATTCTCGATCACAGTTGATCAGTAAAACAATTTGTTACTGTGGGACAATGTGTCCTCCGATTATGCAACTCGTCACCAGTGAGAACGTAACGATCAGATTAGTTCAGTATACCAGATTATCTGTGTTTCAACCCACTCTTCCGGACCAGGCCTGGGCAACTAGTGCTCCGAGAGTTTATGACGTAGAATAGGCTGAAACAAATCCTGTCCGGACAAATGAGGTTTTATTTTTCAACGCAGACTCCTTTTAAGTCGATACACTTTTCCCAGCGATGTTCCAACCTTTTTAACCCTCCCTAAAACTTTCACGAGTAATGTTGAGGCTCAAAACTTTTCGGACGATCCTCGTACGTCATCGACTCTCGGAGCACTAGTTGCCCAGGCCTGGTTTAATTGACGGCGTGCAGCATGTTCCCCAAAAAACAGTGGACCTACACTCTACACGATCTAAGAAACGTATCGACCGAGTATCGAGGCCCTTCGGATGCCAGGAATCGTGCAACGCTTCGGCTCGTTCATTTGTCCAACTCCATTGTATCCATCCGGATCTAACCGGGCGGTTAACAGGGAACACAATGTCTCCCACGATTTTCTCCCGTCCATCCCGAATGGTGGGAACAGGAATCCGCTAGGAATGCTCAGTGGACCGATAAGCTACAACCTTGGCGATTCATTAATAATTCAATCGCGAGCTCGCGTCGCGTTTCTCATCGCGCGCTCGCACTCGGAAATTTCACGGAACTCGAACGAAAAGATCGGGCTGATTTATCGAAGCTTCCTTGATCGCCGGATTGTTCGTAGGAATTCCTCGTCTCGATCCACCGCGGATATAGACGTTTCAGTTCCGACGCTTTTCGATTTCCCGGAGCTCGTTAATATGGCGTGTGTTTGCTCGTTAATCAATTTGCTGCGTTTTGTTCTACGCACGCGTAAGCACGCATTAGTTTACTAAGATCACAGATAGTAACGGCTATCTGAATAATTTGACTTGCGTATGTTGATCGCAACTTGAGTACTTTCAAGTGATCATGCTGCGATGCAGTTGCCCTACTAATTAATTTACACGTTCACTCTTGTCGGAGTGTGAGAGACTAAAGGAAGAAAATCAATTTTAATTTTGTTCTTTAAAATTATAACGCGCATAGCATAATATTCACAGAATTTATAACTATTCTGCAACAATATTTTTTCAGGTATTTTACTCTGCATGTTGGTATGTAAAGTACAATTCATCACCGTTCTTATTTCAATGTTAACGCAAGAAATTTCACTTTGGTAATTACATTATTTTCGTAAGAAATTGCGAGCTTTCAGCTCGTCGTACGAACAGGACTAAGAGATTACTGTTGCTCGGAGGTTTACTTAGCCGCTCGTAACCTCCGGGGCAATAAAGTTCAAGCTCTATGCAAATGTTCGATGCACGCGCTTATCGCACTGCTTAATCTTCGCCCATCTGCATAATATTAATGGGAATATCTTAATTGATACCGTTATATATCGTTGGCCAAATTTTCTCTTAAATTCGTCCCGTTAACTACATTTGTCTTCGTTCGCTGCAAAAGGTGCCATCGGAGACTTATCGGATCAATACATCAAATTATAACACGATTAAAAAAATGTCGAACATTATTCCGCGTGCAGAGATAAAGAAACGGATGAATATTCATACTTACATTTACAACGTCCGGTGAAGAGTCCTTGGTTTTGAAGGAGTTAAGGAGTAGCCATTTTGGGGGTCAAAAGATCGGATATATTTTAAATTTGATACTGGCCAACATGTACAGTAAGAACACTAAGTTCTTCTTCTACTTTTCTCTCGATAAGCATTTGACCGATCGAAATGAAATTTTTAATGCTTTTACTACTAAAGCTGACACGTATGTCAGCGAAAGACATTTTGAAATTCGGTCTGTATCTAGAATCTAAATTCGCATCTAGTTCTGGATGTTACAAAAGTGTGAAGTGGATAGCTGCCGTGGATTCTGAGAAAAAGAAACGCGAGGTTGCCTTAAGCAGATGCCATTGTTCTACGAAAAATTCAGTGTTCCGTATCCTTAGGATTGCTGGTCGTATTTTTGCATGTATAGTTGTTCGACGTTGGTAGAATCCGGATGCTAGAGTGTCTCAGTTGCCTGCTCCTCGAAGGGTGCAGACAAGTAATGTATTCCGCAGGGTACACACAAACGAGCCTCTTCCGCGTTATGATCGTCACGATACGCTTCTCTCGGTGCTCGCGCCTTTATTATACGCGCTCGCGATCCCGCCTGTTTTTTCTTGGATACATTGTTTCCACTCGACCGCGATGAAGCTAACAATAAGCCGAAACGCGCCTCGGATGAACCCTTTCGCTTTTCTAGTTCGCGTACTCGCCCGTGAATTCCACCGTACATAATAACGACGCATACATTTCCATGTGAGAAGAGAGCACCGATCGAAACGGAAAGTAAAGTGCTGAGACATTTCCGAATAAGTCGAAAAGAATGGAGGTGTTCCTTCCTTTAACTCGCTCAGGCGAATCTTCACTTCTTCACTTTGAAGATTTTTTACAGTGAATACTCAATTTAAGAATATGGAAACTGTACGATCTAAGAAAAAGGAATATCCGCTCCACTACGGGGCATACCCCCGAGAGCCCAAGGCTCATATGAAAGATGATTTTTAAGCTTCCTTTTGGTAGAATACAATTATTGAAATTCCTATTAACACTTTGAGTGCCACCTCAGACCTCAGTAACCCTAAAAGTTCCATAAAATCGGAGTAACTTATTTATGAGATAAGAATGAAACTATTAAGACGTATATTCCTTTAGCATAGGCTTCCGGTAGATAAAATGTTAACAGCCCGCGATGGAGAATGAGATTTTCGTTTAATTTCGTATCGCATAAATCGTTCTATAGTCTATCTATTTGAAGACTACTACTATCTATTTGAAGTGAAATATGAAAAGCGAGCCGCGAGGGAAGGGAAAGAAAAATTAACGAAGCGATACGGCAAGAAGTAGAGTGAAAAAACTATCTGTTAGATAAAACAAGGTAACGTCCACATTTATGTTATGGCTGCGCAAAAGCTCTGATAGCAACTTTAACAAACCGTACCGAGCTACAAAGCGCGTGCGTGGAGGAAACGTCATGGTCCGCGTAGACGGAATATAAATATTAATTAATGAACCATTATTTCGTCGGCCGAGGCGGTGTCTCGGCACGCCTCGACGGCTTTAATGAGCAGAACTGATAACTTAATATGCGTGCGGCTAGCCTCAACGTATCCTGGTGGAAACGATCACCGATACCGAATGATGAACGACCGATCGTCTCGCAAGCTTCTTCTCGAGAGATACGGCGCACAAGCAGAACCAGGTTATGCCGAAGTCGTAAATCTGCAAATTTTTATTTTTATTTTCACTGACACTTTTCATTCACGCTTTTTTACGAACTAAAACTTTATTTTAAAGGAATTTTTAATGAATTCATCTTGTAAAACAATGGGAGCGAGAAATATACGAAGGGGGATAGAAAATTGACAGAATATTTAAAACAATGAAACAAGTAAAGAAACTGAGTAGACAGGAGCAAGTAAAACTTGTTATTTCCTCAAATGCAAAATTTTGGTTATAGTAATGTAATTTCTAATTTTCCATGGGAAAAATATATATCTTTCGTAGTAATTATAATAACCAAAAAAAAAAAATGTAACAGGATTTCGAAATTCTTCTATCAGCATTCTGATATTCGCCTATTCATTTGTATAATAAATGCATAAAATCCGGAAACTACACCAGGAACTGTAAACTGATTTAGAGTCGGAAAGATTGATCTCCCGGATGATTCCATTACCGTTCATACTCGCGCGTAACAGAAACTTTACGTAATAAGATAGGCGAATAGACTAAACGAAAACAGAATGATTCACGTTGCCCGATGTGTACCTCGCAATCCTCGGCGCACAGAGTGCAATTTTCTCCCGTCTGGTGTGCATCAAATAAATCAGCGGGTATAAAGGACAGCGATTGAAAATGCAAAGCATAAGTCGACTGAAGCGACGTGCAGGCGTAATTCGTGGGTTCTGGGAAATTTCGGCCGTGCAAGTCACATAAAGAGGAGGGGCGTATCTCTTCTACGAAAAACTCCAGGAACTGAACCGGTATCACGCGATCTGCAACGCGTCTCGTGCGCGTGGGGAGGATACGATCGATAATTAGCGAAGTGGTGGATAATTCTCGGTTGATACGATTTTCCCATCGCCGGAGGAGAAGAAGAATCGGAGGGCTAAATTGGGCTTGCTGGTTCTCGCTTTCCATCCTAGAAACAGAAGAGCAGTCGCGCACAGTCATGAAATATTAAAAAGCAACCGCGAAGCAGGAAGCGTGTTTCCTCCTCGACGTGTAAATAAGTATAATACACGGACGGGGGTATTAATTGCGCGTGCTGCTGTATACGTGGACGTGATTTCTTATCCGTAACAACGTTCTACTGTAATATCGCTAATCGTTACGAGGATCTGCATCGTTCTGACGATGGGATCGCCGACTTCATCAACTGCCATAACGTTACGAAAGTTTATCGAAACGCTCGCCGATCTTTCGATTCGAGTAATCTCGTTGATTCTTTCTTGCTCCCTTT
This sequence comes from Lasioglossum malachurum, assembly GCA_028455605.1. Taxonomy (NCBI): domain Eukaryota; kingdom Metazoa; phylum Arthropoda; class Insecta; order Hymenoptera; family Halictidae; genus Lasioglossum; species Lasioglossum malachurum. The sequence goes on from CM052314.1 coordinate 26,944,106, forward strand.
CTTCCCGATTCGAGATACAGAGCCGACAGGAAGGTATCCGTAGTCTCTGATACGCGTATTCCCGCCAGTTTTTTGCTTCCACGGAATGCAACGCATGCTACTGTTGCGCGAAGTATGGCGATGCAACTACTTGCAGGGAATTGCAATGGTGTCGGCAGCAAAAAAGCGTGCTGCTTTACGATTATAGTCTCTGTGGAAGTAACGCATTGTCCACAAAAAATTCGTTAATTGCCGATACTTAGTTCTCCCTTCTTCCCTTTCGCCGCCATCTTCTCTTCGGTTATATCGATCGCTCGATCGACGGATTTACGGTCTTACGTGTCACGCGTTCGCGAATCAGACCAGATCGCGTATAAATTGAGTGTAATACAATTGCCGGTCGACGGCCGTTTACCTCCTTCGAAGCGAAGATCGCCGTTTCGATGATCTCTGTCGACAAATCGCGATGCTCCCCACTCGGTAGATCCTTGATGGCTATTGAGGTTTATGTAGTCGTGACTCGTTTTACCTGCTAACATTTATGACAAGTATGAAGATGAGGTTTCCTTTTCGTAACGACTCCCCAAACCGTAAATGATTTATAGAATACAAATAAGAAATTATTTTCGTCATTATTTTCGTCACGTTCACAGAACTGAAGAAAATCTTATCGTTCTTATACAAATTTCGTACTTTCTACGATGAGCATTCAAGTATTTTTATTTACAAACTCAGAACTTTCGAATTTGTTTACATGCGCGCTATTTCACGGTAATGATGCATTGGTGTTCGTAAGGTTTTCACACTGTACTAACATAAATTTACCGAATAAATGAACTTTTAGAGTAGAGTAGAATTTGAAATTTGCTGTTGAAATACTTTTTGGACCCGCTGTAGACAGCGGACGGGACTCGAAGTCTGGTTTCCGAAGGTGGGTTTCCGAATCAAGCACCGTGACTCAACGTTCCGATCGAACTTTACGAGCCGACGAAAAATGATCGGATAAAAAGCTAGATCGACGAGGCGGCGACGATCGAATGATAATGACGTTTCTTTGGTGGCGTTCCTAAAGCAAACCGGGGTCAAAAGACAATCAACATTCCGTTAAGTTCCTAACAAGCGAAGAAGCCCCGAAAATCGTGTGCCTCGAAACCGGGGATGTTTCTTACGGTCTTAAATAACCGGTTCACCGGGTTCGCCAACTCTCGGCATCTACATGCAGGTCCCGGGGACGAGGAAGCTCGTAAAAAAGCTGTCTCCATCAATTAAAAGCGCCATAGACTTCGCGAGTTCCGTTCGCGCGACTCGGTTCCCTTCCAAATTTAGTCGTTAAAAAAGGCGTATAGGCATCGCTCGTTCTTAACTCGCGATAAGAAATTCTCTTTTTCTCGGTCGGTGCTTCGGTTAACCCCGCGATTGCTCGCAATAAAATTAAGGCCGGCGGCGCTATTAACGGCACCAACGTTCGCATTCGGGAACTCGATCTCGGGATTCCGGCGCGCGCACATTAATTGCCGACAAAGGATTTTCGACGATCCATTTATCTTCCCTCCTCCGGAACAGACATTGATACATCGATCGGAAAGCTGGACTAAAATTTGACCCAATTCGACCGCAGTCGATATTAGACAGATGCATATTCTGTATTATCTTATCATTCTCTAATCCTCGGACGAGACGAACTATTCTTGTAACTGTGTATATAATTGATGATGTTTAGCAAAACGATATGATCGCAGTCCACCGATACCTATCGTAAGTCATTTTGCACGAACGATTGAAAAAGACAAAAGACTGAAAAGGCACACAGTTAAAGTATAAAGCGTTCGTGGAGATTTATATTTGATTGCACTCGATTCATTCGTTGGTGCTGTCACCGCACAAAATCCCCAATTAAGTTACAACTGTTTCTCCCTAAAAATACCGGGTAACAATACGTTATACCGGCCACAAGGGTGTGTCGCGACGGACGTGTTGGAGATTCTTGGCGAGCGTGTAACGAGCAACAGAGATAACGAGTGTCCTTCCATATAAATCTTGTCGCAAAAAGGCGACCGGCCCAACAGGGGCGAGCAATCCTTCATTCGGCTACTTTCGTTGCCGCCGCAAGAAAACAGAGAATTTTCGGTTTTGCTTTTTCAGTTGTTCGCGATATCCTCTCCGTTCTGGCCTCGTTTATAATCGCCGAGTTCCGAGGAGAGTCGCTACACCGCGCGAATTTCTTGCCATTCCACACGAGCATATTGAAGAAACATCTTGTTACGATTAAGGAGATGCACCCCGAAATCTCGTCGAACCAATCGCTCGAAGAAATAAGTACCGTGGTTCGAAAATATGTTCGATTAATTGCGTATTGCCGATGCATTTATTCCTTCGTTGAATTACGATCGACAGTGGAACCTCCCTGGTAGTTGTTCCCAACGAATCCCTCGAGCCTGCGCGAACACGGCCCGCTGGGAGACGATTACGAGACGCTAGCCAACAGCACAGGAAATCGCGAGGAGGCATTGACCATGATTCTGTTTAGATAGAGCAACGTCTTAATCGCAAATAAATCGTTACGGTGAAAGTCATCGCTGCGTTCGGTTTCGGCACACGCGATGGAAACGCTCGTTTCTGCTCGGGTACGTCGCGTCGAGGAAACCCGCACGAAAAGACACGAACGACAAGAATTATAGGCACGATTCGCGATTTCCTTGCGCTACTTTCCCGCGGCCACCTGCATCGGATGCGCCACGAAAATGTTTATCACCGGCTACAGCATATTCAACATTCGAAGCTTTTCCTTGACCCTTGACTCGGGTTTCTAGAGACGCGACGCTTTCGTTTCCGAAGTAAATCGCGACGCATCCTGGCCTCTTAGTCCGCAGCTGGAAAATCTTCGGTGGTACTCGAGATTCTCGAAAATGGGGAAAGGATGTTCAACCTTTAATTGCATTAGCGAAGAAAGTTAAAAAATATTCCTATACACCGCCTGTACCTGTAAGTTTCTCAGAATTTTTGTCATGTTTAATTGTTTATAACTCATAGCAACCTTAATGGATCTTTATCTACGAAATTTATATACTGGAACAGGATAAAAAATGTTAAAAATCCTGAAATTTACCTTTTTTCTGATTAAATTCACCTAGGAAACTAATCCTTCTGACATCTCAGAGAACCTCAAGTCGTTTGATCCGATTTTAACAAGCTTTCAGAGGGTGTCCAGTCAATTTTGTTCCCAACTGTACACCGAGACATCACAGTACCCGTAATTCGAGAAGTGTCGTCGCTCTCCGACCTTGGACATCGGCATTTACCGAATGTCGTGTGTCGTAACTTCGTCGTACGGTGCATTGTGTCGATGCATCGCGGTGCAGTTTACGCAATAGCACCGTGGGAGCCCGTGTTCGCGTTATCCCTGCCCCCGGTTCGTGTCCAAGCTGACCGATCAGGAAATTGTTGGCATATTCCCTTGTATCGGAGAATCGGATAGGATCACCATCCTCGAGAACGGTACTTGTCGCAGCGGCATGGTCGGAATGAATCGGCGACCCGTTGTTTCGATACGGACGTCGTCGTCGCATCGCTACGAACCCTGAACAGGTGTGCAACATTAACCGGGGACGTTCCTCGACGAGTGCTCGCGCGAATCTGGCCCCGGTTTCTTTTCAACCTGCCGCATCTGTTGCGCCGACTAACGTGCGCCGCTCACTGAAAAAGCAATCTGTATTTTTTTTTCCTCACAACTACCTGTAACATGAGCGTAGTTCGGAGACTTCGTTTATCGCGCCTGAGTATAGGGGAAGCGTACACCTTAACACTAAACCTACCACCACCGGTCAAAGTGACCGGTTCCAGACTCTTTTTATTTTACAATTATCCAAATAATAAAAACGATTTCGGGAGAGAAATGATTGTATAGATGTCTTTAGTAGAGCACGTATTACAATAGAAGCAGCACAAAGTCTAAATAAAATCAAACTTGTCATTTTTATGTGGCAGTTGCTTTTAAGCCTCGGTCGGGAAGATTTCTGAAAACTACGGAGTTCATCGAACTGTTGCTGTCAACGTAACGATTTATTCGTCTTTAAATCTTTAAGCGATGTGATATGTATTTAAAGGTGGGAACAATTTGAGCTTGCTGAAACTTTTCGTTAGACCAACCCAACTCTTTTCGATTCTAACAGGATACACATTGACAAACAATATGGTTGATTGATGAGATATGATTGAGATCTTGAATCTCGTTGGCACAATTACATGTGGAATCATTCACTATACGTAGACGTGAAAGAGATGTAGCAAGATGATAATGTTTTCGAGAATTTACAAGCGAAAATATCGACTATTCATTGACACCAGACGACATGACACCGCGCTACGCCCGCTTTCGTTCTTCCATCTTCGACGATGGCTTTCACGAATTATCGTTTACCATTTAGCAGCGTAGCCATAACTTGATAATAGTCGGCCAAGGTAGAAAGCGATTCGGCCGCGGTAAATTGCATTCGGTGCTCCCCGAGGATGAATCGCGGCGCAACTCGTGTTCCAGACCAAGGGAAAAACCAGAAAACCATAGGTACCGTTCCTTCTTCTGCTCGTTAGAGCTCGGCCGGCAAAAAAAAACGAGTTTGCCAAAGTACGGACGTCTAATTTCACGCGAGGACGACGCGCGCACGGCCGGGATTTACTATTCACGCGCGAGCCTCCAGGCGGAAGATTTAACCGGAGCGGGTTACCTGGTGCACCTGCTCCCGGGCAGGGGTAGGAATTCCGCAATGCGTCTGGTTATGCAAAATGCAAGCGGGTCATTTTTAGGGTACCCGTGTGTTAATTGAGCCGTGGAGTGATGGTGACCTTTAGGGCATCTGTGGTGTTGCGATGATTTGCATTTACCTTCCACTACGCCCCACATGAGATATTCAAGGTCATTCCGGTCGGGGCAAGAAGCCGCATGGATTGCGTGAAGCAGGAATAACATAAAAATTGATTTCTTCCCTTAACGACTTTGTTACATTAAAAGCAGCATTACAACATTCTTGAATTGTTTTAATCTCTTGCTGTTTTATATTTCACTCAATCAATTTCTTCATAAATGCATAAAGATCCGCAGTCTACCGATCACCATACTGTGGATATTCATACATTTATGGCTCCTGAAAATTTTACAGATCTACGAGCTTCTCCTTTCTTAAAAGTCGTCTCCAAAAATCGCAAATTGCATAAACTTCCGCAGTCTACTGATCACCTTGCCTTGCAGTTACCTTGTCGATAGTTGCCGCGTTTATATTTGCCGTAGCTACATACATCTTATTTGTGGGCCCGCCCGGAAAAATACCGGATTTATCTTCACGGCCCACAAGCTCGCGACGCGGCGGACGGCGCTCGTGAGTTTCGATGCGAGTTTAACTTGCGGACAACATTATCAGCAAAGGTTATCGCGGATCTGTGCGGAATGACCCATCCGCGCGAGTAATTTGCAGCTCATCATTTCTCTGTACTCGAGTGTGTTATGGTTCGCCATTAAAATGAGGTACTAGCAGGGCTCTGACCCAAATGATGTCCTTTCCTAACATTTTTCTCGTCTAATTCGTATACATATTTTACTGCCATCAAATCATGATTAGCTAGGTATTTCATAAACAGAACCAACGATTAGAGGATTGAATAAAATATAAGGACTGTTTTCAAGTATCAAATTGTAGAATATTAACACATATCCGACCGACATTTGTGTTCTGTTATCTTGTTTCTTGTATCTTGTAATAAATTGTGATCTCATCTTACACATTGACGTTCATGAATTATTTTAATTTATTCTGATTTGCAAAGACTGGAATCATTTATTTACTGGAAGACACGCGACTGATATTAATCGTTTAGTCGTTGGTGTAATAAGTCAATCGTGATTCTACATACGAAAATGTTCAGTACGGTTTTTTCATTCAGTAGAATGATTTTTTTTTTTGGAACAGCCTACATAACTTTAAAATTCGAGATCAGAAACCGCAATTATTTTTGCACCAACCCAATAAATTAGGCATTCTTTACGATCTCCACCCCGTGTTACTTCACCCTAATCTTCGTTCCAACGACTTCTAAAACACCCCATCAATTCGAATGGATAAAAATGGCCGTCGGAGCATCGTCATCGCCGTCGGGTCGCGACAGTTGCATAATTGACAGAGCCGTGACACGGAACAGTTACGTTCTTGTTCTCGCAGGACCGAATCATAACTCGAAAATGTCTGGGAAGCCGTTAGGAACGTGGACTGCCATTAATTTCCCAGATTATGTCGCCGCGCGACGATTACTCTCCCGTCAAGTGTATCTTCGCCAATATCTCTTTGAGAGTCGTTCTGAGGTGTGGGGAGGATATTGCGACAGGTTCCGTATTCCGTATCGATTCCCACGCGAGCCCGGTAACATCGGAAGTGTTTCGATGCTGGGCCCCGTGGATAGTCGTGCAAATATTTCTCGGTTCGAGTATCGTTCGAGACGACCAACGCGGCGCAACGGCCGATGCACTTTGCTTCGATTCGTCCTTCTCTCCCCTTTTCGCATTACCCTGTCGGGACGCGTTCTTCCTGTTCGGAGAAACGAGCCCGATTCTTCTGTCTTCTCTGGAGCGAAGATAAAGAGCTGGATCGTACGATTAACCCTTCACGGGCCTTCGACGCGTTCTTGCATATGCGCGTTCACCGCGAACCTTCAGTGCAGTCGATAAATTCATCTACCTACGTATGCACTTCGCCGCGTGCACTGCACTGTTCTAAAGTAGAGCAGTGGCGGTTTATCTTTCTTTATTATTGAATTGTTTAGGTCACAAACCCCTTCTCAGGTTATTTGTGACTGTGCTTATAAAGTCCGGTGTCCTTCAGGAGTGCTAATGTTTTAGCTTTTAGCACAAGAATTTTCATCTGGCAGCGATTTTTCTAAGTTAAATATTTTACATCGGTTTCTTTTAACTTTATATTTGAGGCATTGGATCGCAAGATGGAGATTTCTATGTTGCATCTCTATCACAAATCGTTGGGGCTGAATAACTATTAGGGGTGCGCGGGTAGCCGAAGCTGCAAGTGGGTGAAGTCAAGTTTGAGAATCCCAAATATTTGTAATCGCATGAATATAACTTTTTCATGACCTTTAATTTAATTTTGCATTTTAATCGTGATATCAATTGAATCAATTGATATTTTTGAAGACTGCTTGAAATGCTATTTGCCAATTTTGCAGAAATCATAATTTTTAATCAGCGCTAGTTTTTTAAAACAACGAATAATATAAATAACTTTTGATATGGCAAGGTGTCCATTAATTAATAACATTAAAATCTTAGACAGTCCGAGTAAATAGTAAGTGCTAAATGTTATTACATGTCCTGATAATATTAAAACAATGTTCGTACGGGATAAAATTCCACTGGCGATGACTCGTGAAGATAACATGGAGCTTAAACAGTCCGGGGCGCAGCAATTTACAGAAAAAGCGAGTGAACAAAGCGAATATAAGAGGAGAGAAACCAAGCGAGTCTGGTAACAATCTTGGAATGGTCGCATAGTATTCGGTCCACGTAATTGCATCCGAATCTTCAAAGAGCCAAGAAGCTCGTCCGCCGCGGTTCTTGGACAACTTTTAATGCCGGCCGTCACCAGAATTGATTAATCACGAATAAGTGGTTTGATAAAGCACACGAACGCAATTAAGCGTTAATAGTGACGGGACGATAAAAGTTTCGACACGCCTCCTCCGTTTATTGGTTCTTTCCATAACCTGTCAACTTTTTCACTGTCCATGTTGCTCGGTTAATGTGGCAGCACTTTGCTGTCGCGAACGAATGATACTCCTGCTTGAACACGCTTCTACCCGGATGACTTTAATATGGCAGTCATTAAGTTAGTGCGTAAAAAAATGCAACAGAACCGTGGACAACTGAGGGGCCGTTACCGAACCGGATCCGAAGGGTCTTCGAGATCGAGCCCGCGACGTAAGTTCGTTGATCGTGCCACGTATGCGGAACACAGAATCAAGGAAGAACGTGTTACAGACGTTCGAAAAAGCGTCAGCCGCAGAATATTAATATCACTTCGGCTAGCTTCGGGAAAGACTTCCGTGCTCAACCCGTTAATTACTACTTGTAAAAAGATAAATACGTCGTTACCCGACACGGACCATCGAAGAAGTTTTGATAAAGCCGCGAAATCGGCGACGGGATCTTTGAATTTAAGACTCGGCCGCACAATCGCCATTCGCTCAACGGAATAGAAGCGTAATAAAGAAAGAAACCAGGAGCGCCAGTCCATAAATTCAGAGCCGTAAACGTCCAGAAGGATACGTCTCAATCGATACGCCGCGCCGGCGAATTTGATCGCCGACACGTCCGTCTCAATGGAATTCGGCGAAAAAAGTGAAATCGAGAAACGAATGTGCGTCGGCCGCGGCTCTCGTCCAACAGCTGCCATCGTGACGCGAGTAGAAATTGGCGGCGGCTAGCCAGAAAAGGAGAGGACGTGTTTACGATCGAGCATCCGAAAACGGAAAAACCGGGCATTATTGACTCCGTTTCAGCGTGTCCGACACGTTTAAATAGTCTTATTAGAATAGATTGTAGCCCCGAGGGAAGGCTAGTTGTACTCGGCCAAGTGCACAAGTAAGAACCAGTCGTTGACACGCGGCGATCGCCGATAAATCGGTAGCGTTGTCGATCGTTGATCCTCTCGGAGACGGCGCGGCGTAACGATCGATGTCGAGTTTCTTGAAATACAATTGCGATTAATCCGCGCACGAAACGGTTCCGTTTCGATATAACAATTAATGATGTTTTGATAAAATCTTTCTTCTCTAGTTTCCGATATGCGCCTGCGCTGATACAATACGCATAGACGCAACAATGTTGAGTGGCAATTAAGGAGGCTCGAACTGTTCAATTAAAGGAAAAGACGTCGCGGTCGCGCGGTGCAAAAAGCTGCGATCCTCGCAATTTCTGCAGTCCGAGCCGATTCAATTAAGCTAACGAACACGAGCAGGACTCTTCGTATTTAACCACGGAGCGCCGGCTACGCTGGTCGCTCATCGTTTTTCCCACAATTACCGCACTTTCTTCGGCGACAGCCAGGAATTAGGAGGCGTGTACCCCAATGGATTTCTAGGATCGCGGGCAAATGTAGCACGCGCTTAGGTTCATTTGCTGCGACCACTATAGCGACTCACGACCATTTCATTCGGGTTAGATTTTTTGAAAGTGGGCCGAACTGACTGCTGCTTTCCTGCGAGGCTATCGGTTCGGTAGATAACGTCGAACGAAAATTTTGGAAAAATTGCATTTGGTTGGAATACTAAAAATAGTCAGAATAGCTTGATACAATTTTTGTATCTTTTACCTGATAATTTATCCACTAGTGGTAGATTTAGAGTTAATCCTTTGGAGAGAAATTAAACATCTCTTCCGACCAAGAATAATTTCATACGATGTAATTGATATAATACCTCATACAATACTTAAATGTTTGGTAATTGGTTAGACGCAAACATATTTAATGAAGTAAATGATATTTTGAATAATGGTACAGCGATTTTTAGTGGAACCTCAACCGTTAGCTTCTCCTTTTCTCGTTAATTCAACGACTATCTCCGCCGCATTCATTGTGTCAGGGTAATCCACTGGTATAAACCATACCTCTCCGTGTCCGCGTCTTCTTCTGAAGCGTTAAAAATGAATTGATCTCGGCTCGTTGAAGCCATTACGTATTTATCGGAAATCAATGTTCGATGACCACATAGACCGCTTAGTCCCGAGGCTTTTTCGGGTTAATGTACGCACAAGAATCGACGCGTTTAAACCGCCTCCACGATTAGTGTGTCCGGCGAACAGCTCGATAAAGAAATTGACTGGTAAATTGTGTCGTCGGACTTCTCGAAATCCATCATCGAGCAGAACTAAGTACGTTCCCCCGAAATCGGTGAACAGATTAGACTCCCCAGCTGCGCGAGACTATAAAACTTTAATGGACACGACCGATTCGGTTCCAATAATTTCAAGGTCCCGTTCGACAGAAGCTACGCGGATCATCGATATCCGGGTACGTCGATCTTCCGGGTTCTACTGAAATTCCACACGATCTCGGCGTTCTTTCGTCACGACGGGGATGGAATGATCGGGGCCGTGTTATCGTTCACGCGATCGTATTTTCGGTGACCCCATCGCTTAGATACTAATCTCCAAAAGGGGTCGAGAACACGCTCGCTAATGCGACGCGTCGCCGACAATTAAGTAATTTTCTGTGGAGCATCGCTCGCCGTGGATCAACCTCACAGAAGAAAACGGTAGATCCTATCTCGGCGGATCTCGAGCGGATCAAAGCTACAATGCTCGTGCCCTAAAATAATGAGCTCCTCCGGAAACTATTCGAGTCCCTGACACAAAAGGTTCAACGCGTACCATAATTAAGCAAGCATTTAATTTCGTTCGGAACTCTGGAACGTCACCCGATAGCATTGGTCAAGGATTAAACGCGCGGCGGTCTCCTTTCAGAGATAATTAAGCATTACTTTAAATTTCAACGCTGACAACCGAACGCTCCGAGCAGCTAATTATCGTTCCCGACGCGAGAAACTTCGTTCTATTGAGTATCGACCGAATCGCATCGCTCTAATGATCGCTAAACTCTCTTATCTCAATTAACAACCGTCTGTAACACGATCTCTGAAATTAACGGATCTATCGCGAATCAGCAGATAACAAGCGTTATTGCTTTCCAACCCGTCGGTAGGTATCCCATTACACCGCGGAGATGATGGTTTCTTAATTACGCAAAACGGCACCGCCAAGAACGTAAACTGGTTCTTCAACCGAGGTGGTTGCGTTGACTAGAGAGTAATCGCGGGTGGTTTCGCGAACCAAGCAATTAGCGCACGCCACGTGGAAATGCAAACCACAGCCTGGAATTGCATGAAAAAATGAAGAGGTACTTTTTGAAAGTTTTCTGTTTGAGCACGTAGTCAGTGAATTCAAAATATGTGTTCATTCTCACCCACAATCGTGTGGGCTCCAATAAAAATCTTTTGAAAAGTGCCTTTTCTATTGAATCGAAACCATGTCGCATTTGCGAAAAGACTGGTGAAGATTAACTATTGTATATTGTGTTCTTTTAATTTTATGTAATTTCTACCATTGCATTTTCTTCAAAATTCTTTTGTACGTTTAGTAAACCAATGCTGCTAATTGCTCAAAAATGTTAGGTCGTTTCTGTTCCAAAGGACGTGCGAACACTTTCGCGAGGAACATCGCTACGTGCTACGTTTTGCGAATTTTGGATCATTCCGCGTCGCGGTTAGGCACCGTTGTTGTTGCCGGTAGGAGAGAGCAGGTGTTCAGTGCTGGCAATCAGCTCGAAACGGCAGTTTCGCCGGCGAAAACCGCAGGTCCCGTGGTGCGTCGGGGCACGGTAGGAAGCGTAGACGATAATCGCGACGTATTTATTAAACACGCGCATTCACGAGCGTGACTCGCGCGAACCCTGAACGCGCCGCGTGGATCGCGATTCGCTTCGAACGCTGTGCGCGCGGGACCCGCTATACTGCAAAGTGATTTGCGTACTCGTAATCCTTCCCCGGTATTCTTCCCTCAAGCTGATTCACGCCGAAGCTGCTCAGAAACGCCGTGACCTTAGAACCAAGATCTTAGAACTGGCTGCATCTGAATCCGTTTCCTATCCGAGCTGGAAGGTTAACGCGTTGAATTCCACGTCGGCCACAGGGTGACCTGTCCAGTGAATGAAATCTTCCACTGAATGAACGTAATTCGTATTAAATGAAGAAATAGCGTTTATGATTTCTCTTCATGTTGACATTTACGCAGTAACTCAAATATTATTATCGTGAGATGAGCAATTTGCATTTTGAGGTGATTCTGTTATTAGAGGTGTGCGAGAATAGGGTTCTCGAAAATTAAAAATGAATTGAAAGTCGTAGTATAACAAGTTCTTTGTTGTGGCAGGGTACAACGCTTAAACAGAATATTTCTATAACACTGTCCATCAATAACGAATAGACTGGGATCTTATGCAAAATGAAAATATTTGGCAACGATTGTGAGCAGCGGGAGTTAAATAAAAATTACATTGAAAACATCCTGACAATATTCTTAGATTTTTCTAATCGTTGACTGTTTTATATTTGACTCAGAGAATTTCTTCACAGATGCATAAAAATCCGCAGTCTAATAATAAATGTCACAGTACGAGCTGGTATAAAACGTACCAAGTTCTTCGTCCTCGAACGCTTGAAAAAGTCAGTACAAGACCGTCCGTCAAGAATGGATGTCATCGAATGAATTTATGGTGTCTCCACGGAAGGAGGCTTCAAAGGTACAGACTCAAAGAACATTAGATTTTATGCATCATCGTCGGGACTCGTTACTCGGCGAACTGGTGAATCCCTTTGGCGATTCTCGTTGTTCGTCTTCCGCAACGTCGTTCGCCGCCCTCTCCTGATGAATACGAATAGTTGGAACCGCGCGGCCTAAGAACATCGAGCCTAAGCCCTCGTCTCCTTCCTGCCATTATTTGCAATTCCTGTGCCGACGAGTTGTACAAAAGCCGCTTAGTCAAAGTCGATACGTTCGAACAGGATGTACGGATACAAGGGGATGGACGGATACAGAGAATGACGCCTGGGCGGAATGGAAAGACAAATACAACGGAGGGAAAAACGAACGGTCCAACTAAACGGAGTTTATCGTCGCGGCACGGAAATACGTTTCGACTTCTCTTTGCGTGGCTGTCAGCGTGGCAAACAAATGTGCGGAACCATCTCGCGAGATGCGCACGCTCTTACGATTTCCATGCTTGGTTCACTCGATGGGCTGCTGCGCACTTATTAGAGACGTTAAAAGGGTTGATATTACTTTCGAGCTAAAATAATTAGAGAAGGAAAGAAAGTTTCTTGCAACGGTCTATCCATCGCGGCGGTTAAAAAATTAATTTCTCGTGCTGTCTCTGTAATAATAATTGGCCAGTTGCTCAGATTAATTCCGAGCCATCCATTCGAGAGATAAACTAGCACGAAGAGATCGGCGATTCCGGAGACACGAATGACCGATGCAGCGACGAGAAAGAGAGAAGATCCGCATCGTGTGGATCGCAGAAGGTGCGAGTGGATGCGTACCGAGGGAAGATCCGCAGTCCGGCCGATTCCGTGGGCGAGCGGAGTGACCGAAGGTGATAAATCGGACGCTTCCTCTTTTTCTCTTCGGTTTTTATTCAAGCGGAGGCCGGCAGACTCGCTTCGGAGCCGCATAGCTTGCCGCTACGGTGATGCGGAAGGATTTCGCACTGAACAGGGGCGGTCCTGCGAAACAAAGAACTCGCGGATCTTATCTGCGGGGGAATAGTAAATCTTGTATAGAGGCGCTCTTGTAATTTCCGCGGGTATGAACCGTGTACGAGGAGGACCATCCGTCGTAGGTGGAATCCACCGCTGAGAACCTAATTTATGGTCTTCAGGAAGGCGCATTGTTCCCTGTTTGATGCGACACGAGAGAAGAACGCGGAATTCTTTGCCCGATGGTGTTACGGTAAAAAAATTATGGGAACTGTTTATACGCGATGATTACCGCTGGAATAATATTTGGTACGAGACCTTTAATAAATATCGTACTCCACGGTTATTGCCACCCTCGACGTCGGTTCTCCGCGGATATTACACGCTGTTAACTGCGGCTGAGTAATTCGTGCACGCACGAAGCCGCGTAGGAATCGCGTGTAGGTGATAAAAAGCCGACTGGTTTTTCGGGTCTTCGGGAAGCCCCGGGGCGATCGTTATTAAAGATTTCATCTATTACCGGGGCAATTATTGTTACGTTTATCGCGAATCTACGCACCACCGTGATGCCTCGAGCTGTCGTTAAAAAGAATCGTGTTGCGCTCTTTCGGTGGAAGACGCATCGACCGGAATTCGGTCGGACTACTCTCCGAACCGCGCAGTAACGGAATTGTGCCAATCTTGATAAGTGGAGGGGCCGTTAAAACGAACGTCCTCCCGTGGCAAATGCATTCGTCTCCCTCGACAATTGAATCGTGTCACGTTCCGCGCGGAATTTTATACAGGGCCCGTTCCGCCCTATCTTGTTTTCATCACGAGCGAACCTCCGCTCCGCTCTACGCACGTGCACGCAACGAGATCGGCTGTTTAACAAATGCACGGCGGTTCATTTATTTCGGGAAGAATGCGCTCAGCGACATCATCTCGCCGGAAGATTCTCGGCCGTGCGCTTTTTCTTTCCGCTGCTGAATCATGTTGGCCCTCCATGGTGGCGTCCGGGCCGTTCTGATACAAGATTTTTAAATAATTTAATTTTCAAACATTCACATAGGGCCACAGGACCGGAAAGGGTTAACATTATCAACGCGTCAAGTGCTGAATATCGTCCTCAAAAATTCAATGCAACTTTTGCATTCTGAGCATGTTAACGAAATCCAGCCTGTTCGAATATACCACGATATTTTTTCCATTTTTATTTAGCTTCTAGCTCTTACAATTGGTACAATTTTTATTTTGCACAATCTCCCTTGGAATCTTCATCTCCCTGAGTATCGGAAGTTGATAGCTCTGTGCACGGATGAATTACGGATTAGCCTGTTTAGTACCCAGGACTAATCTCTAAATGGTGAATAATGAATCCTAAAGCAGCGTTTTCAGGGATCGAGGTTGAAGCTGTCTCGGGTAGCTAACGTTGTTTACGGAAACAACGATCCCACGACAACGTGTTGTTCATCCAGCTAATGCATCCCCGTGGAGCTCGCCGATACTACTACGTGCTCGTGCAACGTAAGAGCCGGTTAACTGCTGTGTAGCTGTGCACTGCACTGGCTTGATGTTACCTGCTATCGCGAAACGTGCGACTCGGAGGTCCAGCTGTTCTTCTTCTTCGCCTAATACCAATGCCCGCGCGCGTTGATGATACCGCAGAATATTTCTAAACGATGATCGGAGTAGAGGTAACTCCCCTACGGCCGGTATGTATAATGATCGGCATTAATGGGTCTTAATCCTAGGAGCGAGAACGCTGTTTGCATTTTTGCGTGCTCGCGGTATCGGCCGTGAGAACTCTTCCGATTATATCCGCCATGTTCGAATCCCAGCGGGGGACGGATAAACTATTTTTATTCGGTAACGCTATAACTACAGGAACCGATTCCAATTTTTTAAATGCATTATTAGACTACGGTTTTTATGCATTTATGATAAAAATATTAAAAAGATTTGAGGACATCGTGCATTAGTTTCAATTCGATGAGATAGTTAAGAGAATAAAAAATTTTTCATTTGGCTCCTGTGTCTTACAATCAATGCAAACGTTTTTTATTTTGCAAAAAGATCCGCGGTCCATTCATTATCGTTGAGATTGTAAGGATACAGTCCTGAAAACTTATTCGAAGAAATAAATTTGTTAAATAATTCCTTATGCGTGCATCTTTACACGCCTTAAAACAACTAACAAATGCTTAAAAGAAGGTGGCCCAAAAGTCGATGTGTTATCAGTGAATAATAGCTTTTATCTTAAAAAAAGTAAAACATGCAAAAGTGGCGTACAAAATGTACGAATGTCATTTATTACAAAAATTTGCATACATGCGTCACGCGACCCCGTGATTTTCACGAGCATGTCGCTTGATTAATTGGAGATGCACGGGAAGGGATTACCGTTGGTTAAAAACTTTTTTGAGAAGTGCTCGTTGCGCACGCGAACAGCTGATGTCGCTGAAAATGTGATGGTCTGAGTATTATTTTCTTGATCGATAGTCGTTTCATCGATAACGAAGCGACGATGGTTTCCTCGAAATCGAGCGGTGCCGATCGTCAGAACGAAAGCTCTTCTCTTATCGACACCGTTTCACGAACAGGGCAATAATTATCATATAAATTCCAACAGGTTCGGTCACCCGAGAACCACGTGTGTAACCATTTCATGCTTTCGTTTATAACCGTTCGGTTCAACGGTCTTTAAAATGTCTCTGGGTCGAATTGATCTATGTATGCGCGCCGTTCATATACCCGCTTTCGAATCTTTGATGTTTTGGCTGTTCCTCGAAAAAAAAAAGAGAACCGCCGTACAACGTCATAGTAACTGTCCACCCGATGTGAATAATTGCAGGCTCGCTGCACGCGAGTCCTCCATCATCTTTTAGCTTCTTCCTCTAAAAAACAGAATATACCTTCCCGGTCAGAAAGCCAGTTATCTTTTAACAACATCACATTTAATTGCGAAGTTGAAGTTTGTAATAGATTTGTCCTGGAATTGATAAATTTTGTTTACTTAACTCCAAAATTGATTGATTCTATTATTCTAACGAATATTAATACAGTAAGGATCTAAGACAAACCCTCGGTACCGTGCTGTTTCTTAGATCGTGTAGTTCTACAATTGTTTTTGTGCCTGCCATTATACTTCAAGTTTTGCAATGGAGTATCCTGTAACCAAAAGTGAGTGTATTTGTACCATCCGTCGCATTTGGAAACTTCAGGACATACCGCCGATGCTATGTTTTTGTCCGAGAGTGTAGGCTCGAATAAATTTTTGGATACGCGTCGGGTCGTGATACTTAAGCGCCACTTGACGATATTGTATGGTCGTCACTGGCAACTGGGCAGCAGTCATTATTTGTCGCGTTATTTGCTTTAATCACGGTCGTTCGTTGTAATTATAGGTTTCGCGATGCTCGAATAGTTTCCGCGCACGAATTAATTTAACCGCGCCGGGCCATTGACGACTATCAAAAGACTCGATTAAAATTAATAACCGATAATCACACGACGCGTTCCTCTGTGAACGGTCGTTCAGGCTGTTTGTTTCGCCCGCGCTGCTGATGAAGACTCGAGGCCTCGTTCGGGTCTCCTTCAATCTTGATAATTGCATCCCTCTCCACGATGATGAATTTCTTCGTGTTTCTTGGTAACAGCCGGGTAAAATAGTATCTTAAACAATAAGTAGTATATAATCCTACTTGCGTTAGAGTATGCCTGCAACTATATGAAAGTAAAATATTTCCGATCCTCCTCAGAAGCATCGTTCTCTTAAAATCGTCATAACTAGACTGCAAATTTTCAGAAACTGCTGGAGTATTAAATTCTACGGAATTCAGTACGATTTTTATTTATTTTGTCCCACTTTCTTAAAATTTGTTTAAGTATAACTTTGTCATTTCAATGAATTTTCATATAAAATTTTAGGAAATCAGTTTTAAGATTCTATATACTTTGAAAAAGTACGATAAAAGTAAATAGATTTTTTGGAGTTACGCGAGAGTCCCTCTCAAATTTGAAGTTTGCTGGGATAAAGAAGCTTCAAACAACGAAGGTTCGGATAATCGAGGTTCTGTACTACGAAAATTGCTCGCGTAGCATAAAAATTTATCCAATTAAGCTAGACGATCCGGTTCCCGGGCGACAAACGGTGTAGCAGTGCAGCAGATTGGGAATCGGCTTTCAGTTACCGTCCTGGAACTTTTTTCCAAAAAGTTGAACGCAAGTGAACATCGCCAGTGGTTTTCGGGGCAGCGACGTCGACAACACGGAACGCTGTCAGATGAAATTAATACTTTATGACTGCGGACCATGTTCTTGTCACGCGAGCGGAAATTCGCAACGATATGACAGGAGCAGTCGAATGTTAGGCTATGCCCACACTGAACGACACTGAACAACGAGCAACTTTTACGACATAAAAGAAGGAGGCCAACAAGAGGCAATAAAAGGTCGCTGGATGTTGCTTCAGTGTGGGCATACCTTTCGGTCGCGAGGACGAAATACGATCGAGTTACAGGAAGGAATCCTTATAATTATTGGATTCACGACGTGCTGCACATTCTCGCGTACTTGTCGATACCTCATCCTGTAATTGCTGTGTAAATCGTGAGCATTTTGTGTCAATGCAGTAAATACATCATTTTCGTCGCATGTTTTGCTATTAACAATACCAAATATACATATTTGCTTTGAGACAATTTACTTTCAATTGACCTTGAGTGACCTTCATCATAGATCATTGTATTCGTCTAGAAACTCACTATCAGAATATAAATCAAAATATCTCCTTGACACACCTATATAAATTGTTCAATTGTTAATTGCGATTAACGATTGAAGTAGAAATTTAGTCGTCAATCGTTGATTAAATTTTTGCTCAGCTCTGGTTTCAGGGCCATAAAATGCCGTTCCAACAGTGAGAAGTAGATATAAAATTCCGTGGTGCGCGATTTCGGTTCAGTCGGCTTTCATATTAGCTCCCCGCAAATGCTGATGATCCTCGTGCTTCGCGGACGATTGGCGAATTCTTTGATCCGTCATGTACACGTGACTTCGAGAATGCGTTACATGTCTACCGCGAGAGTGAAACGGTGCGCGGCAGTCGCTTTCGAGGGTTTTGCGAACGATTTCACGGTCTTGGACGAACTTGAGCCTTGTAATTACACGGTGCCTGTTATCTGGCCCCGTGTCTCGTCTCGCGTCTCCCGATGGTATTGCCGAGCACGTACCTCGCGGCGCGGCGACTCTTAATCGGAGATTTGCATAAGAAGCTCTCCCACTCGTCCAGTTCTCCTGTATCGGTTATTGACCCTTGCCTTTTTTTCATCCGTTAAAATTCTCGATGCGCCGAAGATACCGCTGAGTCGTTTTTATTGCGGAGATCATGTTCCTCTTTAACACGGCCGCGATTTTGTTCGCGTCACCCTCGCTAAATCACCTCCCTCCGCGATGCCGAACCGTTTACCTTATAGGCAATTTAAGCGGCGCCTGGTGAGAATTTACGCGGCACGAACATCGGTCACGTTAATTGAACCACGCCACACTCCCTTATTCATAACGCCGACCGTAGTTGGGGTATTTCTTTACGATGTATGGAAAAATGTGTGACAAAGTTTATCGATTCCATAAATATTGCTTTACACGCGGTTAATTTTAAATAGCAACCTGCGCTCAATTAATTCGATCTTCTTCTCGTACGAAATACGAGCTCGGGGTGTCGCGTGAAGCTGGCAACGAGGTCATTAAATCAGCCCTTTCTGTCATCTGGAAACAGTTTACGCTCGCAAGTGTGTCGAACGTGGACAGTTATTTCCGGCAGAAATCCTGCTTTTTGAGAGCTGTACGTGTACTTCAAAACAATTAGAATTATTTACTATTTACTATTTGGAGTTAGCCTCCACACAGTCGTAACGTATCCCCTGCAGCTTCTGGTTCTTCCTAAAAAGTAAACGAGTTTCGCAAACGTTGAAACGACGGAACCAAATTCGACAAGGCAGCTATTCGGTATTCCTAAAGATAGACCCAAGGCGTGTACCCATAAGTGGGAGGATACATCGAGGAGAATAACATCAACATTAATTCTTCCTACTGCAGCATAAGATCAGATACTTTCCAAGCAACGTCGCTGGTCGGATCCAAGTTACCAATAAAGGACAAAACGTCGTTCCCCTTGCTACCGAGGCAACGAGTCGCGGTGTCGTTAGTATGCTTGTTTATTTACGGGTCTCACGGGATAAGTCGACGTTCGGCATTTGAGATAGCGATTCGAAGAGCTCGTCCATTTCAAAACATCCGGGCGATCTCACGCGGGCCGGGCACACGCTCGACGATGCGTGCGGTATATCCCACGCAAATGAGCATTAACACGCCGCTAATGCAGAATTGATGATCAGTTAGAGCTCTTGGCGCACGTGACTCCGAGTGTAAGCCGAGCTTAGGGTAGTCCGTGCTCACGAGCGCGCATTTTTTCAACGTCCGCGATTAACCGGAGATCCGGTTGGACTTCTTCCCAGCGGAACCATAATGCATCCGGAGCTTCCACAAAATGGCCAAAAGTCAAAATTTTATTAGATACGGTAGCGGACAAAAAAGTTTAACTCGTTCGCTACGAGCCGACACATATGTGTGACACATCTCACACATCGGTTTGTTATCAGAGCCCGTCGTCGCATATACAGGATGAGTCACCTAACGTTGCCACCTAAAATATCTTTGTTGTTTTTAAAGATACGTCAAATGTCTAAAGGACAAAGTTGAATGGTAAAATGGGGCTCGTACGATACCACAGAAATTTTTGTTTTTATTTAATGTTTTTTAGAGATATCAAGGTCACCTTCATTTCTTTTTAATGGAATGTGGTATTTTTTAATAGATCAATCGATGCAGCTGGACATTCGTTATGAAAAGGAGATATTTCAATTTAAATAACTCTGAAACACCATTACTGTCGTACTAAGACGTTACACAAGTAAACGCTAACATCTTAGTACGACACTAATGCTTAACTGTTTTAGAGTTATTTAAATTGAAATATCTCCTGAACTACTAACTTTTCGAATGTACAGCTGCATCGATTGATGTATTAAAAAATACGTCATTCATGACGTCAAAACATGATGAAAATTTAAAATGGATATGACTGCTGCATCAGTCCCTCCTTGACTTAAACTTTTTATTTAAAATATTTTTTTATCAGGAATTTAGTTTCCGAGATATTCCAGGCGGCCAGGATAAATGCCACACCGTGTATGTGTAAATGTTAAGAATTGATAATTGTTCGACGTTCAGTATCTCTAATGAAATACGATAATCTACTGAAAAGATAATCGCCTTAAACTTTCGTCCGCTGCTGTATTTCTGAAATTACCTAGCTAGGTTTAGCTACTTGAGCTAAATTTTTTATTTCGTTTTGGACCATTTTTAAAGCTCCCGGCCTACTGTGCGAGCCGTCGCATTGAAATTGTAATTCAAGTCTGGCCTCCCCGACGGGAATGTCCACCATTATTTCGCCGCGATCGGCTATCTACATCGAAAGACGGCATTAGCGGTCTCCTCGGGTTTCGCGTTGAAACATTATCTTTATTCGCGGCGATGTCGCGTCATTCCGCGTCGCGGTGATAAATTCGCCGCAGCCATACTTTTGACCGGCGCAAGAAGACGGACACGGTCCCGACTTCCGGCCACCAATTGGAATCCGTAAATCACGGGCAGCGTTGCTCTCCAATGGAGACATGCGATGGCTATTACCGTCTCGCCGGATGAATGCCGCGATTCACGGTCCCGCGTAATTTGTTCGCTCGTTAGCGGGTGGCGAACTGTGATTTATAAAGCTCGCCGGCGCGGCGCGGGGTTGCTGGAGTCCGGGCATGCTTACACGCCCATCTCGTTGCTGAAATTCTCTACTTAAGATAATAATCGTTCTTTCTGCAGCTGCCCCGAAACCAGCGATTACTCTTGACCCGTTCGTCGACGCGGTGGTCACCGATAATCGTCGCCATCCAAATTACTCGAAATTGCTTGTAACGAGAGAAATTCCGCCCAATAAACATTTCTCAGCGAGGTGAGAACCTAAGTAGCAACGTGTAACCAAATTTTTTTGCATCCATTATACAGGAGCTAAGTAAACATCTATTTCCCTCGTTAATGCTTTGAATTTACCATTTCTTGAGACCTCTACAATGACGTCCTATTTCTCGGCGAGGTGGGAACCTAGGTAGCAACGTGTAACGAATTGTATTGCGGAGTAGGACGATGAAAACAAAATTTTTGTGCATCCATTACAATATGCAGGAGCTAAGTAAACATTTGTTTCCCTCGTTCGTTAATAATTATAATACGTTAATAATAATGTATCGACAACTGGAATTCTTTGAATTTACCATTTCTTTAGACCCCTACAATGACGTCTTATTAATTGTTTGTAAATCTACTACAACTCCTGTTACTGTAACTCCTTCGGTGTTGGAATTCGAGGAAAAGGGCAGCGACCACGAGAAAATAGCTCTTTGTCGGTGTCCGAAGGGACCAGTGAATCCCAGTTCGTCGACGAGTTATATGGTCTTCGATCGAGCATAGGAATTCGACTCGTAAATCGGGACGCCTCGTGAGTTTCGATCCGCGGCAAAACCCGTTGGCCTCTGCTCGTGAGAACTTGACGGCGGGAAGACAAAAAAATCCCCCCTGGATTGCCAATTTTTCTTGGAGGGTCGTCTATAAATATTTATAGTCAGTATTCGCATGATTTTCCACTCGCGGTGTACGGAACAACGATCGTATAATTCTCCCATTAAGCTAAGAATAAAATAAATTCTTTACAAATTGTTGCGCGAGTAACATTCGTAATAAATTTTTATTTCTAATATTTATATCACCGTAAAACTGGTGGCAAAAGTAGCGGACTAGTAAATGCTGCACAGTTAAATGAACATGTATAAATATTCAATATTAAATTGATTTATTGAGATGTGCAAAAAAGTCCAACATGATTTATCGACCACCTGAGCAGTTGACGTGTTAACCGGTCCGAGAAAGAGATACATATACATATCGCACACTTCCGACGGGATTGACATAACTCTAAGGAGGAGATTTTCGAGTCATCGCTATCAGGATATTGCCATGGCGCTTGTCAACCATTTATTAAAACGTTGATCATTTGTCTGAGGAATTTGGCAGATAAGGAGCTGCCGCGACACTTGTTGAAAGTATTCGTACACTGAGCAACTTCAAGCAACACTTGAAAAAATCAATGTATTCAATTTAATTAACATATTATCTTATTAACTACTAGCTTTCTTACTAAACGTTCAGTTCTCCCTTCACCGCAAGATTAAAGTTTATCCTCTGCAATAAAAAGATACACTCAGACCGTTATATCTCGATAAAAAAAGGATAATCGAAAATGCTAATTAATAGCTTGTATGCTACTATTGAACCTACACGACACTTCTACCCGCACTGTTCTCTCGAGAATTTATAAAATGGCGTCGAGAGAGACGAAGGAGAAAAGTCTCTCGAGATTCGGAGAGCGAGAGTACGATGCATGATGATTTCCTGGTGTCGGAAGATCGTTGACTTTCGCCCGGTTGAAATGAAACTGCCAGGTTTCCGCAAACTTCGGCAGCCGGCAAATTTGCACAAGCGAGCAAACTTGCTGCTTCCCGGAGAAAGGAGACCGTTGTGCGAGCGTGCTCGGCCCCCGGGGAGCAGGAGGCGGAGGTTTACGACGGAGTCGCGCGCTATTTGTATCGGAAGTTCGGGAAACGCAGCGAAGCTTGGTCAATGCCACGTGTTTAACGGCAAACATCTGTTCCTGGTGAGAAGTATTTTCTCTTTCGTACGCATTCGGAGATTCGACGGTCCGTAACGCGGATGTTAGCCGAGCTTCGGTTGGAAACGCTTCCGGAGACGCGACTTACGACGCGCATCGGACGCGTGCTAGAGCCTGTAAACTCCTCACTTTACGTTTCAAATGAATGAAACACGATAATCAATATTTAAGCATTAACCTAAATGTAGCCGTACAAAAAGTATAGATTTTCTTCTCTCTTCTACGACATTTCTGAGGATAAAGACGTTTTAACCCCTTGCCTGACAATATCGACTCTGACTCGTTATGAAGATTCTGAACAGATTCTGATAAAAATGTATGTTAATAATTTCCTTTAAACCGGAATAAAATTCTTGAACAGATAGGCATTTCTATCAATATTTTCTTTCTTTAGGAAATTACGATCTACAAAAAAAGTTCTAATCACTGAAACCGTAAAATAAATCGTAGGGCAAGGGTTTATCAGTGTAACTGTAAAGAAAATGTTATACGGCAAGGGGTTAAGCAAGAAAATAACTATTTTACTCGAAATTGTTGCAATTCAGATAGAAAATTTTTATTTTACATGGAGATCCGCTGTCTACCCACAACTGATTGAGAATATTATTAGTTTGCTCACAGATCCACATTCTACTGCCGATTTTAATTAACAGGGCGTGTTATGTTAATTGAATGTAGTACACGCATGACGCTGACAGCGCACGTGTTAATTTGGGTTATGCAGCCGCTCCCGGGGTACCTGGAGAAATCAAGAAAGGTGCAAACCAGTGGCCAGAAGTATACAGACCAGATAAATTGCACCGTCGCATTCACACGATGCATAATGCTAATGTGTTCGATTAAGGTTCTGCTTATCTGCAGCAACGATGTTCACTTTCGGGCAGTTTTGAGTAAAGAAAAAGGTTCAGACGTTCATTAACGGAGCAGTGACCAAAAAGTTGGTCAAAGCAGTGATCCAGATAACATGATACCCGAGAGCCACTGTCCGATCCAGTATCCGATTTGGTCTTTTCCTATAACATCAATGGGACCAGTCGTTACGAACACCGATAAATATTACGTCCCGTGTCGTTTGCATAATTATTTAAATGGCCCGGCTGATAAAGATGCGGACGAAGGGGAGGAGTTCCTTTTGGGACGATGGTCACACCGATAATGAATACGGGACAGGTCGATAAGAAAGCACAACTTATTCGGTCTTCTGCCTTTCTGGTTTCGAATGCCATTTTGTTGCAGAATTGTACAAATCTTTTTCGGGAGAGATACGGAACTTCTCGCGTTATTCTTTATCAAGGCGAAATAATAAAGTCGAGTTATATTTTTCACCGACTTCGAAAAAACTCACTAAAAGGTATGAAATAATTTCCATTTTTCCAGAAACATCTTATTCAATATGAGTGTGGTCTGAACCAAAATAAATTGAGAACCTCGATTCTTTATAAAACGACGCATGGTTAAGACCATTTGTAATTACAAAATTGAATTATTGAAAATTCAAACCCAGAATACCTCCTTAACGGTGGATCGAATCCAATCTGTAGTCCGATCAAACAAATGCCATGCACATGCGTTAGTGAAGGGCCATTTCCTGGCGAACCTGGTCTGCGCCCTGTCGCCACGAGAGAAATATTCGTCCTCGATCTTGGTAAAGCAAGCGATCCATGTTCAAGTAATTCGAACGCCGTGTCAACGGAGTCGTAACAATAAATATTTCCGAGTCGAGTCCGTTCACTATACAAGCTTTTCCGGTCGACCCTCCTAAGTCAGCTGTTTGTATCATGGACGCGACACTTTTCTCAGACAGATTGTCCCAGTCTGGGAAGATTCCTAGATGCGATAACCCTTGCGCAGCCGGGCAGACAAAGGGATAGCCGAACAGACCATGCATCCCAGGTTTAATGAACGCCCATAATCTAGCTCGATTTATTTCCTCAAATCATCGGAAATCACCCTTCACGATTAACGCAACTATAGGCGCACGGATCTACGGCGACTAGATACTGGCATTTTTCACGCCTTCCTTGCGTGGTCATTCGAAATAATGAGACGATCGACGGAACACGCAGCTTCGCCTGCGTTCTGCACTCGTCATTATCCACGGTCCCGAACCGGAATTTAGTGGAACCTCGCGTGCTAGTACCATATAACAGAAGCGGCAGAGGAGCCTGGTTCCCTCTAATTTCGGTAAAAATTGCATTTCATTACAGAAATTGATTCGAATTCAGGGTGAGAAGTTACCCCCTCTTTGCCAGTACCCAGTTAGTCACGTGACATGTCACGTAGTCTGCTGATCTCAAATAACCTCGACTATCCGATCTAATCAGAGGGTGTTTAGATAATAGAAGTGCTTCAATGATTTGTCCTGTTTGTTGACTGAATCTTGGAGAATTGAGATCCGTCGGTTTGGATAATCGTAATTCCATCGTAAAAGTGGACAGACATTATTATCTCACTTTCTCTTCAATTTTTCGAAGAACAGCCTTGGGACACGTTGCCGCAGAAAATTAAGAAACTAAGGAAGAACGGGGCTCGAGTAAGCTGCACCGCCAAGGGTCAAACAAGCTACGTAATTTCATACTATGATTTTACATGGTACCGCGGACGTAATTTCGATAAGATATTCGCTGCAAAAACTAACGGTTCGCGAATCAAACAGCCTCCTCGGAACGGTATTTCAATAAGAATAATAATCATCGTTGGTCGTTAAAAATGTCGAAGAGAAAACAAAGGAGCAATGTTTGCACTTGCAAGCTAAGTATAGTTTCGAGTAACGAGGGTAATGACAGGGTTGCCATGTGAGATTTTTGACATGATTATAATTTTTCTCGTATAATCATGTTTCATACGAGCCGTGAACAAATTTTTAGATACCACCCTGAGAAGAAACTGCTCTGTATGGATATTATTGGATATCGGTGTCACGAGTCACTGTGAAAAATCACCGTGATCGGGAATGAACGTGATCAAATACGTGATAAGTAGACTACAACGTTTTTACAGAAGAACATTGGAATAATTCTAGAAACTAATACACAAATATCCAAGAAAGTTTAGTTTCCCCTGCACAGCCTAATGATAAATTAGAATAATTAATTATTTCACTCATGCGACGGACAAGCTTCGGAAAGAGCCAGTAACGCATACACAGGGAGTCTCTGAAACGATAAATCCATCTGCATCATCGATAGCAGCGGACAGATAAATATATTAAACTGTCCAACGGCCGACGGAGAAACGTAAACACGTTGTATTTTTCGTATCTACCCGAAGTGCCATAAATTCCCGGTGTATAGGACCGACTACATCATCTACATCTGCATAATCACGAAAAGAAGAAGCAGCAACGACAGAGCATGGAAGAAGAGCTGTTTCGTGTTTCGGAGATGTGCGCGCCTATATTAAAATGTTGTAACACAAACAGTTTACTAGCAATGCCGATACGCATTAACAGAGCGAATATGTGGTAACCGTGTTTTATAGGACACCGATTTCGTTGGATATATTGAACGAGAGCCCCCCTCCCATTAGATTAAATTATCCGGGCTTGGTTCGTTGGTTTATGGTAAATTCCTAAACATTCGAATGTGTTTTTCGAGATCTCGGCGGATCACGTTTCGCCAATGAACAGTCGTTACCTAAACGGCACCAGGAGACGATACATATGTATCTACGTACGTCTGCATGACAAATACGTTTCGTTTTCGATCGAGGATGAATATTCAAATCGAACGGGACAACATATGTCACGGTCGACGCTTGTCGCGGCCCCGTGTCGCACATGTCGACTTGTCGCAATCACGATCAAACGTAAATCGCTTATCCGCAAATGATCCGACTGAAGTGCTCTCGATCTCTCGTGGGTCCCGCCCTCAAAATGCGATCCACGCCGCGATTCAATTCAACATCGGAGAACCACGCCCGCCAATTCGCTCCGGCCCGCGTGTTTATTAAAGGGATCCCGGAAGCCGATCTCTCTGTGCATCTTGAGAAAGCGATCGGAGATCATTCTCACCGACAACGTGGGAGGTCACGACAATGAATATTTTCTGTGGATTTTTCCCTGAAAAATACAGTCAAGTCTTGATTTGAGAAAACGGCAGCTTTAGGATCTAAGAACCTTGCCTTTTTTATTGCTTATTTTATTACGCGAATTATTTTTTAGAAATCTTTGTATGAAATGCTCCTCCAAAATGGCATTATTTTATTTACACGAATAGGAGCCATCGAAGTGGTTAAAGAGAATTTAAAGAGCGTGCCCATTACCGGCAGCCATTAAAACTCACTTAATTTAAGTGTAACAATTTAAAAAAATTTAGTTGAATTTAAATTAATGATTAAATTAAGTCACTTAACCAGTTAGCTGTGATTGGAGGAGATAGTGGATCACAGATAGCTGTGATTCATGGAGAAATGGCAGTATTTTGCGTCATGACATGACCATTGGCTATTTAATGATAATAATACCATTGACTATCTAAATTGTAATGTTAGCGAAAACTCTATAAAACATATTCGTAAATTTCAAAATGTTTAGAATATTTGGGAAGTCAAGACGAAATATAAAACGAACAAATAAGAAGGTCATTAATTTAATTTAATCGAGTGCGGATCTACGTTGCATGTATCATGCATGTGGACCCTTATTCGACGTTTCCGTTCAATCGAATGCGATAAAGCAATTATCAGGATCCTTATTAGCAGCTCGTGCATTCGCTCGATCGTGATCGATACGTTTGGGAAGTGAAACGTTCCGGATCTATTAAACTCGGTAGTTGCTTGATCGGGAGAGATCAATTATAATTATGGAGTTTCGATCGTGCATGATTAAAGTTTCAAGAATGAACGGGGTCGGTGCGGCTGGATCAAATCGGCACCTAACGTGTTTTTAATGAAAGACCGCGTTTGGTTTATGTCTGCCTCGATACGACTGCAGTGGCGCGCCCGTGGGATATAAAATTATGGGCGTAATTATATCAGTTGATTGTGATACGACCGTCGCGTCGTGAGCCTTTGGCAACCAAGAATGACGGTTTTATCGCCGATACGCTTCCACTTTCGAGTTACCACAGGTATTCTCATCGAGCCTTGTCACGATTACATACCCGCGCGTATCAATCCTCCACCCCTTCGGCCGTTCGATCCTCGAAAATTAAGTGAACTCGCCTCGCTGTCGGTCTCTGTGAAGCGTTTGGCTGTTCTATAGGCGTACATCATGCGTCGTTAACTCTTCTTTACGATATCAGTCCCGTTTGAAGTGCGTCGCACGAATTAAGATGGATCTTCCCGAGCAGCCTTGCTGCATAGCCTCGCTAAATGGACTCACTTGTCGGAAATGATCGATGCTTCGTGTCCCTTTTTGCCATTTAATGAGGGTACGCTCTTCACAACCCGATAAGCTGACCTACTCGAAAGGACCGTACACCTCGCGACGAACGATAAGACATATCTTCAGTCTTGATTTAATAAAATGGGAGTTTCAGGATCTAAAATGGTAGAACTACGCGATCTGAGAAACAGTGCAGACCCGAAGGTTTCTTTTCAAGACCTCACTATATAAGGAAATAAATAAAATGTATTCTAGTAAGTATATTTTTCTTCCCTTAATAAAATAATAAGATGAAAGATAAAATACCATACACGATACAATATCATTCGATCGCTGTTTTGTAAGAGTACAAGCAACCCATGAGTAAATATGTCAGACGTAAAATAGTAGAAGTGTGTGAGTTCGGCTACAGCAAGAGACTGTTTGTCATACTGGCCAGATTTATAGGCGACTAGTTTCTATCTTGGAATTGATACCTACTCATAATTTTTAAGGTTCTTTAACGATACACCAAGGCAATAACTGGGAAAGTTTGGCGAGTCTATCGATCGATCGTTAGCAAGATAAACGGGTGCATGAAATCTACCTGGCGTAGATGAAATATTTTGTCGCGAAGAAAGATACCTACGCATAAATCTCTGGTAAGGTAGTTGAAATCGAGCTACGCGATTGAAATACGACAGCTATTTTTCTTTGCCAATTAGGTGTGACTACTGAAACATATCGAGATATTTTTCTTCGTATTTGACCCTCCGGCAATATTGTTATTGACACTTATTCACGATGTGGTCTTTCTAATAATGTGGATCCTCGCTCGTTGCACGAAACATAGTACATATTTGTATCAGTCCCATTTACAACGAGCGAGGTTCTACTGTAGTGAAATTTGTCGGTGTTACCATGCGTAACAGATTGTATAGAGGGTACAGCGCGCAACGAATTAGAGATGATACGAGACGAAGAGTCGACAGATTCAAAGTCAAAGATATATCCCGTATTGTGGAGCAATTCGTGACAACGATGCAATCTCCGCAGTTGCCATCCACCTTGACACAGAACGCGACATTCCGCTGTGCAATCGGTCACGTACCATCTCGTGACTTGATTCTGCTCTTCATCTGCGTTCGCCTGCAATCCCCTCTCTTGCCACTACCTCGAATCGTAAACCGGAAACGGTGCACGCTTCCCGCAAACCTAAACGGGTATTCGTTCATGAATACGTATATATAATAAAGTATACTTACACAAATGGATATCGTCGGAAGAAGCGAATCCACTCATTTGGGACAGGGCGTCGTCACATTGTTTATTCCACGAGCGGTGTGCATAAAACTGTATGATTTCATGGGTTTGAGTTTAATTGAATGGTTTCGGGCAGAAAGGGTTTAAGGAGCGGGTCCGGTTGCCATTAATCACGATGGAACCGCGGCGACTGTAATTCATCAACGGAGTACCGACAAGGAACGACTTCGCGTAATTTTAAAAGCAAACACCGCTACTCTGAACGAAACGCGCACCGATGGTATAGATTACTCACTCGTGATGTTGCGAATGCGACATACAAAAAACAGACACTCGTAATTGCAAATAATTTACGCGAATGATCGTTTCTCGATCAAGATCGCGAAAGTCATAAATTACACTGCGCGATGTACTGTTACGCGCATGCAATTGTCAAAAAAAAAAGAATATGAAATAAACATACTAGGGTTAACAGTACCGCACACATTCTCCGGAATAAATGAACAATTATATTCGAAATGTTTTGTCATGTTTCAGTTGAAGTACAAAAAACTGAAATTACTCACGCCTTTATTTTTGTGTCACTTCACATACGCACTATAATGACTCCTTATGCTGGCGTCGTGTCCCGCTGCGCTGCAAGAATGCAAGTGCGCACTCGTAAACACCGTGTTATGCGAACAGCACACCGCAATTTCACGGCCGTTATACAGATGTCTACCGCGGTTCGATTTAAACGCAACTCAATTAAACTTTTACGACATTGCGAACCATTGAGCGGGTCTTGCGCAAACACCGGGAGATGAGAAAGAAAGTCTTGTTAGAAGTTACTCAATCTACCGTGGATTGGAAGATATAAAGAGTGCCTAATACAAACATGTAGTGAGTTATGTAATAAACTCCCACGTTTTTTGTATTTTATTTTTTCTCGCAATTTTGTGTTTTGTTAGGTAAAGTATATATGTATATGCATTCGCAAGTCTTTCTCTTGCTCTACGAACCTATCTGCTTCAACTTTTCGAATTAATTAATTTTCAGAAAAATTCATTTTCGACATCTGCTCGACATCTCACTCAAGTTGCGTGGCACCCAAGCTCCAAGTTTTTGAGTAAAGCCCATGGAGTGAAGATGGTTATCATTGGTAAATGATAGACCATCGCTAACCATCTTTACTCCATGGGCTTAACTTGAGTGAGATGTCCAGCAGATGTCGGTATACTTACGTAACAAAACACAAAATTGCGGGAAGAAAAATACAAGAAGGCGGGAATTTATTACACAACCCAATACGTAGAAATATATTTGAACAACACAGTTTCACGACAGCCAAATTAAACAAAAAGATCGGTTTCGCATGTTTTGCATAGTGGGCTTTCCACTGAAGACATTTTCAACGAAGACGTTAACTCGTTACTTGACAAGAATGATTTTCTCCACGAAGATTAATCTTTTTTTGAAGCGACCACTGTGCGCCGCCAAGCGGGTCCACGAAATCTCCTTCTGCTGCCCATGGCAAAACGGTGGGAAACGGAATCCATTGGAATAATTTTTTCAAAGTGCAGAGCCAGAGTACCAGCATAACGAGCATTTCGCCGGGACCGTTAGCAATTCGGTTTGCGTAAATAACATATGGCCCGACGGACGCCTCGAAAATTGCGATTCATTTATCACGCGTGCCCGTGGTCGCGTTTCCCGCAAGGGATCGCGCGGAATTTCGCAGAATATGTCAGTGCGGGCAAGAAGGCCGAGATAATGCGAATCCGGGGCACATAAAACACGGGGCTCCGCGCCGTGTCGTCTCTCCTTCCCGCTTTTTCAGATCTCGGAGTTGTATCAGAAACGGTTAACGAGTCTTTAAGAGTCATAAGCCTTCGCTATCTTAAAGGATTCCTTCCGCTCCGCGAGCCCTCACGGTCCACGAATTCCGCGCGCGTGCAAAACTCCAACCCCCCGGTCCTCGGTGTATTTTATACGATCGAATAACTGGTTCGCTCGATCCCTCCGATCGATCTCGTTTCGACGGTGGCTTCTTACTCGTTTTTTGCCGACCGCCGCAAAACCGTGGTGCTGCTGCTGCGCGTCGGAAATAATCGTTTCAGCGGAAATCTCGAAATGTATAATTTCCGTACCGAGCCAAAATTACCACCGAAGGTCCGCTGGCCAGGTATTCATTACATCGAATATTCTCAATTTGCGTCCCGTACGACTGGCCGTCTTTTATCAACGGAAAGAATATCAAATGATTATCCGCCGGTGAAATTAGTCCGGCGAATAACTGTATTCGGCCGCGGTACAGCGGCGTCGCCGGAAACTGCGTTCCTTCTCGGAAGATCTTTCTTCCCTTTAAACGTCTCCCCTTCATTTTGATAAGTCCGATCCTGCAATCTCCGATCACCGGTCTCCGATCCGGCACCGGCAATCTCGGCGAACCTGTATTTGCCCAGTATTTTAATCATACCAATCGAATCACTTACAATGTCAGTGGCATTCGTCAGCCTTCTCGATATTTCTTCTTATTTATTTTCTTATAACTTCTTATATTTAGTGTAACTGAAAATAGTAAAAAAAAGAAGAGATCTAGGTAGAAAATTTGTATTTTGCATAACGATCCGCTGTCTATTGAGGATGTCGAAGAACTGGCTAAATTTTGGGCGGCTCAAATACCAAAAATACTGAGAAGCTATCATTCTTTTTGCTCTAGGTTAAAGTGTAGACCCACCATTATTTGTCGTCGGAATGATGAAAAAGTCGTAAAAAAGGTAGATGACGCAGAAAATTGAAAATCATCAACTTCAAGGAGCCCCGCTTGTCCTATATTAAAGAATGTCTTGCGTGTAGTCCGTTGAAACGTTGGCTTACGTAGATATTCAAATAGTTCTGCCAATAGCGAACAAATCATCTCGCCAGAGGAATCCGTCGGCAGTTCGCGCGATGAATGAAAATCATATATATCAGATTTTTATCGACGTATGCTAATGCCAAAGCTTCAAGTTAAATCGACGGACGAGTCCGTTTGCGGTATACGTGTTTTCACGGCTGCCGTGAAACCGTAACGCCGGCTCCGGGATACGTTGTTCAGCTATAAACTTATTCCGCGTTAACCAATGCTTGATACCCAAAGCCCGATCCATTTGGTCGTAAATTAGAAGTCCGTCACTTGCTAATAATGCACTGTAACCCATCTCCACCTATACGTATGTGAAACCGGTTAAACCCCGGGCGGGCATATTTCATCGTGGCGGCCTTCGCATTGGCTATTCATACTTTCGAATGCAATAAAACCGATGACAATGTGCATGAAGTGCCAACACCCTTTCAATTCGGATACTCCATAAAATCTTAAAACAAGAACGAATCGTGGTTACGACGCTGGTTGGCTTACTTGTTGCTTTACGACCCTCGGAAACACCTTCCGTTTGCGCACCTTGCTCCACGCACGCAACTAGTTGCTACTGTCGCGAATAAGATCGATCTATCTCGAATTAGCTTCATAAACGATCCACAATGTCAGTGCGGCTATGAGACTCAGGATATTGACCATGTGTTGTGGCAGCGTCCCACGTTTGTTGAACGGAGGTTGGAGTTTATCAGGCAATTACAGAAACTGCATCTTTTCCTTCCGCTTTCATGCAATTAAAGTCTCCAGTAGGTCTCCGGACCTACGGTGGAAATATGCAAAATAACTTACTCGTTTCTGAATGCCCGTGATTTAAAGGTTTAAGAAAACGGTACACATCTTTAAAACTGCTTGTGTATTGACCTACGTTTATTTATAATTTGTATTGTATTATATATAGTATCACAATGTATTGAAAAATAATGTACACTACATGTAAAAATAAGTCGAAAAAAGGAATAACATTTTTTCGTTTGACGCTTCGTTTTCGAGAAAATCGAGTTTAAAGTTCCGGCAGGTTCGCGTGCTTTAGCATATGCACAAAGTGGAATTGGTTGATCATGGTCAGACGCGTCGGACGATTCCTATGCAATAGCACGTGTATTCGCTGCATTTTCAAATTCGATTTTCTCGAAAACGAAGCGTCAAACAAAACAAATGTTATTCCTTTTTTCGACTTATTTTTACATGTGGCATCACCCCCTGCTCGGTTGTACCACCCGTCCGGCCACACCCTGTATACCGAGCGAAGTATTAAGAGAGTTGCTTTCGTGATGATGCGGGAACCGTTCGACCACAATGAACGAGAGGAGGACTATTGAGCAAGAGTTACTGTAGTTATATAAAAGATAATTAAAGAAAAAAATGTGGTTTTCCTTTAAGGGCGGGTCTTGAGATTACTGAAGATCCAATAATTGAACTAGTTCGTAATGACGATTTACAAT
The DNA here is from genome assembly GCA_028455605.1 of Lasioglossum malachurum. Lineage (NCBI taxonomy): Eukaryota > Metazoa > Arthropoda > Insecta > Hymenoptera > Halictidae > Lasioglossum > Lasioglossum malachurum. The sequence continues at coordinate 26,978,110 of CM052314.1, forward strand.
TCTGCGGAAATCTAATTTCCGATTACAATAGACGGTTCCCACTGGAATGGGACTCGACGAAAGCTCGTCCAAGTGGAACGGTCCCGTTCGACGCCTCGGTCAGTCAGCCCCAGCACGTATGGAATTGTAATTCCTGCAGAACGAGAGACTTTTCGAACGCGTGCTGCGAAATTACAGCGCGCGGCAGCGTGTCGGTCGGTGCATGTTACTCGCCGACCGAAAAAAGACAACCGCAAAAGAATCTGCAAGGCTGGCGGAGCATCGCGGCTGCGTTACACGCGGTGAGCTACGAGATACGAAGTGCCGAGCATCGGGAAGGCATAAATTATGCGATCCAGGCATGTCGCGAGCGGCGGCGCGGCGCGCATCATGACGCTACGTGTGCCGACGTTCTGCACAATCGAGCCGATGGCACGCGTAAGATAACGCCTGTTATCGATGCCGAGGAGGAAGCAGAAGAACCGAGAGCAACAAGAACCGGCTAGGGGACCCTTTGCTCGGAATATGCCCGCTACTTTTGTTCCGCGCGACTAAGATAACGAGCACGTGCCCACGAGCACGCGGCTATGTCTCAATGCGAGACTCCGGAAAACGAAAGCCACTTGTCGAGCTCTTCCGAGAAAGAGTTTCACGGCAAAACCGTGTTACACTGCACCTGCGAGATCGCCGTATCTCGAGATTCATCTTTCTGTCTCGGACGGCGCGGCGCGTCCCCGAGTGAATTCTTAAACAGATCTTCTGTTTAGATGAATACTGTATCGTCTTGATATATGCAGAAGAGAGCCGCCCGATATTTGCGATTTTATCCTCGCCACCGCGAGAATTCTACACCTTGATGTGCCTAACCAGAAGTGTAACATACGGATAGATACATCGGTGAGATATAATGCTGATCCAGTGGGAAACCATTTTTGTTTCTGATTATTTTTCCATGGAACTTTTTCCTGGTTGAAACGAGACATTATTATTGATGTCACAATTTTTTCGACGTAATTTAGTAAACTAATTATTCTAGCCTTACAGACACATTGGCGTCGTTTAGTCCATTCATATGTAAAAAAGTTATTCTGATTTAATGTGTGTGCGATCAGCTTTGCTTCTAACTGTATTGTTAAAAGATTCATTAAAAAATCATTAAAAACAAGACAGTTCTATCTTATAGACTTTGTCTACATATATTCAGCGCTACCTGTTAGGAATATCAAATAATGTTCCTTTTATTACTGCTGTGCTGTGCTGCTACATTCCATAAAAAGATATCTATCCAATTCCCTTTTGAAGTAAGTGGAAGTAGATTAGGAAACTTCGCGAAGAATAAATGGTGAAGTTCTGTTCGAGTTATCGCGTAGAAAGCATGCACTTCATTCGATCGTTTATGGTCTGCAGTATCTCCGAATACCTTTGCCGGAGACTTTGACATACCGTTTATTGTTGCGATCCGATGTAAATGGTTCACAGCGCGGTTCGAGAAAAGGGAACTGCCGCATGCCTAGAGTTCGCTCGAAGAAATGCGTGCATTCCTTCCAACGATTAATCGGGCTATTTGGTTAATTTCCCAGAATTTACATACTCTATCTACCGGCGACTATTTGCTAATAAAATACTGACGCGCAGCACGCGCGTTACTTCGACAGTCGTAAAATATCTAGAGTAGAGATAGTAGTAAAATGATAGTTTCTAAGCTTTCTCATAATAGAACACAATAATGTAACATTTTTAAATCAAATTTTTTTTATTGTTTTTGTTAAGCATACACACACAAGTGACATCAATTTTATTTCCCGCTCAGGAATGTCCAAACAATCTGGAGATCAGGAATTGTATCACTGTGGTTATAAGAAAGTTCTTGTGAATTGTGACAAAAGGTTGACGAACAATTTGGTGTCGCCCGACAAACGATTTCTGATTGCTTGCATAAATTCCAAAGAATTCAGACGGCACATCAGGCGATTGCATAAATTACGACATGCATAAATTCGGAAAAATTCAAACGTCACATCAGGTGATTTTGCATAATAACGCATGGTCGTATGTATTCAGCAAACGCAATCAAGGAAGTCATATATTCTTTGACATGGTAGTTTTCCTTCATTTGGCATACTCGTTAGACTCGGTTTTTTTTTTAGATGATCACCTGTTTAATCGCTCCATACCTCATTTGGTCGATATGCACTCTGAAACATTAAAAAAAAGTGAGAAAGGCATTGATGACTTCGGTGCATCAAAGCCGCCGTCTTCTTCAAGTAATGACGATTATTTTTCAATTCTAAAATATATTTTGGCTGTTTGCAAAGAAGCAATGAGTGTGAGAGGAAGGCACCAATAAATTCACCTAATATGCTGTTGAATTCGATATCACAATAATCGATGTAATAATGTTACATAAATAATTCAGATTTGGTATTGAAAACATAGTGATACAACAGTAGATTAGGCGAAGCTACAGACCGATCGGAAGGAAATGCAGACAGGATTCTGACGGCACCGAAGGTTCGCTAATTTCCTGAAGTTGTTCCGCTAGGCTAGGCCGCCTTGCCCGAGGCAAAAATTTGAGGATCAGTCGTGCAAGAAAATGGCAAGAAAAAGAGGTGAATTTTTATCTCTATCGTAGCTGTAACTTGGAACTGTGATCGTTGAGAAATCGAAATGTTATCCACATCAGCGACCATCGCCATTTTTGCACGTCCTCCACCAGCTACGATATCTTCCGTGTAATCAATCGTTCGTTGACACTCAGAATTCCGTGAAATCCATGCATAGCTATTCCTAAAAAGAAATTAGCATTCAGCACGCACTGATAAATCAACCATATTTGTTAAAGTCGGAACACGCCGAGAGCGAGGAGGATAACGAAATGAGTATTATAATTCCTTATCTAAAAATGTTCTGACACCTACGTTAAGAGATCCCAAACCTATTTCAATAACCTGCCTTTTCGAACATATTCATTCCCCATAAATCCCGTGTGAAAAGTGAGCATAGCGGAGAGTTATCGTTCAAGATTGAGATAGCAACGGTACATTAAACAATTTCCAACGTGTAAACGGAGAAATCCACCCGGTCCAAGACCGTCTCCGGTGTGGCGGCTGTTAAGTGGGTTATGAATGATGGTAGGCCATTTTTTTCCTCGCCCAAACTCGGCGACACGAATGATTTAAGGACACCGGAAAGGGACTTCTCGCTTGGACAAATTGTCCCAAAGACACGAGTCAAAGTAAGAGACTTCCCAGGACATGCCCGGCAGCGGTGCTCGATCACCATCGGAACTTTTAACGCTGACTAATAGTCGTCATTAGTTCCAGCCAACCGAGTCACTCGTGGCTTACTATTTTAACGCCGTAATTACCACAGTTTCTCGGATTCGTCCGCGGAGTTGGCTCTGCCTGATAAATCATCGAATTAGTCGGCAATTAATTAAACCGCGATCCGTTTTCACGTCGAAGACACCTGAAATTGAGCAGTCATCTCCGGCGAATTCGATTACGAGTTAATCTCGCGCGGATCGAATTATGAAAATGAACGCGCGGTGCAAGAGCCGTCGGCGAACGAGGAAGAGAGAACGCAGCGCGAACCGAAGGAGAAGCACGGTCGATTTATTCGTGGCCGAGGATGAACGGGGCCCCTTTGTCGTGCCCGCGAAACACGTTGCTGTAATTTGCTGCACTTTGTTTCAGAATGCTGCGGGGAAGATGCGTCTTCTAGTTCTCGTCCTGGCGGGCTGCTTGAACGTTCTCGAAATAACTCGTTGTCAAGAGCTTTCGGTCATCAGGCACTCCGATGGAGATATTTTCACGCTGGAAGGTAAGCCTCCGAACGATAAATCTCTTCGGCACGAGTCGCCGCACCGCGTAAGATTCTCGAACGGATCCGGAATCCGTCGAAAAACAATCCCGGCGATCTCCTCGGAACGGAGCGCGTAAATCGCGCGATCGTGATTTGACTCTCGCCGAGAGAAATCATACGGGGGAAACCGCGGCGGAAAGAAACGTAACGCGGGGATTTCGTGCGTGGCCGCCGCACACAAAAGGCGCCCGACGAACAAAAAAAAAAAAAAAAAGGCAACGCGGCCGATTAACCATGAAATTACGATGTAACGGTCTGACAGCTGTATTTCACCTGTTCGGGTAATACGACGCGTTTTGTCCCGGTCGCCGCCACGTGAATTTCCTCATCTCGGAAATTTATGTATCTTCCGGAGTGTCTCTTTCCCGCTTCTGCACGGTTTCTGTACAGTTAGTCGCGTCGTCGGAAGACGCCGACGATCCGCGAGACAGATTCATATAGGAGTAACGTATGTATATCGATTCAAGAACATTGATCTTCGCTAGGTTCCTGCACGGAAGCTTGCACGGTACTCAGCAGTGGCACCGCCAGTCCCTTCACGAGAAGCCCTTCGACTGCTGCACTCGTTCCTCCCAACAACACCTGCTTCTGTCAGTGCAACCACGGGCTTTCCACCTTCCGGGAGGACCTTTATATCTGCGTGGACGACATCCACGGTGAGTCCATTCATTATTCTATTCTCCTGTTGAGAACCTTTTACAGTGGAACCCCCGTTTAACCGAACGTGCCCGGGTACAGGGGGGTTTGTACAAAGGCTCGCTAGCAGAGCATTTCCGAATGACCAGTTTTCTATTGCACAATTATTGAAATGAAGCACATGTTACAATGAAAATCGCACAAAGTTTAAGTAAATCCAATCTCATCGCTTATATCATTTTTATGTTTTGTGCTTATGCAAAATTGCTTTGTAAATTAAGTAACAAATGATCGAACCTTCGCGCCGAAAGCATTGGATATTCAATGTTATAAATAAAATATTCTACTTGTTAGAAAAACGCACATCTCTCTTCTCAGTTTTCTCTAACCAAGATATCGATCTATTAATAATTTGCACAGCGTTTGGCAGCTTGTTTTTCGTCGAATTATTTATCAAATTAAGCTGGTAACGGTTCGCCGTGCATACACGATTCGTCACGTTTTAATCCGTCTCTATTCATCTAAAACGTGTTCCAACTATGGTTTGATAGGCGATCGGCGATAATCTGTGATATTTATTCCGTTCAGTGGCGCGCAACACGTTTTCTTTCGGTATTCCGCGAAAACACTGTAGGATGTACCGTTCCCGGGACGGCGCGCAAATTTCACGAGTTTCTCGTCGACGAACTTCGCGGACAATTCGCGAATGGCCAACGTCGCCATAGTGGTCCCACTTTCTCCGAAATGAGACCAAAGTTCAATCTTTCATACGATCACCATGAAGAGATTCTTGTATATTCTTCTTGTAGATTGAATCTTGTAGATTCTTAGTAAGCTAATCCACCCCGATCAAAAAAAAAATTAAACTCAATTTTCCAAAAATTATTAGCATTTTTTAAATTTATCAAATAACATTAAAATTGTACGTTTATCAGCTTTTCGGGCGAGGGTACCACTGTGCGACGTGCATGTTCCGGTGTACAGCTCCGCTGGGCTGGCGGTTGCGCGCACGTACCGTTTTCAATCTAACCGTGTCATTAGAAATGATTGGTCCAACTGTTCAAGCAAATCGTCCTCGTGCCGCGCGTCTCTAAATCGACCTGACCGTGGCGAAGCGATGAACGTCCTCCCGGTGCTTCACAATCCGTTTGTCTTGGTCCTGCGCGTGGTAGAACGCGCGAAACGTTACAATGTCACCGTACGACCGGCAACCTGGCGCCAAACGGTGCTCTGGATGAATCGCTCGATGGCGTCGACCGGAGCAGCAATAAAAATAAAAACTGATCGGTGACTGGGGCTGATTAATGGTAGAATCCGACGAACACGCTTATTATCGAATGCAAATTAATCGGCCCGGCATAACGTTGTGCATGCGGATCGGTTGCGAGACGTGTAGTTAAATCAACATAATCGTCGAGTTCAACCGATGCGGCTAATTAGATTGATTTGCAATTTGAAGCGCTTCGCGTGGGGTCCCAGCGTCGGGTTTAATAGGCAGCCGACGACGGATCTCGATCGTCCTCGACGAGAAAAAACTGGGAGAGATTCGATTCCGGGCGATTCGACCGCAAAATGATCGCGTAATGCGCTGTACTTAAAATCTCGTTACACTGGCACGAACGATCGATAATTTGGCCTTCTTGCGATACTTTGAACCTGTAATCCGGAGATCGGGCCGCGCATACGATTTCCGTGAACGCGTCGCTGTCTAATAAACCGCAACCCGCTGGCAACCGTGTAACCTAAGTGCGCGGCGCGGCGCGGCGCGCCGTTTGCAACAAAATACCTTGACGCGGGGAACAGTTATACGCGCGTGTAGTGCTGAAGAACCTTCGACGATTGAGAAACTTCCCGCGAAAAGTATCAACAAGGTTGCTGGCCGTCTCGCGGCGAACCGCGGCTGTAAATTGCTGATTTCCGAGGGATCACGCGCAGATTTGCATCTTCTTAACCGGCGAGCAACGAGACGCAGGCGAAAACGTGAATTATTGTTCGCATCGCCATTAGGTGAAACGGTCGTGACCCCTGAGCATAGTTTCACCGGTCGGTACTCGTCGATCTCGCAGTTCGAATATGGCAAAGCCTCCGATAACACTTACCGAGAACAGCCGCGTCAGGGCGTCGCGTGGGCGGCCGGAGAAATTTCGATGCGCGCACAAGACACGACAAGAGAAAAGACTATGCGCCGATGGCCTTTGGCTGGATGACGCGACGCAACGTTCCCGTCTGACTCGACTTTTAGACACGTGACGCATCCTTTCGCTGCGCTGCGCAGTCCCTCGCGGTTCCATTATCTGCCCGGGAGCGGTTGCAACCTCTGCTACTTTGTGGTGTTATGCAAATTGGCTATTCAATTTGCTTCAAATTAATCTGCGAGTACCGAGCACGTACAAAGTGAAACGATTAATCTCGAGAAGTATGTTTAACCAGAGGTCGTAACGCGTTAATTGTCCAATAATTGGTGGTTGCAAATAAATCGAAATAATTTGCACGATGACGTAAAATTTATATTAAGTCACCTAACGTTGCCACCTCAAGATACGTCGAACGTCTGAAGGACAAAGACGAATGCTAAAATGGGGTTCATACGATACCAAAAAAATGTTTGTTTTTATGTAATTTTTTTTAATACATCAATCGATGCAGCTGAACATTCGTTATGAAAAAGTATATGTATGTCGAGAAGTTAGTAGTTCAGGAGATATTTCAATTTAAATAATTCTAAAACACCATCACTGTCTTGCTAACTGTAAGACATTAGCGTTTATTCACTAGTGCAACGTCTTACTACGACAGCAATGGTGTTTTAGAATCATTTAAATTGAAATATCTCCTGAACTACTAACTTTTCGATTTACATAGGTCAGTACCTCTTCATATTGACTGTCCAGCTGCATCGATTGATGTATTAAAAAATACCTCATTCCATTTAAAAAATGAAGGTGACCTTCGTATCTCTAAAAAAAATTACATAAAAACAAAAATTTATTTTGGTATCGTATGAGCCCCATTTCACCATTCAGCTTTGTCCTTCAGACATTTCACGTATATTTAAAAGCGACAAAGATATTTGAGGCGGCAACGTTAGGTGACTCACACCCTGTATGTCAGCGCAAAAATGAACGTACATATTTAAATTCGCCGGCGTACTGTAAAATTTCCGTGGGCATCTATAATCACGTTTAGGATACGGGAAACGGCCGGAGAAGGGTGACTATAATTACCTTCCGTAACGAAAGGGTTAAGATTGGAGAAGCAAGTAATATCAGACGCCAAGGATCTTTGGCGCGGTAAAAATCAGGGAGCAAAGGTTTCTCGTATCTCGGCGATAATCGTAAAGTTAACGCACGGGTTGCGAGAAGTCTTTCGAAGCCTGTAAAACCTGCGGAGAACGGCGAACCCTTTGATCGGTAGCTGCTCGAGGCACATCTGTTCGTACCGTGTCAAGATCACCTTCGTAAATGTCTGTTGTTTTCGTAGCCGGTTCGACTGGACGCGGAGGAGACGATACAAGCGTGAGACGCTACCCGCGTATCACCGATACCGGTCATCCTTATCGAAAATTGCATTTATCCTGCATCGGGGCGCACGTTCCTGCACCCGCGTGGCTTTCGGCGCAACGCGATGACCTTCGTGACATCATCGCGCGCCATTAGCGTTTTTTTTACGCTAGGGGGCCCGCGGTACGTTCCGTATGTTCGCTCTGCGGACCACGTGACTCGTCCCTTCCGTTACGACGCTCGAATCTCTCAATTTCTCAACACCCCGCGAGCATAACCGTAAAATCCACTCGCCTTTTACCGCCGATAAATACACGCTTACGCGTTTAATCGCGCCATTGTAAGCGCCGGCCAACGAGCATGCAATCTTCTGCAACGCGCATCCGAGGACATGCTCGGAGTACGAGATTCCTCGCGGTTCGAGTTCCATCAAATAACCATGTACATACTTCAATTTCCAATGAGGCGCAGTGAACTCCGGTCACCGCGATCGAAATACGAAGAGCCCGTTGACTGAGATTGAATGCTAATTGAGCAAGCCATAATGCGACTTGCCACTTTGCGTCAAACTATGAAGCGACCGTACGTAATGCGTCTGAAGCTCTATCCTTTGTAGAAAGGATAGAGTATCGTAAACGCGCCACGGGACTTATTGATTCAGAAAGCACTGCTTACTATTTGCCGTGAGTCGCTCTGATACGTAGGTATGCACTATGCACCTTGCACGGCAATCGCGAGCTGCGAGCAATAATGGCGAATACCATCGTGATGTTCAGTTTCAATAAGATCCGAGCACGTCCCGCGGTGTCTATTGAAGTTCGCATGGTAATATCATATCTCTCGCGTTGCTACGTCTGCCTTGATTAAGGCTAGAATTACCAGGCAGATAACACGTCTTTGACTTCTTACAAAAATTACAAGTATCGGGCATCGCTGCGTCTAGTTTGATTAACGCCAGAATTACAAAGCAGATAAAACGTTTTTGACTTCTTGTAGAGATGATAAGGGTAGTTACGTTGATTTGTCTAGCAGTTGTACGTAGAAGTGTTCTAACTTCAAGAAACGGGAGGCAAACAAAAAGCTTCTTCTTTCAACGCTGGAAAATTTATAACTTCGTTAAGGGATGAAATCATTTTTTATGTTATTCCTGCTGTCCACAATTAATGCAGAACATTTTTATTTTGCATGAAGATCCGCAGTCTATTAATAACTGCAAGCTATTAAACGAAGTCTTTTTGACTTGGCAGTTATTCTAGTGTCAACAATCATACTCTCAAATCACGCTCTTTCAAGTCTGACTGCCGTTAAAATAATTAATTAGCAAAAGAATGATAGATTGTACACTTTCCACTAAGTACTGACGTTGAAAGTGATCTTGACCGAAGACATTCTCGATTAATGATGATGGGTGACCGCAAACTTTCCATTAGTACTCATTCACTTCGCAAGTATCGGCGATACAAATTGCCTTTGGTTAATAATTCCCGCCTCGTGAAAGAAAATTGAGGATGCAGTCAGGAAGTAAGTTAATGGCTACTCAAATGTATTGCTGTCGAATATTTCACTTGCTATGAATATTTCAATAACAAGTATAGCCTCCGGTTACTCTCGCGAGACAATCCCTCTTCTTCAGATTTTCTAATATCTGATGAAAATTCGGAGTGATTAGATGCACATCCGCTTTCTTAAATTTGATTACCGCGAGAAAATTAATCTCGCAGATAATCACGGAAGGTCGCAAAAGTTTTGCGGCGTGACTTCGTAACAGTTCATCCTTCGAGGCTCTCCGGTAATGATGTAATCACGCGACCCTAAACTCCATTTCAAACTCAATTTCCGAGCAATGCAGGGTCATCCAACCAGCAGTACATCGAGCCGACCGCACATTCCATAAACGAACATACAAATCTTAATAAATATTCGGAGACTTGATCTTCGAGACTGAGGTCGACGATCACTGGACTGCAGAATCAAAATTATTCGGATCAGGTGTAACAAATAGAGGCTAAACCGATTTTCTTCTTTAATTAAATCAATCTATTAATTTTGTAAAATCCTCATTCTAATAAAATATTTTATTCAAATATTATATACACAAGAAAATTGCAATCTAGGTTTGTTCGATAATCTTCTGCAAAGACATTTTCACAATTTTGATAATTGTCAAATAAAGAATTTCAAACGGATCGTTTTGCTTGCTTGTGCTTGTTGCGGCATTCGTTCAGTATACTCACACCAACGATCTAAACGAAGTAATTGTTCAGGCTATTGTTCTCCTAATTCCTTTCGCTATCGTTCTCGAGAAACGATGTCCCCGCTATTGGTCAGTTGTAGGTCGAGTAACGTCGAGCATTCATTTTTAAACAAGCCCCATTGTTCTCGATTTTACAGTGGCAATCGTAATTGTTCCGAGAGTTATAAACTGAACGATACGATCGCTATCGTCAGTCCATCATCCGCGAATGCTCGCAGTTAATTGCAACATGCCGTGTAAATTCTGCACGTGGTGCTCTCCAAGTCATTTGCAAGGAATCACAGCGAGGAGATCGCTTGTTGGCCGGTCACGCGTTACAAGCGCGCTTTGGTTCCGACCGGTAATCGGGATCGTGTCAGCAACAGTTACGCCTGTTTCGATTTCACGGAAGGGGACGCAGCTCCTCGGGGGAGGAGGGAGAATTTGTTAATTAGCGTTTGGAATAAATAACACTGCTCCGCGTCCCTTGTCCCTTCGGCTCTCTGAGCATAAACATCTCCGGAGTTCCAATTTAAAAATTCAGAGCTGGCATTTTGGGGGGTCATAAAAACCGACGTACTACTGAGAATACGATCGAAGCGAGCGGCGCTTGCTGCATGTTCAATTTCAGCCAATGCGCCGGTGCAGGCTGCACGAAATCCGTAAAACCGTCGTTTCACTTTCGTCAAAGAGCCTGCGGACCTGGGGAACGATCGCCGACCGATTTCCCTCGATCGAGCGTCGATCAGCCGGCCGATACTCATTAAAGTGGCCACCGTACCACGCACGATTTACGATAATCGGCACGGCGGCGAGCAATTAACACCGGCAGCGCTGCTCACGGTGTCCCCATTCGCTCGTCGTAGGTTTCCTTCGGCTGTGCTCTCCGGCTGTGCTTCGGCTGTGCTTCGGCTGCCATCGACGATCGAGCACCGGATAACGACCCGTTGATTAACGATCGGCAAGCTCGACCTCGAGGAACGAGTCGACGCCGATGAACCCTGACCTTCGTCGAACGGCGCCGAATCCTCGAAACCAGGCGCGCGCCATTTCCCTCCTTGATAGATAGTGTCAACTAGCAGAATAGTAGTCGGGGAATTATGGGGCTCCGGGACGATAACCCACGCCGATACCTTACTTCCCGCCGGAACCGATTCGGGTCACGTTAGTCATCGAACGTTTCACCGTTAAGCGAATTGCGAGAGAACGCGAGAAATACGAGTCCTTATGCAGATTTCAGGATCTCTCTTTCGATGATCGAAATTAACCTTTTCAACTGGGTGGCATTCCGATCGTAAACATTTACCGAGACGTAGTGACAGCAACACTGGGACATCAACAATTTTCTAGATTATTACTAGACTGATTTTTATGAACTTGTGGAAATATTGGCTGGGTGAAATGGAAATGTATCATCAAAATCGGGGGGTGATATTAATTTTTAATTCCTGCTTTAAAAGGTCTGCAGTATAGTCATTATTGTACTTAACTTCCAAGTCGCAAAATCATTGTGTATATCTTGACAGCTGACATATCGAACGTCATTTCGTGCCTTATAGTGCTTTATAACCTGTCAAGCACTTTTTTTGTGTTTCTGTCAGAGTTTGCTTCTTTATTAACGCAAGGGCAAAAATGCAGCGCCAGCAAGGAAAGCGTCGTGTGTTGTTTACAGAGTGGATGTACCTTTAAATTACCATTCATTTCGTTCCCGTCGTCAACACTCTCAGCGGTGTAAATTTCATTTCACATGTAGGCGTCAAAAGTCGTATAAACAAATTTTTTGCTAACAAACAACGGATATTCTAAGAACCTGACATCTCCAGGTTACCAGAAAGATGACAAAAATTATATAACATTGATTCTCATTGATTCTGATGAAACAGTTGATTCATTGTTCTCAACGAGCAACGAGACAGCCATCGGTAATCCAACAAAGGATTACTTACAGTAGGTGCACAAAGTATTCGTACGCCCTTTAAAATAGAATAACTTTTTTATAATTGTACCAAACGACCCCTAATTTTTTATAATCAATTAGGAGCATTGGTTTACGTAATGATACGAAAAAAATATTTTCCATAAATTATAAACAAAAATAAAAAACATATATTGTAAATTTTCATTGAGGGTCCAAATAAAAAGGTTTTAAAAATCCCTTTTTTATTTTTGCATGTAACCTTGCTTGTACCTACACCCACTGTACGTAAATCGTCCAATAAACAAACACATTTGTCGCGCGTGAAAAGAAGATCATTAGGAGTCATTAGCGTTATCGTCATCTCTCTTAATCGCATAAAGGGAAAGACACCCCGCAAGCAGTGGTCCGTTTGATAAATTTGGTACGAAAGCATTCAGTTGGGAATGAGGCAGTACACTGTCGTCACATTGAAAAATGAGCACGGTAGACGCGAAAAGAGACGATGGGGAGGAAGAATCCTGATGCAATGAAGACCCGCTTGCCGACTGGACAGGAGACACGCAGCCAGAATGAGATATCGTTCCTTGCGGTACTTTTGATCAACGCGACGCGGATTCCCTCGGCCTCTGGTCTTCGGCGTAGCTGTATCCTTGCGAATCGTTTATTTATCGGTCGCAGAAGGGACACGGCCGGCCTTGGCAACGGCGAAAGACAACGTCTGACACGGCCCCTTAACCCCAAGGACCACTGCCATTGATCTTCCGGCTTGGGTTCAGCTGTTTTTCAGCGACCGGCCAGCGCAAGCTACCAATCGAACCTTATATGTATTGTATACCAACGTCATTCAGCATCCACGGTCGAGGACAAAATTAACCCTTTGCAGTCGGAGCCATTTGAACATGAAAATTAAACATTTCTTCCGACCCAGAGTTTTTCATTTTATTAGATACCAACAAACTTAATAATGTAAACAATACTGTGAATAATGCTACAGCCATTTTTAGTGCTGACTTTGAGTCACCCCTCGCCGCTAAGGGTTAGGAGGACACTCTTTAAAAACTTTAGAATTGGACAAAACGAGTTGGGTTTCTTTTTGTTATGAGGATTATAGTTTACTAGGCAATGTATAGAAAAGGTTACTCAAAAATTGCTATTGGACCATTGCTTCTTTTAGTAGTAGCTTTCTCCTATTCGCTGGCAAGCAGACATTTTCTAATCGGAACCGAAACGATTCATGTTTTATTGGTCAGTAAAAGCAACTTTGGAGATTTATGTATTCCATAAATGCGAAATAAAGTGGAGATGTATTAGTCATCAATCAGGCCTGTTTTCTAACAAGTTTAGAATCTTTATAGAGGCTATAATTGCAAAAAGGTCCGCAGCCTGGTAATAAATTATACTGAAACGATCTAATGTGGCTAAATGTGTCATCCGGTTACGCAGTCGCCCGAGTGAAAAGCTGAGAGGCACGTTTGAAGACATCTTAAGGCGACTGACAGGTTTTAGCGGAAATCAATTTGGACACTGAATGATAGACAGCGCAGGTGATGCTTCAGCGCTGCATTATCGTAAGTCAGAGCCGCGGATGTGTTCATAGAAACGATACGTATCTGCGCTTCGACTTGCCGATACGGAATTGAAAACGCAAACAAACGTGCCGCGTTGTTTGCACTATACTGTCGTCATTTATGTGCTTCTGCAAACAGGACCGCAAAGGAATCAAAGAGTACATGATTAATATTTTAACTCGCATCAAGTTCGTATGGGACACTAAAGATTGCGATTGAACTCGGGAACTTGGAAGGAGCCTAATCGCGAGACTGTTCTCAGTGACTAATGTGCGAACGCGCCTCAACACAGCCTATCGAATCTCGTGCCGGCGAATAAAATTCACGGTCGCACGCTTGCAATATTTATCACCGATGTACCAGACCCGTGAACTCCTGTGTTTCTCGAAACTGGTAATACTGGTACCCGTTCGTTCGCTTGACGGGTAAAACTGTCAGAAATTAATGATGGGAAAGTCGCGAGATTTATAAAGTTGCCCGATCGGATTGATGACACCGTTCCAGGTTCAGAAAAAAGGACTTTGCCACGCTGGAAATCTTAGAAACGTCTGCCACGAGGCCCGCGGTGGCGGAACAGTCCAGGATTAAAGAAAACTCTACGGAACATCGGAATCTCGGAATACTTCTAGCTACTTAACTTCATTCTCATATTTATTAATATGGGCTGTTTAACACCTTAATATCACGATCCACGGCAGGTGGCGCGCCATTAACGCTTCAGTCACATATTTCGAATGTCTCTCGATGTGACCTTGCGTAGAATCAGCAGGGGCTCTGAGCGATGAACGACCCTCGCATGGCTGTAAACAGGATTATATCTGTCAGCTTAATCGTCGTTTGTTGGCATGGCGCACAATGATCTAAACGTGTTTACTAGCTGAATAAAACCAAAGAATTAGTAATGCTCGCAGAAAAACGTCCACTACCATAAATGAGAGGTACCGGATAAGAGGAACCACAGCTGTTCTTAACCCTCGTTGATTACCCCATAATAAACAATGCCCCCACCCGCAACGCAGTACCTTCATATTCGTTCAGCATCACTTGACACCTCATTATTCATTAGTAGACAGCGGATGTTTAGGCAAATGCATATTTTTATAGAAAGTAAAGTTAGAAATTTACGTTGTCTGTAGAGGATTTTGAAAATATAGTAATATAAACAGCAGTAATTGTCATTGGCCTTAAGAATTTATTTCCAGGTTATTGAGTCATTCGGTGACAGAAATGTAAGTAGCGTTAGATTAGCCTAAAAAGCAGTGATGAAAAATAAAACATTGTTTGATGACTTAAACTATATTGCAACTAATTTCTGGAGATTGCCAGTTACCATAGCAAAATTCGTCTTGGAAGGCTTTAAACGCCGTGGTCTCATTGCAGCCGTTTCTCTTTGCTCCTTAAACAACATCTGGAACGTCTAACAATATTGCATAAACAAAAAACCCCTGTAAAAAAAAAAGCAAATCGCTTGTTAGAGGCAATTTCACCCAAAGCGATTATCTCGATGATGTATCAAATTACAGAGGTAATGTTGCAATCTGCTGCACCTCTTGTCTTCGTTATTTATATTGCACCCGAGTTGTGTTGCGCATTATAGTATAGTGTAAGCATCTTCTTGTTCTAGTCGCTACGTTCCGTTTTTCGAGAGAAGATAGCCGAAGTCATAATAGCTGTTCGTCTCCTACGATTCAAGTCTGAAGTACATAATAGAAGTGCAACGATAGTTATTTTCTTCCGAAAAGAGATAATAGATGTTAGAACTTTAGATATCGTTTCTAGATACCGCACTATATTATTGAACGTCTGGATTCTAAAGAATGTGTTGACCACCGAGCAGTATATTGCGTCGATAGAAACATTCCCGTAATATCTGAAATATCGGGTCACCGGTGAATACCATGACACAACGCCATCTTATTTCTCTCTTTCTTTTCCTTCTCAGATTTCTTTCGTTCCACTTTCTTCTTTTACCTTTCTTTCGCGGAAGCCGGAGCAACAAGTGCAGAAACGGCATTCTTATCATTCGACGTTCCGCGACGTACCGAAATTATTGGACAGCTCGAATTTCGATTTGCTGGTTATTATCGATCGTTCGGGAGGTCGTTTCTTTAAACGACCATGCGCGAAGGATTTACATACACGAGAGTTCCATCGGACGATTTGCAGTTTCAGAGAATCGAAATATCGGAAGGCAGCGCCGCGGCATGATCGTGACATTAAACTGTATACGGGAGTCGACGAGATCGCGAATCGCGTCGAAGGAGATACCGGTTCCTTAAACAGAGGCCGCGATAGGATAATACTTTCCCGTTTATCAAGATTTAAGCGGTTGATGAGGTTACCGTGCGCGCTGTTCGAATGCCTGAAAATGGATAAAACGAGTTATTCCGGAAAATGCCGTTCCACGATGAATTTTTAAGGGACCTTAAAACGTCGCCGTCATTCTTCGCCCGGCCCGGTGGCTACCGAAGAGAAACCGGTTACAAAAAAAAAAGCACGGAGGCTCGATCTCGATCGTCACCGATCAAAATACAATCGAATATTTTCACGAGTTCGCGCGCCCTTGTCAACATGCGTGAATTAAGCGTGTCGAATCGGTCAGACGCAATCTTCATCCTCTTGAATTCGTGGAAGCCGAATGACATCAACAGAAATTTATGTCCAACCGCGGCGCCGACTCCCGCAACCGGGCTACCGATTTTTACTATTGCTTAATCGAACGATAAATATTGGTAAATGTTCTAAAGAAAAGATTTATCGCCGATGCTGGAGCATACCACGTAGAAAGCGTCCTCTTAACGAGCGTAAATCATACTTAATTGCGTTACGCTGAAGATTCAAATTATCCAACGTATTCAAACACGTGCATTAAACTTGAAACGGAAGATTTTCATTCGAAATTGCGTGGCTCCGTGACACCTTCGGAACACTAATCCTTGTCGATTCAGCTTCGCGACTTTAATATGCAATCCTTTAGCTTACTGCAAGGAAATTATTACAAAAATTATTGGTATAAGCGATATTTTATGACTAGCTGTGAGATAAGTGGGCAATGAACAAGCTCGCAACGAAGGCAATGCAATTAGAAAGAACATATTTTCTAGGGGAGACGAAGAACTTATTTTGTTGATCAGGTGTATCGAGGAAAAGTGCACATGTTGATGAGAATCAGGAAACAATGAATTGATAAGTACAGTGGTACCTCGGTCCTGATGTTTCGACTTATACCGAATAGGACGTATACCAAACCATCCTTCCCATCCATACTTACTTTAATGGGGTTGTAAAATAACTTAAACGCTGTTTAAGCACATAAATGAAAAGTGAGATTTTAATATAGATTTTTAAATTCAAACTCTGCAATTCCCTTGCAATGAAACCTGACGTTCTGGTGTTTTTTCTTTTTCCGTCTTCTGTCGCTTTTCACTAGGCTCAACTGGTTTGACTTTTATTAAAAATGTTTCTAAAGTGTGGCATTGTCTGGTCTTCCCAAACAATGCTATTGCGATTTGTTTGAACTTCGTTGGGGTGGTATTTTTCTGAACATTTTTCACGTCTATCCATTTTGCAAGGATTTCTTTGATTAATGAATTTTTTTAATGAAGAAGGAGCTTCCTCTATCTCTTCCTCCTCTGTAACTCCTCAGTGGCCAGTTCTTCATTGTGTTCCCCCACTAATTCTTCCAAATTTTTACAACAAAATTTATGTCGTACACCGAACAGGAGTCGTATACCTTGTATACCGTATAATTTCATGATAACTCCAAAGCAGACGTACACCGAGGTACCACTGTACACATTTTGAAGATAAATAAGTAACGATAGGTTTTCCTTAGATTCTACGAAGAGAAGAGAACGTTTACATTCCATGGCGAACAACATTTCCAAACGCGTGGAACGCGGTAGTAAATTCGTCGATTAGTCTGTTCGTAGTGTGAATAACGCTGTCCATTAACCTGGTTGTAGTCTAGTGGGATGCCATTGTCGCTCGCGGAGAAAGCTCACCGGGAGCCTGCCCACGAACTTTCCTGCTGCGACACGCGCGTTCCTACCAGACGGCACGTGGACACGAAAAGAGAAAATGTCATCGAGTCGATTTGCATGTTTATCGATCCAAGGTCAGGATCTTGGCCGTCTAGATTCATAGGGGACCCGCTGTTAATTGCACGAAAGCACTTTGTTGCACGTCCACCGCGAACGCTTCCTCCTTGCACCATTTGAATACAATAAGGCTTTGAATACGCGTGCACGAAACACCATTAGAATTCAGTTAGATCGGCTCGGCTTCAATTTCCATCGACTTTTGCATTTGTTTCGAAGAAAAACCCGAGGTCAACTTGATGCAGCAAATCTGTTCGGAGCTACTTTCCGTTAAACAAGTTGTATTTCGCATCTGTTCATTGCCACAAGCAATAAAATTTTGAATTTCAAAGCAAGACTGATATGCAAGAGGATGAATTTAATTCCCAAAGCGGTGAATATGATCTGCAAAATGGTGAATTTTTTGGACCGAATTAAAATTACAAAATATTCTTACGACAATCTCCTTCCAGAAAATGCATGTATTGAAATTAGATTTTTTCCAATATTTACAATCTCTTAACGAGGACTCAGCTGTCGATTAGCATTCAAGCGAGCAGCCCGTTTCGCGGCCCACGCTGCACCTGAGCTGCATCCGGCCGGTTGCACTGTTCGCGTGACTTTGCCCGCAACGCTGTGCCACTTGATAATAACGATTTGGTATATTTGTTCCCTCCGAGTGAACTCGACCCGGGAATCAAAAGCTACGGCGCAGCGCGCGTGGCATTAATCGAACACAGTAATTCCATTATGGTTTTCAGAGTCGCGTCTTTCCCCTTTCCGAGCTGGTGCACAGCGCGGCACTGGGCAACAATTTGCATATACAACGGCTGTATCGGCCGTAGCATCCGATGACCCAGACCCGCAACGAGAAACATCGTTGCTCCTCGGTGACTCCGGGCAAGGAATCCAACTCGCAGTTCGAAAGCTCGATGATTCATTCGACTGTGACGTTCGAGATGAATTCCGAGTCCCTCGAACTCTTGTTCGTTTTATTTGCACAAGAGGAAACCGAAGTATCGAGTGTCCCGGTTAGTTTCTTGGGATCTTTCGCAAGGAAGACACGTCTGTTTCAGAAACACATTAAACTCCGATTTTATTCGGGAGCTCCCTAGTCGCAACTAGACCTTTATGCAAAATAAAATTCTCTACGTGAACTGCAACCAGAGCCACCCTAAGGGCGCCAGCCTTTTGGGGCGGAAATTTTGTAATTTTGTTTCATCTAAAATTAATTTAATTCCCCAATTAATTCTTTAATTATCTAATTCTAGTTCTGAATCTTTTGTGAAACTTCACCGGTCACCCCATCCCCGCGTCCCCTCCCTTATATTTTTTTACGAAGAGATTTTATGAAGAAACTTGGGCTGGACATTTTTGCCACGACGGCAGAAACGGTATGTCACTGTTCCTCGGCCATTTTTATTATTAAAATTAGCACCGGTGGCACACGTTCGACGTTGTCCAGTTATTTTTGACGAGGAACAACGGCCGGACAGTACGCTCTACGTAAGACCGGTTTTATTAGCTCTCGAAATTATTCGCGGTTTAGTTCGCGGGACCGGTCGAACGAATTCGGCCATTTCGACCAATGGTACTACTATTAACATTTTAACGATCGGCTTTTCTCCTGCCGCGTCCATCGCTCGCCGGCCGTTAATTACGAATTAAACGACGTGTTCCGTGACGGTCCTCGAGGAATTCTTCGACCGGGACCATAACGTAGGCCGGCGGATCTTCTAATTGAGAGGCGCAAAAGGGAAACGGCCATCCTTCGACGTTTACATTCGGAGAGAAGCCAGTTCAATTCTCAAACCACTCATTATTACAATAATTATATTTATTATACGAATCTGCTTTAATTTTCGTATTTGTTCTTAGCTTTTTTTTATTGTACGCACGTTTTATTTTTCCGTTAGTTTAACTTAACTCTTACGTTTGCAACCGGTTACTCTTCGACGCCCATTTATTGTAATTCATCGAAACAAGTTTCTTTAAACATACTTCTATATATATATATATAAATTTAGGCAAGGAATCTTAAATTATTTGTGTTACGGTTAGTACAACTTTTGTTCTTTTCTCTTATTTATTCATTTCTTCTCCTTTTTCACGCGATCACCATAATCTGTAAATTACCTGTCAAAGGATTGCCATTAATAATATTATTGTTATGACACAGGATAATTATGATTACAGGGGGTATACGTAAGCAAGCAAAATTTACATATATCGTGTAATTGTAGAGCAATTTTTTATATAAATCTCGCCGCAATAAAATTAATTTTTGAAGTCCGATTAATCACTCACATCGCCCATATAATTTTAATACCGTCATGTTAAAAAGCGGCATGCACTTCCTCTACAAAAAGTTTTGACGGACCCTGTCGAAGCGATATTCGACACCGGAATGGCGCATAGCATCAGCTAAAAAATGCGGACGTGTGGTCGTGCCAATTGTTCGCAGAGGGACTCCGATCCTCTTTCAATTCCGCTTTGATGAAATGCTCGCGCGAATCTTCTCGGCTCATGCAAACAGCTCCCGCGGCAAAAGGTGGATTTTTGCTTAAGGCGTTTCGAGCGGTGTAGACGGTACCAGTTTCGTGGCCGGCTTCCCATCTTCTTGCGACGAGCTGTATAATTGCACTTTGTCGAGATCAGTTCGAACGATAGTTGCCCGGAAATTACAGGTTGTCCTCTCGGACCTAATTGTCAGTTAAAGAAGATGCGAAATTGCAAAGGGGACTTGCAACGCCTTAATTTATGCTTCCTCAAAAGACGTGTCGCGTTTTGCGAATTCGCTGACAAGGAGAGCGCTCGACCTTCGGGTCACCGATTTAGTTGAAACTTTGCACGTTTGCAGAGTTCGCTCTTCTGTTTACGAATGTGTACCACTGCACGGTCAGACACTGAATACCTTTCAAGATATTACCAATTAATGTTTCATCGCCGCTGGAATCGCGGCTACAATTGTAACAATTTTTGATGACCATTATAAGTGTGCAAAGTATCAATTAAATCGCAGAACAGAAGGTCGTACACTCTCCTTGTGTCCCCACTCTACCTTCCCCTTCTACGGTGCTATTCCACCACGCTTCCGCTACAGCCCGGTCACGTGTCGCGTTTCATCTCTGCCGTGCGTGTGTCACAATGTCACGTGACTAATCCGGTACTCGCAGAGAAAGGGTAACTCCCCTGAGTCAATTCCCCTGATCTTCGACCCGCGGTTGTCCGCACCGCAAACGAAGTTGGGGAAAAGTAATCCTTTCCCGCGCTTTCTTAACCTTCTCTCTGTACATGAGGTGCAAATGCACCCCAGGTTGACAGAATCGGAAATAAAAGGTTGACTGAAGGTTGATTGAAAATATTGCAAATACTTGTGCAGACAAATTTTGTCTTCCGTTTCACTCGAAAAATGTATGGAGTCCAATTACGCCCCTGCACGCGGTTAACATTATGTATTGGGTTGGCAAGAAAGTAATTTCGGTACATTAATGTGAAAAATTTAATCAATAAAATATTTTCTTATTTATTCTTTTTAGCAAAAGATGATCGAACAAAAGGGAAAATATCTTACTCATTAAAAAGTTCATTGCTTGAATGAAAAGATTGACCGAAATTACTTTCTTGTTAACCCAATAGGATAGCAGTACGCGAGAGAAAATTTAAAAAATCTGATAGATCCTCTCATTTGTGTATCCAGAGTGCAAAGTCGCCGGTTTCGTGAGCAACACAGGACAAGTGGAGAGGGTGCCTTTCGTTTTCCTGCCGCAACGAGACCAGATCATCTATCCACACGCGGAGATACGCTTCGAGGGTGAGTTTTACTTTTCTATTGCTCGGTCGCTGTAGCCGTAAAGGTAAAGCAAGGTAGGAAGCTTCTGCGTATGACAACGCGACATCTTCTTCATGCTTGACATGCTATCGTTGGAAACACACAGGTGTGACGACCCCTGTCTGTGGAATCACTGGCGCCCAGCAATTAGGCCGAGCAGGATGGTCGGAGCTGAGGAACCTCTCGAATGCCGATCCACCCTTCGAGGTATATCGTGACGACGGCAGGACGTTTCTGAAGGTTGGTAATACTCGGCGGTATTAAATAAATAAGTTATTATGCTGTCGAGACGAGTGAGATCATAATTTACCGGGGGACAGGTTTCGTGAGAGAATCGAACGAGAAGCCGATCTTTTGGACCATTTTTTGGTTGCATGATTGCGTGTGAACCTCTTTTCGTTGCTACCAGAGGTGTCGATTCGACTTGCATCCAGACTGGTCCTGCTATGCTCAAAGGCAACCCAATGAAAATTGCAACCAGCGTAAATGCAGCCGCTGCAGCGGGCATTTCTTCAGGATCCTCTTATAAATACTCTTCTTTAGGAGGGTAAACTTTCGTTTCCAGGATTGCAATGGTGCATGATGCGCCTTCTCATTCTTCGATAATGGTTTTGTCAGTATTCAAAAGCGCTAGATAAAAGATAAAATTTCTATTATTACGTTTACAAGACGTAATATGCATTATTCGGAAGTATAAAGCTGCACATGTAGATATTTCCATAAAGCTGCGACAGCTAAATGCTGCCAAGTAATGCAAATTACACTTCGTAAACGTAAAAATAGGGCGTTTGAGGGCGATCGCGGCATAGATTGATCTTTTATCTAGCGCTTTTGACTACTGAAAAAAACCCGCACTCTTGCAATCATGGAAACGAGAGTCTACCCTCTTAAGGGAATACTCTTATTTTCGAGGCTGTTTTCTTTGCGCGCGAATCTTTAGGAATGTTTTTCAGACAAGGTATTGAACCATTTACACTGGCGTTCACAATACTTATAAATAATAAAAAGAAGAAGAATGGCTTCACTGTTATTGATGGTGTGATCCGATAACCGAGAAGGCTCGATTCGCTGAACGAAGAAGCCAGGAAACGCGTCTTCCCGAGCACCTGATCCCGTAACAGTTACTTTGACGACAATATTAATCTCTGTATAAAAAACGGGACACTGAAATTACGGGACGTCGCAGAAGAAGTCGTAATCCTGCGCGAAACGATCTCCCCGACGCGACGAGGAAACCGTCGCAAACTCCCGACAATTGTAAAAACGCTGATATAAAGCTAATAAGGGAGTTTCGATAGGCGTCGTTCGAGGAAACGGCGGAGACGCGCGGAACCGTTAACGCGACGTAAAATTGACCGTCACGGTTTCACCGGTACCGAATCATTTGCGTGAAACGTGTGATCGCAGCGGGATACACAAAGCTACACGAGCTGTTCCCGATTCTTGTTATTCCCGTCTTTCCAAAGAACGCTTCTAATTGCGAAACGCGACGTTTTGTTTCAGTGGATCGGCGAAACTGGTCTGAAAGAAGCGGCCGAAGGTCGCGTGGTCACGGTGAAGCTAGTGTGCAGAGACGACTCTGCGAAATCGAAGTATAACGGCGTGTTCACATCTTGCGTGGCCTTCAGGGTTGCTGGTTCACCCTCTAAGACTAGTAAGTCGTCGCTCTTCCGTCGCTGTCCCAACAAACGCGGTCCCTTTCACCGTTTTCGTGTTGCAGACGTACGAGAAGTGATGTTCTCCTCGTCGTCGCAGCTGTCTCAAGGGCTTTCGACCACGGAATACACGGCCATCGGTCTGTCCTCTGTAATCCTGGCCCTGATCTACGTGGCCAGCGTTTCTCTCTACTTGCACAGCAAGAAAACCAAGAGGAAGATCGTCGAGGAACCGGAAATAAGCATAACACCTGGCCGAGAGCCCAGCGGATTGGTTAAAAGCAATCCGTTGCTAGCTGCTTCCAGACACTTCGAGAGCGACACTAACAGCGGCCTAACGGAGAGCGATCTGGGCGATGATCTTCCGGTTAGCGATGGCGAACAAGGATTTGAAAATGTACGCCGGACGCTTTCACATCTTGTTCTTTCTATTTTCTATTTCGTTGCTTCGCACGAATGAGGTCCACTTGCTACAACGAAGAAGGGAAATATCAGTTGAAATGATTACAGGTAACATCTGTCATCGTCCATCCCCATTGCGTGTACCTGGAACAATCGGAAATCTGTTATGTATCTGGATCCGGATCCGGATCGATCCTGGGCGAGAGATTACCGGAAGAGGATGTTCGAGTAGTCGAGACCGCAGACAACACCCACCAGCAGGACATCCCTGTGTTACCTGGAGCCCAAAGAAGAAAATTGTACTTCAACCCTGCGTACTTTGACAAACAAATGTTGCTGGTAAGCTGTCTATCCAGTCGTAGAATACCCACAGGGTGTCTCACCAGATACTACTACCTTGATTTACGTTATCATTATTATCATTCACAGCAAGAAATATTCTCATGGGGATTGAATGGTTTCAAGGGGTGCGCGTCACGGATTTACGAGGGTTAACTTCGATTTTTTCTCTGGGACCGTATATTTTGTATGCATCGATTGATGACGAGATAATATCTGACGAGACACCCTGTAGATAGAACAGCATGTTCAAAAGCAGTTCAATGCATGATCGTGTGCTCCTGCAGGCTCCTCCTCCAGCAGCGATCGAGTTCCTGCTGAAGATCCGAGAGGTGATTTCTATCGCGAAACACAAGATGGCTGCGAAGAGATTTGTCCCTACCCTTGTCGGTGAGTCGAATACGCTTCTTTTCATTCTATTTACTCCTTCGGAGTCTCAGATTTCGTAATTGATGACCGAAGTTGTTCAGTGATAACATACAGATTGCTTGCATACATGATTTTACGTTAATTACAAATTACGTGAGCGGATGCTGACTACAAATAGCAGACCACTGGATCACTCGTAGCAACGAATAACTTGCATATTTTGTGTTTACAAGCGGCTCGCACCGGGTGAACCAGGTTATCCTGCCTCAATTATTGTTATTAGCTTGTTACCTAGACAATACGAATTCTAATTGCTTAATCAAAAACCAGATCTCATACGGAATATAGTCAGGATCCTTGCTCCGATGAATCGCGCTTACGACTCCGTAATGGCACGCAGGTATACCGGAAGAGGAGTCCGGTTTGGATCGATGCGACTCGGCGGCCAGAAACCAGCAACGAATGTCCTCGAGCCCGTTCCAAGGATCTCTGGCCAAGTCACGGAAGTCCCAACGATGCACCGGGTGTCCAGGATGCACCGAATCGTTCGCGAACACGTCCGTCCTATCCGAAGCGGGTCAACCGAGTCCGGGTGAGAGCAAAGTTCGAGCATGGCTGGAGGAGGTGAACGCGCCGCAACGTCGCTGGCAAGAAGCTGAGGACCACCGAAGGGCCTTCCACGAGAACACTGCCACCTTCGCCAACAGTTTAGCATACTTGAAGGAGCTGGCGCGACGCGACGACTTCGACGCGAACGCGACAATCTTCATGGAGAACCATCCATGCTCGTGGGAGAGGAATCGGCCGATGTCGAAGGGCTTCCCGAACGGGACGAGGAGCGAGATTCTCGAAAGCGACGACCGACACAGTCTCTCCTTGCGCTCGGCTAAATCGATGTTCGAAGAAATTCATTGCTGCGACCAACGAGCTCGGGACGTCGCGAACAGGTTCAACGGCGACGAGGCTGCGAACGCAAAAGTCCGAAAAGCGATCGAGAACTCGTTCATCGAACAGATGGAGGAGAACTCTGTCGTCGAGGAAACGGCTTCCGAGAAGAGACCAAGCCAAGAGGAGAACAACGTAGTCCGGACCGAGGTGAAACACGTTTCGAAACCGGCGAAGACGACGAAGAAATCGAAGGGAGCTTCAACCGCGGTGAAGAAGGAGCTGCCGGACATGATCAACGAGCTTCCGAATGGTACGAACACCGCGAAACGTATCATGGACGCTGTGATTCGTGAGATGGTCGACGCTAAAGTGCTCGAGCACCACTCGAGAACGGTTGGCACGATGGACTACGAAGTGGACAGTCTAGAGCGGTCGAAGTGTAGCAGGAAATCTTCAACTTCGCCGGAGTCCACCGACCAGTCGAGCCCCGCTCTGTCCACCGCGCTGCCGATGGACGAGGAACTGACGATGCAGAACGCGGTGATCGATACGAAAACCGGCGAGATGATGACCATGACGATGAAGATGCCCGCGCTGAACGAGGACGTGCTCGAGAGGAATTACTACAACAGTCTGCCCGAGCTGATCTCCTCGCAAAGGTACGAGAGCTATTCGTTGGTGAGCGAGGTGTACGTGAACGACGGGTACGACAGCCCGGCTTGCAGCGACGAGTCAGGTCCGGAGATTCGGTACGAGCCGGAGAACCCGGGTCACCTAACGATCAAAGTGCAGGACTCGCCGGAGAACTACGCGAAGCAAGACGAATCGGAGTACGAGCCCGACACGCTCGACCGCAAGCCGATGAAGTTGAAGATCAACGACGACGTGAACTACGAGAGGGAAGTTCCCAGCGAAATTTACGTGGACTCGCTCGAGAGGCCGGCGCAGATACTGCTCAAAAGCAAAGGCAGCTTCCGAGACCTGGAGTCTACGCGGAGCGAGAAGTGCTTGAACCGTGGCTACGGCAGCCTCCGCGAGATCTACGAAGCCAGATTGCAATCCAATCACGCGGACTCGAACGATCTGTCGAATGGCCAGTCGGAGAACGGCACGGTCTGGAAGAGAAACAAGTACTTAACGCCCGATACTAGGCAAGCGAAGAGGCAGCGTCAACCGAGCAACCATCCTGACGTGGTGCCGCTGCCGCCTACGGAGGAGATCTACCAACATCCGAAACCATTGCGATGCGTGAAAGACGCGAGCAATGCGCTGAACTCGTCTCTGTCAAAAAACGGCTGGGACAGGAGTCCTGCCGAAGCGGGTGACCCCACGGCCAGCAACGGTGCTCCTGTCCTCGACAACGATTCCATCGTGGGGGCTGTCGATTGTTGCGACTGCGAACTCGTTCGGGTACGGTCTGAAGAATCGATCGCTAAAACGAGCTTGTCAACGGAAACGAAGAAGAGGAAGAAGAAGGTGAGAAAGATCGATCAAGAAACGATACAAACGAGCTGCGTCGGGGATACCGGAAACTCTAGTCATCAATTACCCGTGTGTTGGAGCAGCGCTCGCTGTTCGTTCGACAAGAAGAGGCTTCCGGATCGCTGTTATCTTCACAGGTCCAGCTTGAGGAACAGAGCATTCGAGGAATCCCGCGGGGAGATGCAAAAGAGACACGAAGGGGTGGCGTGTTATTCGCGGAAGTATTCGAACGATCTTTGCAGAAGTCGTGACTCGGCGAACTCCGCGAGTCGCGTGCACGCTGACGATCGTAGGCAACGGATAAGGGTGGAAGACAGCGGATACCTGAGCAGCACGGATAGCAATAGTTCGCAAAAGCAGCTGCTCGGACACGAAGCGAGCAGCGTCTCGGAAACGGACGAAACCGAATCCGTCTGCGACGAAGCCAGCGAGAGCGGTGCCGAGAGCGTGGAAACTGACAGCGTGTTCTTTGGTAACTTTCGCAGATTATCAGAGTTCTCCGGCTTCACGAAGAGCCTGGACTCCGGTATGGAAATCGGGCCAAGGATTTTTCAACCGTTTACCGCGAGAAGCGAGAACCTGGGCTTTGAAAGGACCAACTTCAGCACCAGCGACAGCGAGACCGAGAGCTTCGTTACCGTTCTTCCACCCCGTGATACCAGTGAGCCAATTTAAGTATTGGCTTATCTACATTTGCGATGATAGTTGTAAATATCTATACATGTCAGATGTTTCATGAAAAACTGGTGTCAGTCGATATTTGTCTAAATAATTATAATATAATTTTAGCAACGCTTTTACTTAACTACTCATTATCCGATGATTAACTAATTTGATTTGCACCAGTTTTTCATTAAACCGCTTCATGACGATCATTCTGTCATGGTCTCGTGACTTTGGGATGTCGATTCCCTGTTCTACCCAGGCTACATTTTCCGCTTTCTTCGTCTAGGAAACACTGGGTGAATATTCAGGCTACATGTTCAAGTAGCGAATAAAAATCAAAACTAAATTGCCATCGATATTCGTAAATGAATCTTTAAAGGACTCCGTGGAACCCCGTGCACTGTTCACGTAATTGTTACCCCAACACATTGGTCATATACGAGTGACGCTATTCTTTAACCAGGTTGTATAAATTAATATTTATTGTGTGTTATATTCTATATAAAATATGTAAGATCCGAACTAAATTATTTTGATTTATGACTTGGCAATCAACGTGTTAATAGTACGTGACTTAAAACAAATCGGAATTAGCGTCCGACGAAAAGATGAAACTCATCTGTAGTTGAATAATAATGTAGTCTAATTGATATTAATTTATATCTATATAACAGAAAGTTGATTGTAGATTTGCTTTCGGGTCAAATTGACCGGAATATGGTGCACTGGGGTTAATATTTAGTTACTAATCGTCTTTTCCAGTGAAACCTTCACGGCCAGTACGTTAATGTTAAACAATTTTATGTAATTTTAGTTCAATTTAATACGTTGCAAACGCTCTTGCGTGTAAAAGTTCGATGAACGGGTAGATGTCCATTTGTAGTCTGTTTGGTTGTGAACCTCGCAACCGCGACTATTGGGGACACTTAAACGATGTTAAGTAATCGAAGCTGATACATAATTATAGTATAATGATCTAGATATATTGTCAGGAACCATATATACTTCGCATTTATCATATAGTTCGTTTCTAATATTATGGCAAACAGTTATATATTTACGAAAGCTTTATAATAAGTTACGAACGTCGGACGTTATTTAATTTATACCCGACATCAGTTGAATTGCCATTGTAGAATCTAATTTAACTATACTTGGCCGGAAGTGCAATGTTACTTTGTCAAGAGGAGCGCAGAAGTAAATTGTCATCGGCAATACTTCTGTCTTGATCGAAAAGTAGTATACGTGTTAAAAGCACTGAAATTATGATTAATTGCTAGTCGGTACGATAATTTCTCTAAGGAAACAATACGTAATAATATTATTAATATATTGTATATATAAAAAACGATAAACATACAACAACAAATCGTAACAACTACAATCACTACAAATCGGTAAAGACAAAAAAGTCCAAAACTTATCAAAACAAATGAGAACTATTTTAAAAATCACAAAAACGTAGCGATATGTCGCAGAACCGGTATTAAAATATTATACTCGTCTTTTATTGCTGTTATTAGTATCTTCTTCATTGTTGTTCGTCGTTTACTCATTTATTAATTAAATGCAGAACGATATATTTATACATATTTCCTGTAAAGTGGAGATAAATTATATTTGTTACTATATATGCTAGCATATAGGAGCTCCTTTATCGATATATTTAATATTGATTCATGAAATAATATATACATATAATCAAATATATTCCGCGGTCATTACATTAATTTATTATTTATAATTACTATATACTGTTGTATATTGTATACATTTATTAAGGAAAGATATATACATATATATATATATATATATATACGATAAAACAGAAGATGGTTGTCGGTTGTTACTTAGAATTTAATAGTTTTCCTATTTTTTTAACGAAATCGTTTTTTGTCTTATATCAGAAGCGCACGCTTTAATGTACCTGCCAAATGTATATGAATAAGATATATTTTAATATATTGAATTTTGATAATGCCTTGTTAGGATATATGTAATGACGGTACATTTCATACGCTGTATTGATAATAACAGAAAATTTATAATGAGAGGATGTATTTTAATAGACTTTATGTAATATTTATGTTATAATTGTATAAATGGCAAATCGATCACCATGTTTTCATGCGACCGAAAAAAATCGGTTGCGCGAGTATGCGTGCGTGCGTGCTATAAATAATATACGTTGCGAATGAATTTAGATCAATTAAACGTTGAAACAGTGTACACAATTCGTTAAAAAGTGTTGCGTAAGAAAAGAAATGAAAAAATGAATTGTGTATTACTGTTTCTTCAGAATGAGGAGTACTTTTTAATTTGGGATTGAGAATGATCTTTCGTATTTCTCTCCCGCAGGATTGAGAACAGCGTTCGGTGTCGGTGGGGATTTGGGACTTTTAGGTTACAACAAGAAAATTCTTTATTGGAAATAAGTGTATAAACATTTATTGCCTTCTATTTAATTAAAAATGCAGCAGCGTAATGCAGAATATTATACTGTGATCATGTGTTCACGTGTAACGTGAAACTTACATTTATAGACAATCTTGAGATCTACTATGTTATGTACGTTACAAAGTCACATGCATATATTGTTATACTCTCTTTTTAACGTATTTATTAGAAAATTTCAACAGGAAATAAAGAAACAGGAAATAAAGAAACAAGAAAAACTGATGCAATAAGTCGAAAATTCTTTCCTACCTGGCAATATTGTACGTTGTATTCATAACGATTGTTAAATGATAAAGACACGAAATATAAATTTTTACGTGATTTATATATAATTTGTACGTGATACATATGAATTCGGTTGACTTAATCGTTTTGAACTCGCCTCTTTAGCAGAGTTATCTATACCATTTGCCGATTCATTAATAATATTTAAAAGTAAATTCAGCAATCTATGTTTGAAGAGCATCACATTCTTTAAGTTCTCTGATTCGCTCTCTACACTCTGATATTTAATGGCATAGTTTATAACATCCCACAAGACACTACGAAGTTGCAGCAATAGCGTTGCAGATCTAAAAAAAATTGGAGTGAAATGATCATTATAAAAATTGAGAATTTACTAGTACGTACCTTTCATCAGAACTCAATCGTACGTTCCTCAAGTTGTCTATAGCAATTAAGACATTGTCATCTCCATCAATGTCGTTTTCTGACAACTGTGAATATGGTAAATCATAGGTTACTCAATCTATACGTACGTCAACACTGATTCATGATGTAGAGATATCGTAATGTATGAAAGTACTTTACCTTGCTACAAGTAATATCACCCTGGCTAAACAACAGCACCGATAGTGGTGAAATTAAACTTGTGTCACTAACCAAGCATCGTCTTGATTCCACATGCTCAACGCGTGTAACATACGTTAAAAACGGACTTGGCCATATTTTTCTCTTGCTATTTACACTTTCGGGCGATATAAACACGTTACCATAGTCCCTAAAAAACATGTAATGTTCTATGAAGGTAACCCACCAGTCTTTTTTAAACTAGCAAGAGTTGACAAAGTTTTTACTCTGTAAACTCTGAAGTTGTACAAAACTAACTGTAACTTTTACCATCAAAAAGCTCATTTAGAATATTAATTAATTACAGAAGCGCTATCACAGGGCCTGACATTTCTTCATTGGATCTTTGAAAATTGCTATACTTACTCAGCTTTCATCGTATTTGTCATTTTCGTAAAGTAGCCGTTTTTGTATCCACCAGATGAAGTCTTTACTAGTTGATTGGTAGCCGCAAATAAAACAGCTCGAATTAATTCCATCTGTTTAGAATGTACATTTACAAGTTGACAATCCTCAACAGAAGAAACCATGTCAGTTTCAATAAGCTCAGTTAAATATAGTTCACGAGTCGCTATAAAGAAATAATACATCATTCAATAGTCCTGTGGCTCGTATTATCGCTTTAGATAAACAACAAACTTACCAGATATTTTTTTATAATTCTTGTAGTGTGAACTTCTATAGTTAATCTGCTGCGACATTTCATTATAATACTGATCCATACTTCTATACATTTCTGACATACCAATATGATCACTTGAATCATGATGTTCAGATTTTTTGTTTTTCTTGTCTACTTTACCGATTAACGAAGTAGCAGACGATTCGTTATCGGTGGTTAACATTGTGGTTATTGTTAACATGGGATTCAAACAGCTAGAAAATATAGAAAATCCACGAATTACAAATAACCTTCGTTGACTGAAGTATCTTACCTTTTTTATACTTACTGAAAAGCACAAGAAAGTAGCAACGCTTTACTCAGCTTAACATCCAATGAGAAATACATCATACGTTTTCCTAAAGGTGTCAGTTTTTCATTTTCATCCAGAACGTTATGGCGCTTCAGGTATTCTACAGCACGAGTTAGCGATTTCTTGCTGGGATGATCGATCATGCTATTAAAGAAATCTTCTGACGTCTCGTCGCTAAATGTCTTACTGGTAACAACTGCCTGATGAAGCGATATTCTACGTATCTCTGGCTCTGGGAATGAGTCTAATCCATCATACATACGTTTATTTAAAATATGGTAACTTTCACCAGGTGAAACACGTCCAGCCCTTCCTTTTCTGTATATTGACAAAAATTTGTTTCAGTTAAATTTGTTCTTCTTCAAAAATAAAACAGAGTAGTATACAAAGTACAACAATTACCTTTGTAAAATATTTGCTTTTGTCACCCAATGAGTAAATACAGTATACAAAGACGAATCTTCATTCCAAACTATATCCCTTTTACGGGCAGTATCTATAACATATTTGACATCTGGAATAGTAATGCTACTCTCAGCAATGTCTGTAGCCAAAATAATTTTTCGGATATGGTCAGGAACTTCATAGAAAACCTTTTCTTGTTCAGCATTCGTTAGTTTCGAATGAAAAGGTAGTATAAGAAGATTATTATTGCGTCTATTTTGTAACATGTCTTGGAGATATTGGATTTCTCGCCAACCTGGTACGAAACACAAAATACTACCAGGCGGTTTCGTTTTGCTAATCCAATGGATTAGTAGTAGTACCTCGTGCGTAGGAATTTCCCAATCTTGGTAAGATGGTTTGCATGTTATACCTGTCTCGTTTTCAATATCTTCCAGAAAATGCATTTTTACTGGATACATTTTTCCAGGGATATCAATGGCGGCGCATGAAAAATACTGTTGAAATAATTCTGTGTTCACCGTCGCGGACATAATTATAAGTTTCAGATGTGGTTTGATGATCAATAATTTCTTCATTAAATTAAGCAATATATCGATTTGCAATGTCCTTTCGTGAGCTTCATCTATAATTATATGCGATACGCCTTCCAAAGTTGGATTACTTTGTAATCTTCGTAAAATGATACCAGTTGTGCAAAATAAAATTGAGCCATTCGTTGGTGGTAGCATATGATGAAGTCGTACATGGAAGCCTACCACTTCACCAACCATTTCATCTCTCTCACGAGCAACGCGATTCGCTAGAGATACAGCTGAAATTTTCCGAGGTTCCGATACAAGTATATTACATTCGTGACCTCTAGATGCTTCCGTGTATGCGTCCATTATAAATTGTGGTACTTGAGTACTTTTCCCACATCCCGTATCACCTTTGATTAAGAGGATCTGATTTTCATCTATACTCTTAAGGATTTGTGATCTAAAAATTAGTTATTTTTATTATATTATAAATGCAGTACTTTATCGATAATTGTCCCCAACACGGGTCTGCCCAGGGACAATTATCCGCCAGGGATACTATTCTTTGGCTTTTGCCGAACGTAGAAAAGGACAGCGGAGCTCGAGAGACCTCGGTCGCCGAGAAGTGTAAACATAACTAATCCAATAACAAAACTTCTTCATTTTTTATTATTTTTTTATAGAACTTTGACCAAAATATTCGTGGCATTTTTCTAGTGGAAATGATACCAAATATAATATAATTCTAATTATATTTACTTGTGTAATGAACGATGAAAGTTTTCGACGCAAAGAAGGACAGCATATAGGAAAGAAAGAGACGCGGAGAGTCGCGGCGCGCGGGCACAGTTCAAAGAACTTCCCATACGCTGTTCTTCCTTGCGTTCGAAATTTTCATCGTTCATTACACAAGTAAATATCGAAATTATATTGTTTGGTACCATTTTCATTAGAAAAATGCTACGAATATGTTATTCAAAGTCCCATAAAAAAATAATTAAAAATAAATAAATTTTGTCATTAGATTAATGGTGTTTCGCCGATATACCCGAGCCGTATGATGTCATACTTTTAGGCGTCCGAGGCTTCTTGAGCTTCTAGGCCCTTGAAGGGGGTACACCCCGCAGGATTGGGGATAGTTCTGGGACAATTGTCGGCCAAACATTTGTGTGGGACATTTATCGATAAAATACTGTAATTCGGTAGCACAATTGTCAGTACATACTTATACTCTAGTATTGGCAAATTTTTGGTAGAACGTGTTCTTTGTTGAAGCTTTCTGTATAAACAATCACGACGAGTCTCATTATCTTGATATATTTTCCTTGGCATATACATGGGTTCTACCAATTTGTTTTCATCGTCAATTATAACAGATGATTCTTTTATAATAGGCTCTATGTCCTAAAAAAAAAAAAGTTCTATACACAAGTACTTTATAAAATATATAAAAATACGCTTTATTATCTATGAAACTTACATTACTGTATGTATCCAATATACTTTGAACGTCATCTTCAAACTTTGATTCAAGATTTACTCTGTTGGGTTCAAATAACATATCTTTAATTTCTTCTTGATTATATAATATGGGTTTCGAATTTTTAAGGTATCCATTATTGTATAACCAAGTCAGACAGTTTCTTGCAGCATGTGTAACAGCTGCTTTCTTATTATGCCCTATATAAGAAAATGATAGTTCCCTGGGCCATAATATATCAATAGTACATTTGAACATTATAGTAGACATGTCATTGATTTTTTTATATTGAAAAGTTATATGATCCTTCTTGTCAAATTCATTATTTATAATGAAATAGATGCTTTGAAGATTTCCTAGAGGATTTTCTAATAACTTGTTCAAACCTGAAAGTAATACAAAATTGATGTGTGTACAGGAAAACAAAATAATCTTATTAAACGTTATGCATTCTTACGTTCTTTTGAAATTTTACTAGTAATAGATGTTTTGTTTCTTCTGCCGTGCGGATATTCCTATAAATTTGATATTGCATTTATAATATATGTATAAACTTTGTACATTGTCTCTAATAATGTCTTACATATATTATATTTACCGTTTCAGACTGCTCTATGTTAGCATCGTTAGTATCAACTTCTAACTAAAAGAAATTATATTTATTTTATATTACTCTGCATTGGATTGAAGAAGATAATAAATTGTTACAAGTAATATCTTACATTTTCATAATCAGTAGTATCTGAAGAAACGTGTGGATTTTTGTTGTAAGAACAGTAAAGTGCCCTCGAATATAATTGAATGTTTTTGAGACTTGTTCTGTACAGTTCTCTTTTATGATATATTCTTAAACTGTTGTCAAAACATATCGATTTAATTATAAGTTTCATAACACTACGCAGATACAATAATGTATGTTATATAAATGTTTAAATACTCACTAACTGCATATTGGTTTCCTCAAGGTACTTATAACTTGAATTCGGAACATGTTTTCTCATTAAATATTAAATCTACAAGGACAAAAATATATTAGATGATTATAAAAGTTTGTTTCGTTTTCGATCAATGTGCACATTGCAAATTCAAGATAATTATATAAGTAAACAAATAGCACGCTTAAATAAATTAAAATTCATGAAATGATGAAATACATATTAATAAAAACCATGTTCATACAGTTTGTACACCTTATACTGATTAACTTAACAAAATCAAACTACTAAATACGTGAAATGTTATCTTCTAATAAATCAGACGGTACGTCTATATAAAAAAGGATATGTGAGAAAACGAATGTTGAGGTTACTTTTTCGCGTTTTTTAAAATAAGTTATATATTTATACTTGCATCGATGTTTGAATTTAATTTTATGTCTTGTAAACAGAAAACACAAATAGAAACAAGTTATCTTTTTAAATTTATATATAATGTGCAATATTTCATAAACCAGAATACACACATGAGTGTAAAGTATAGTATTTCTTCTGCTACGCGTGTTTTGACCTCCAGTATCAGGTTTTCTAACCTCACAATTTCACTGCACATGCAACCATCATGCAATAGTGCCCAGGCCTTCTGAGAATAGGAAGTCTACAAGTATATAGAATGTAGTTGAATGTAGTCTACTGTACTGTATTGTGTATTCTACTGTAGAATGTAACCAAATGTAACCAAAGTGACCCAAAGCAAGCAAACATGGGAGAATCTGGTGGAATCACGAAGGATATTAGACCTATAGAGAATTTCGGTGTTGCCAACTTTGCGCAATCGATGATGCTGCACCAAGCGGACATCAAACCAATTTATTCCTCATTATAGCATCTGGTCTGGTAGTAGTAAATGTAGACTGTAGTGACTGTATTTACTTGTGATAGTTGATAATTTACAATAAAAGTAATAGGTTTATGATCGTTAAAAAGGAGACCATATATTTTGCCCCGAAACTAAAAGATAAAATTGCTAAAATGACTACACTAAAATTTGGCTAGAAATTGAACCTTTCTACTATTGTGCTCAAAAATATATATCGCACAACTCCAGTAAAAATTTGAAATACATTATACATACCTAAAAGAATATATTTAATAATTTTTATAAATAATTGATGAACAGAAACCGAATCGAGTGGAA
Organism: Lasioglossum malachurum; assembly: GCA_028455605.1. Classification (NCBI taxonomy): domain Eukaryota; kingdom Metazoa; phylum Arthropoda; class Insecta; order Hymenoptera; family Halictidae; genus Lasioglossum; species Lasioglossum malachurum. The sequence continues at coordinate 27,014,339 of CM052314.1, forward strand.
AAAGGACTAGTATATTCTTCCACTTATGCTTATATTTATTTATTAATTGTTGCGACGGAAGTCATCAAACTTGAAAATTTAATAAAAATATTCACAATGAGCATTCTTTCTTTCCCTCGTACGTTCAGAACCGTTCTCTCCCTCTCTCTCTCCCAATCTCTCTCTTACACATTTCATTCAAGCTTTCTCTCTATCACTCTCGCTCTCACACTTTCACATTCGTCTCTGTTACGCGCACGGCCGTAACATTCTTCGTGAGCTGATGCGCGTGGTATGAGCCAATTTATCGAAAACTCGTGCCCAGCACTCGTTGGACACTTGTGTGTGTGTGTGTTTGTATGTGTATGTTGCCTGGCTATGCTTGTATGAACGTGTGGTATGATGTATGTATATGTACATTCAATTATTAATAATTATTATTAATAACAACAATAATTAATTAATACGAATAGAAAATCATGTTTCACGGTGAATGACTTGATTCCTTATTTTCAATTTTCTTTTCTTTCATTAAAGATTCGATGAATGTTCGTTTCCAGTGTAAACGTTTTTTTTCGTCGTTCGTTACACGTGAAGGTATTTTTTCAGCGATGTCAGTGCAACATTAGAATTCAGTCAAGCGAGGCCTTCAGTTTCGGCGAATTGCTGTCTCGAAAACGATTTCATTTCAGAACATTCCGAACAGCGTTTAGTCCTTGCTCAACGTCAGAGCTGCCAATGACAATTACATAAAGCTGGGATATCTTCACAGTGGTCACTCTTGCATTAAAATTACGATAACAGCATGATTCCCTCGTAACGATAATCAGTTCGATCAAGTTGTCTAACTGATTGTATGATTAATTCAGTCCAAAATGACAACCATGTCATCACCGCGCACTGCTCTCTGCGGATGAGGAGGATGTAAAGGAGCTGGTAGTCTACGCCACGGTTTGCGCGCTGCTCTTCGGAGTTCCACGGACGAAAGAGATCTCCTAAGTCTTCTGCAAAAATCATAGTGAACAATGTTAAAATGTCAGTCTGTGAGATAGAATTACAAAAAATTAAAATGTTACGAACTTGGTCTGATCCGAGGCGCGGAAGTAAACGTCATCGGGTGCGTCCATCCATGAAATTACTTGTTTGCGCGCATTACTTCTAGACAAAGGTGGACCGTGAGGCAAGGTATGTGGATGAGTAGCTCTTCCATTGAGCGGTGGTGCTAGCGGAAGAACAGGAGGCGCAGTGTGTTCCAAAGTGTGCTTGGGATGTAGCTGCTGAGAATGGTGAGCCCTTTTTGCAGGTGGTCCACCAGGGAGCCCTGCACTTAGGGCAATACCTATCAAACATAAAAGGAAAATTGTATGACGTCCTATAGAAAACGCGACTACTATTACGTGGACTTAAAAATTATGAAACCAATGTTCCATATTCCATCGGAATATAACGATAAACTGTACAATTTAACAAACTTGGTGATTCGTTTGGCTGTATACATAGACTCTTAGGCATTGAATTATTTTACCTTCATCCCAATCCACGTCAGAGTAGAAGCCAGTAAACAGAGACCACATTCAGTACTAGGACTTTGAACTGTAACGAATACAAATAGCAAATGCATGATACGGAAACTTACCATCTGATCCGTTGATCTCATCAAATGGAGCTCTTGTGCGTTTTAGGATAGTTTGTTGCGTCGGCATACTGGGTTGCGGTTGTGGCGGCGTCACTGGCAGCCTGTCCACTTCAGATTTATTTGGTACTCTTTCATACAAAAGGCTTCCATCTATAATCATACCGATTAAAAACAGGTTAATCACACGTATCTTTTCATTGTTTTTATTCTTAGAACACACTGTAAACGTTTATCACATACCTGGTGCCTTTGGTGGTCTGGGGAAGGAAACTCTATCGGGCTGTTTTCGTTGAGCTGGCGCCGTAAGGGCTAACCAATCCCAATCCCCGGGCTGCCGAGGAGCAGGGTGATCACCTAAACGCGTTGCTATGTCAGTGACGCGAGGACGAGGTCGAGGACGTACAGCTCGCGCTAAAATACGTAATTCCGCCGGGCTTTTTGATGTCAACTGTGGAGAGGCGCAAAGATGCCGCAATGGTGCTGCATTTACAGGTTGATGGGGTGCTCGTGCTGCGTGACGTGTGCGTAATTGCGCTGCACACAATCTTCGTGCAGCCCGTGCTAACGCTGAAGTACGTAAGTAAAATGCGGAACGGGTTTTCATAACAGGCCTGGGAGATCCACTGCCGCCGCCTCCGCTTGCTCCGCTTCCACGTAAATCAACACCATGAGCACTTGCATAGTGGCGACTTAGATGCGCCTTGAGCTTGAATTCTTTCCCGCAGGAAGGAATGCTACATCGATGAGGTCTGTGAGCACCGCCAATACCTTTGCTTTCTTCGTCTGAGCCTGCACCGCCTCTTTTTCTTTCTAAATCAACGTCATCGATGCGTGATGGAACCTACGTAGAAAAGTTAAATATGTAGTCTCTTTTCAAGAAATAATAATATTTGTTTCCATTAAACTTTTATAAAAACGCACCTTGAGACCACCGTATTTCTTCCAATATGTCCAACATGCTTGGCACAGACGGCATTGCATATGCGACGGGCCCCAAGCATACCACTGAGAACTCTGCACAACTTGACAACTTTCACAAGGTTTACCACCACCAACCCCGACCATCAATACACCAGTAGTATCGGCTGTCATGTTACCATTGCTATTGCCGTTAAGAACACTAGTTGGTTTTCCGTTACTGTTGCTATTACTATTAGCAAGAGGTACAATCGTCGCTGCGGATGGCGCAGTTGTTGGTGGAGCTGTCTTATTGTAATTTGGTATATAAACTTGTTTTAGTTTACTTTCAGCTTCTACAGCCTTTACCCTCTTTTGTTGTACGTATCTGTCTGTTGTCTTCCACATGTAATAATATTCGATCACGTTCTTTAATGTTTTCCATGGTAACTGTAACCATAGACGAGTTCATTGTTATTAACCAAGTATAAGATACAAGTCTCACGTGAGTCACTCTATAAATGTACACTTACAAAGTCTTGACGAATATCAGCAAAATCTTTTCCATATTTGTCAAGGGCCTCCTCAAAAAGATTAGCTTCGGATGCACTCCACTCTTCCATCTCGTCTCTGCATAATACTGGACCAGTACTAGGCACTAAAGATGACATTGCCTTCGCGACATCATAATTATGCCGATGCAAAGTATCCATTGCATGAAACTACAAAGACAAATAAATATAAATTACCTCTATTCGTCCAAAAATGACACTAACATTATATTGATATAATATAATGATGTTTACAAGAGTAATGTCCCTCGACGCAGCTGCCGCAGACATATGCAAAGAAGGTTGCTTAACTGAAGACGAACAGTCTAAAGCTCTTGCAAATGTGCCAACAGATCTACTGACAACAAGAAATTGATCAATTTGTCGATCAGTTAGCGCATGTCGGGGTGTCCAAACCAAAGTCTCTAAATCCTGTGACCTACGAGAGTCCAATTCCCTTTCAGCAGGAGTGAGTGGAGCTGGTGCTATACCATCGGCCTGATATTTACTGCCTACTCTAATTTCTCCTGAAAATTTACATGAGTCGTGTTAAAGATAAAATACATGAAGGTGGTAGAAGTAACTAATGATGTCCAAATTCATATTAATACCTTTGTCAGCAAGCAAAGTACGCTGAGCAGGATCAAATACTAAGCAATAGAAGAAAGAATCTTCTTTGTTCAAATAGCTTAGTAAAGATTCTGTTTCGTTTAACAGCGTTACACAACATTTGCCCCTTATGTGCGTTGCAGGCATTGTTTCTACCTGGCGCGATAAAAACAGTTCCCTATGTTTCATTTGATGACGTTGTTTAGAACTTAACTCTGTAACACCTCCGGCGCCCACTATGTTGTCTTCCGTCCCTGTATGTAAATGATTTTAATTAGAATAGATCTTATAATTGTAATGTTATAATTAATAAATAGAAAAAGCTTAGCTAAAACATATCTCACATAAGAGAAAAAAAAAAGAAAAGATACTAATAACACTAAATTCAATAAATTCGTTACATTACATTTTCAACATAATAGTTGTGAGTTGAATCAGACATTTCAGCATCATATTAATTATATTAATAAAACAGTAACATAGAAATATTTTCTTTTAATATAGAAATTCGTCCTAACGGTCATTAAATTTGTTCATGCAGTTCCGGTACTTATTACATTTTATTCTTCTTCGTTTCAACACAGACAAATTAAATGTAAATGAAACGCAGGAATGTGGCAGAATCAATTAAAAACTTACAACACTCAAATAAAAATATCAGCAAGAGCGGGCAACAAAAAATAAAAATGAAAGCAATCTTAATTGATACGTAATTACCTATTTTAACAAAAACAAAATTAACTCTTGAATAAATGTACATTGTTTAAAGAAGCCTCAGATTACTAAAGAATTATCATATTATGCGGCGGGATTTGTTTTAATGAAAGGATGATTGATCGTTTTGATGAATATGCAGGGTAATTTTTAGGTACTGAAATTCGAATAGATGGACCATCATAATAATGATCTTCTAAGAGATAAAAAAAGATACAATTACTAGAAATATGACAGGATAAAAGATGAGAATGTTTATGATCATGTATTATCATATATATGTATGGGTCCATACAGTTTCACACCATTTGAGAAACCATTCTCAAGTCCTCTTCTGCAAAACTTTCAAGAAGAGTTCATGGGTGAACCCAATTTATTGTCTCTTTGGCCTTACAGTGAATTCAGCCTAAACTTACGACATTCACCAAGATTACAAAGATTTTTATAAATCCCGCCGCCAGATCAATAGCCTTAAATCATCACTGGCTTCTATATGAGACTAATGAGACAATCAAAAGGTACGCGTTTTGGGTTACTTACTGATGAATCCCTGTGTAATTACATGTATTTTCATAATGCACAACTTGGGTTTGCAAATAATTATACAATACTTCATTTTATATTGCACCATATGTAATCCTGATTTATACTTATGCAAAAATATTATATTAATCATTGCTCTCAAAAAAATATATATATATTATATACACATATCTATATATATATACAATAGATACATATTTATATACACGTAACCAAGATTCATCTGTAAGGAGCACCTTTTAATTGACTGCTCACTCACCATGAGGCTCTTGGGCCTCGGATAGTGGGGCTTTCAGCCAGCCCCCCTTCCCGCCCCCTTTGTTCATCACTTTGGGCCCGATCCCATCTTTATTAGTCATTTCCTTAGTAGTATCTGGATTCTCCAGTTTCTGACTCTGCATGTTCGCAGGGGATTCTGATCTCTGCTGCTCCGCACTTGCCACTGCAATTTGTATCATAGAACCCACTCTACTATTTTTCACTATTCTCTCGTTTTTTTTTTTTAAATACAATTTTAATACATGCTCTTATACCTTCTAATTAAAAGGACTTATAATATGTTTCAGATTTATTGTTCAATGATTTGTAATAATCGGAACTTTTCATCTCACAGTAATGTATAACTGATCAATAGCAATATCATGTAAAAAGTAATTTTGATTCTGTCAACCAATTCCAATCGCGTTTCTATTTACAACTGCATTATAATAGTATTAATTAAATATGGAATAAGTGAAATATTGAAAATGGCAATAATTATCTCCATAGACGTATATGAATTATATACTGTGGATTTTTATGCAAATATGCTTTATACAAATCTTTAAAAACGAAAAAAATCAAAATTTTCACGGAATTTCGCTTATTTCTGTTCTATCTTTCAGATCAGTCAAACTCTTAATACAAAAGATAAAATTTTCAGTTTCTCAAGGAAGTAGATAAACATAAATTTGCATAAAAATCTGCAGTCTAATGATGAGTATTGGATGTACAGAAAGACTTCATACAATTCACTACGAAACTCGGCACAAAAGTATTGGTTCAATATTCCCGCCATAAAAAACGTGTTCGCGAAACTTTCAATTATATTTCGAAATATTAAAATACGAATATCGTGAGGAATGATAAAATATATTTGAAATAGTATTCTAATACCGCTGGGAAGGGGAATATACTAATTGGAACCTCGAACGAATCTCAATCGATATCCAGAAATTCTTGGAGGCGAACGATATACTTCTGGACTACGAGCTATCGTCACCGAAAAAGGGGTAAAAGGGACCCTCTGGAAGCATCCGATCCCCGGGGAGCGCGTCCTTGCCGTAACCTTTTCATACGTTCCATGCATGAAAATATCGACTCCCGGCAAGACAAAGGTTCGTATATTTTTTTCCTGAAATTCGAAGCACAGAAGAGAGCAAGGTACAGAACTGGCAGAGAAGGGGGAAAGCCCGATTCGAAGCAAATACCGGCGGACGGACATAGAACCAGTGAGAAAGGGAGAAGAGAGGCAAGGGGTTGGAAAGGGACAGATGTAAAGAGAAAGAGAGAAATAGCACGGGAGAGTGTACATTCGCGTTATACACACACACACGGAAGCGCGGACGCGCACAGACCCATACGGGCAGGCATTTGCACTCATACACATACATACATGCATTACATACATTACATACATAAGGTACGAAAGAAGAGGACGGAGGGAAAGAGAAGCGGTAGAGAGAGTAGATGCTTAAAACGAAGATAGCTAGTGGGGCCCACACCATTTTCGCCCAGGCACACACGGCGTGCTCGCGCGTGTATGCATGTGTGTGCGTTCCTGTTTTCTCTCTGCCCGTTATTCGTGCATGTCTGTGTGCGCGCGCTTGGTTATCGTGTACGTTCCTCTATCGGTGTTCTTACGAGCCTCTGTGTGTCCGAGTACACGTAACACATACCCAACCAATCCCTGCGTCAGTCATTCATTTAGTTCAGGGTGGCGGGTGGGGTGGAGGGTGTGGGAGGAGGTGGGGTGGTATAGGGGGGACTCGGGTGAGAGAGGTAGAAAGAGGGGGCGGTGGTGGGCTAGCGAGTGCACACCATCCCCCAACCCACCCCCGGCAGATCGATACAACCCCCATTCCACCCCTCTGCCACCCCCCAACTTTACTTATTATACATTCCCACCCCCCAAATCCCCGCGTCTCATTATCTTTGCCACTGCAAAGGAAAAATCGAGGAAGGTAGAGAGAGCGAGAAATAGAGAGAACGGGAGACGTATATACATACGTGTGTATACATATATGCACGCATACATATATATATGTATATACACGTGTACATATATTGAGATAGGTAAAATACCGAGCGAAATTTTTTTCTCAGGGAGCGACGCGTTATTTTTCTTTGTATGATAGAACATATTCAAGTGTGACGCCTTTCACGTGAACAGGAGCTATCCTGCCGCGCCGGGGTCTTTGAACTTCTATTTGGAAATCATAGTAATGTAAGAACCTTACAAATAGAAGAAGCGTTGACCGGACGTTGTTTATTTTCACTGGAAAATAAGATACGATTTAATTCGGGGAAAAAGTCGAACTCACAACCAGCTTCGTACAGAGCCCGCGAAAACAACTATGTAGCACGCCTAATCGGTCGTAGCGTATTTTTTAAACAGTAACTAACAGTTATACGCTTGTAAACCACGTTTTTTCGTTGCACGATCTCTTTCGAATTCTGCGATCGTCGTAAACCCGGTGTAAACCCGATATACACTACATTCGGGACGACAGTTGTCAACAGAGTTTAACAAAAGTTCACCCGCATATCATTGATATAATTTTCGACGAATGGAAAAATCTATTTTAATTTTGTTTATTCAGAGATGACTATCGATCCGTAAGACAGGAGAAACAAGATAAATTATATTACTACTCTTGTACATTCATTATTAGACTGCAGATGTTTATGCGATTATCTAATATTTGTACACTAACTTATAAAATATAGACTTGAACGGATACATTACTATCAGATAAAATGATTCTATTTGAATTTATGCAATGTTATTAAATATTTATATGTATATACTATAAATGCATAAAAATTCACAGTCTCAATATATTAATATTCTGTTATAATTGCCCAAACATCACTGAAAATAGTTGACACAATAGTTTCTACAATTTTGTGACGATATAATTGCATTGAAAATTAAATTTTTGTTTGTTACTAGAGTGAATTGCCAATACCAAGATGTTTCTGGTAACTGGAATTATAATAGTTTAAAAAGGGGTATAGAGAATATATCACATAGAACTCTGTAAATTTTACTTACATTGATGTTTATCAGCAAGCATTATTAATGTAGAAGGTAAGTCCCTCCGCCTGAAGAAGCACATAACTTTTGCTTCAACATTTCCACTTGCCGTCTAAAAAACAAATTTAATGTATGTGAGAAGAATATCTATGCTATATTATTGAATATTTATCTAAATGTATTTGTCTACTGAATTATTTGGATATGTGGTAAATAGTATATATAAAAATATGTATAATATTGTTCAATTTATAATGATAAATAGAAATCAATATAAAAGTTCAGAATTTCTGCTATATTCAAACACGGTCATTACTTCCTTACCTTATTTAATTCTTCTATCCTTCTTATTTGGTAGGGAGATGTGGAAGAAGTTTCAAAATATACGTAGTCTGGAAATAAAAAAACAAAGGACATATTTTAGGAGAAAATACAAATTTCTATTATTCATAATATACACCAGTGATACCATAAATGTATAATATTAATATACATATTACGTCCGTGAATGCTCAAGAATGTATTTTCAATTTAGGAAAATTTCTGCTTTAAATGCTACTCCTTGAAATACTATGTAGTATTTCAATATTTTCAATGGAATCCCTACTCGCGTTTCATCTATTCATTCACATATGGAGTATACATGTAAATTAACACCACCATTCCGAAAATATGATATGTACAATACTAGTCACGGTATCGGAAAAAAAAGTTCCATACACCGTATACTAAAAACAAACCTCACGCGAATTGAAAATACAGCATTATTATGAATAAAAATTCAAACAGTGAAATGCTCAGATAATTGCAAATCCTTCGAATGGTGTGAGCGTACACGGAACGCGGTACGGATGTAGATGTTCATTTCGTTGTACCTCGATAATATCGAGGAAACAGAAATATCGTTTTGTGGGAATTTAAGAGATCTTTGGATCGTTCGGCGCATGTAGAAAATTACTCGATGATCTATGGAGGAAATGGGATTACGATTCAGAATCTAAAAATGTTGTTGAACGTCGAAATATCGAAATTTAATCATCAAAATTCATCGTGCAAGAAATTAGCATGACCTGGACGAAGGGCGAGCGAGAGCGTAAGAGGGGAAGGGGGGGTGGAAATGGGGGAGGGGTGGGGGAGGGGTTAGAAGGAAAGCAGAGGTATGTATAGGACGCTAGAAAAGAGAAAGAGAGAAAGAGAGCAGAGGAGGAAGAGACGGGAGAGATCCAGATGAAGAGAGGAAAGTGTCGAGGGGCTGAGCGCGGGTAAAATGTAGATACAGGGGACGCCATCGCAGATCACCATTCGCAAACATTAATTTCTCTGGTTAATTAAAGACTGCGCTCTAGACTCGACGCGTGGCCATCAGCCGGCGGAATGTATGCGGTCACTTTTTACCTCCCACCCGGTACATGTTGGCCGTCATGTTGCTGGCGTCCTGTGTGGCCCCGAGAGCGAAATTAGCGTTCTCGTGGTTACCGTGGTTCTCGTGGTATTCGGCCGGCATCGGCATGAAGGCTTCTCGTCCTCCAACCACGCGAATCTATCAGCCGACACTTCCCACTTGTCCACGGAGTCAACACTTCGCGGTGTCACTCCATCGTGTTTGTTTGTCCCTCTGATCGACTCGAAACAGAAAAAAAAAGATCGCACTCCGGCTATCCCTATATCGCGCCTGCACCGAGACTCGTTCCCGCCTAGAATCGAACACTTGACGGTCCCCGCGAGTAGCAGCACTAAAAACGCGCGAATAACCCGCACTCGTTTCGACTCACGTGTCCGTTACCGTGACGAACATCGTCAGTGGCCGTTGCTCCGTTCATACGGGAACACCGCCATTTTCATTTCGCCGAGCGGGCTACATATACGACCAGGCGAGACTGCCTGCTCCCCTCTACCGGAGCTCGGTTCACTCGCTTTCCTCCAAACTGTCCGAACCCGCGTGCATTCGAAACTTTACCGAGACATACGATATCGAAATTCGTAAGCGTCCCTTACTTCGATCCGGCTCAACACGGGTACCTACTTTCACGAATTTTCGGTGAAAAACGCGCGATCCCGACGATACAACCCGGTCAACGAATACCACAAAACAAGGCCACTGGTCGGATACTACCAAGACTCGACGATTGCGCGGTCTTCACAGCGTCTGCGTGATTCTACCGAGGAGTGGGGGTAACTGGACGATGGAGTGCCAATTTTTCGGCGCATTCGCGAATCCGACCGGGAAATTTGAATTTTATTCTTTACACACATATTTTATTTCAGAACTGTGTACGCTCGGAAATAATCGTAATATCGAAACTATCATTTTTGTCGAATAACAGGGTGAGACTGATTGGGTCAATGAACAAATTGTAATTTACTTATGAATATTGAAATTATATTTACACAATGAGTGAATAAATGAAATGCTTTCGTATAGTATATGAAATATTTATATATTTACGAAATTAGTCTTTCTATACAATTGCTTATGCGCAGTCACATATTTCATCTGTTTCAATTAATAAAAAAAGAAATGTATGTAAATGAATAGTTGAAATTACTCACTAGTTTGTAGAGCCTGTGTGAGAGTTTGCCTTTCGCGTAAAACGTTTGGTAATGCGCCTGACTAATAATAAATAGTGACGAATATGTCGATTTGATGCAAATACGCAACGCAAAGTTATATTCATATGTACATAGTAATAGTAGTAATAGTAGTAGTAATAATAATACATGTCGATGACAATGTTCATAATTTAGCATTCTTGTAAATTTAGGTAATCATTTAAGGCACACCCCACGGTCTTTACCAAGCAATTTTGTTCATTAACATTATATAAATAAATGTATACTGTTGTGGATGCTATTAACCTAGATTTATTATCATATTTCTATTCATAGGAATAATTATTTATACTAAATATAGGTAATAATCTGTTCTGTACATAATTCTATGTCTTTCTTATGAATCTTTTAAAATGGATAGTCGTATCATTTATTAATGATAATAATGATAGTAACATTAATAAGAATAACAAGATAATGCATAAATGAGATGCACAAGATGAGAGCATGCTCTTTTCCTTTCATCACGGTGTGAGAATCATGAGTAGTATAAATGTTTTCATATGTGAAACAAAATTTCTTGGTGAATGCATTATATTTATGCATTCTTTTAAATAGTTTAAATCGTCAATTTTCTGAAATTAAACAGAAAAAGAACAATGAGCACGTCGATAGTAAAGAATCATATAATGTATACATACTTTCAGTTATGTAATACACGAATATTTATAATTATAATTAAAATTGCATAATACTACTCATGATTTAATTTAATATTAATATAAAATACCTATGCCAACTCTGACAGTTTATGTATTTCTATGTACAAGTATAGCATCCAGACTTTGTCCCTCTGGTTGCATGTATCTACTTACTATGATACTATTGTTTATGGATAAAAAAATACTAATATATCGCATTGTCGTTGCACGGGCAGTGTTTGCGCAGTTTTGTCCATTGATAAGGCACCAGCTTTTAGGATCCTGAGATTCAACCCGCATGCTTCGACAGATTTAGAGGCATATCTACCAAACAAACAGAGTAATAAAAGATTAATATAATTTAATGTAATAGAAACATTATGCAAACATCTCGAAACACATACCTGAAGGAGGTGTAAGAGTTTGTTCCCTGTAGTCTTTGTAATGATGAACTGGAGGAGATGGAGGATGAGGTGGTGGTGGTGCATATAATGGCATAGGAGGTGGATAATGGACGGGTGATGGATAATGCATCCATAAAGGTGCTCTATATGGTCCAGGAGGTAACATTGGCACACCGTACAATGGATGTTGAAGAGGTGTATTTGTAGTACCAATGTATGGATCTACCCGTACCCTAGGATACGAGTTACTCGATGAGTATTTCGCAGTTTGTCTGTCGTCTGGCTTCAACAAATTTCTTAGAAAGCCTTGCTCATGACTTGGCTTATCTTCTCCCAAGATACTTGTTATGCTGTACGACGATAATTGTTTCGGCAATGGAGTTGGAGCACTCGTTGTACAAACAGGTTGCGGTGTTGCGCGTCTTTTAGATGCCTGATCTTCTAAGGACACTCTTTCCAATTCGCGCAGAATGCGTTTGCGAGGTGAAACGACATTAGGATCTAGAAGGCGTGCTAGTTTGTCGATAATTATATTTAAAACCTTTCCAGTCGGTGTACCATTCGCCTTTCGAATTGGCTTAGTATAATTTGTTACTGATTCTGGAAGTAGGTGAGAAGTAGGATCTAATGGACGTCTACGCTTTCTTGCTATTAGGCGAGGATGTGCACACAGACGGTTTCTTGGATTTCTATAGTAGTAAAAATTAAACTCTGTGGATATCCTACGTCTTGGGTTTGCTTGTTTCCAACAATGATCTCGTTGCCAAGGACTCGACTGTACCGATGAATTATCATCAGAGACTGTAAGTAGGATCACAGTATTAAGATCATAAAAGCGGAGCGTACGTACAATGTTATTTATTTACTTACCACTAAGAGAAGTAGAACTTTCCTGCCTATTTGGGGTTGTGCTAGCTGGTGGCCAAAATGTTTTTTTCGGGACTGGGAACCATGTAGTTCTTTCCCCATCTCTACGATGGGACAGCTCTAATATGAATTTTCCATCTTTGAAGAATTTTAATCGTCCACCAGGTGTTGGAAGTAAATTGTTATCGATGCGTGTTTCTGAGTGATGAGTCGGCTGTGGGCTTGAATTTTTACCATTTGCCTTGGTAAGGGTTGAGTGTAATGCAGAAGGATCACGTGAGCACATTTCTGTTGTGCCCCTCACGTGACCTGCGTGAGTATGACATTCTGCTGACTTCTCACGCATGCTGACACTTTACCGATATCCATTTTTCTCCGCTTGACCTTTCATACTTCAACCTCTCAATGTCAATTAAACGAAAGAGGCAAGACCTTAAGAAGGTCCTTCTCTTATATCTGGGAATAACGATAGACAGGCTTGCTATAGTACCTCTGTTTCATACTTCGAGAAGAGCATTTCTTGCAAAAAGAATTTGGTAGGACCAAAACTATGTGGCACAACTTAAGCAATAAGTTGGCTGATGTAACAGAGATCTTTTGACAATGATGTCAAAATTGGCTAGGCATAGAAGTTTCTGTTAAACTCAACAGACCTGGTAACAGCACAGAAATGCAATCATATTGGTCTTGTTCGTTCCAAAACTGTCAGATTGACATCAGCAAAAATTGACAGTGGGCAACAGCGTTGCTCTGAAATTGAACTAATATTCTCTGTTCAGCCCGAAAAGAACTGTTTGGATAATATGCCGATTAATGTGCATGGATCAAACAGAAGATTATTTAATCAAAATAAACACTATCATCGGCTTGACAGCCACATTTTGCGTGAAATTCCAAAAGGAATTTGATATACATGAGTGGCAGTCGCTAGACACCCACCCACCCACGCACTGCCGCCTTCTGCAACGAGTTCTATTCCATCTCGAAGAATCGGTTCATTGCGTTAATAAGTGTCTTCGGAGCCGAACGCGTTATATTTTCCGCGAATTATCACAACTGGCCCGCGACTTCGCTTTCTAAACGCGAGATATTCACGGACCAAACACGGGACGGTCGCTCTGTAGTGGAAAACACGGCTCGGCCGACACATGTGTTTCACTTCACCCACGAATGGTTTACGTGTCCACGGCAATCGAGCTTATTCGTTCGACGACCCTTCAGAACGTGCGTCCACCATCGTTTTCCTCGTGATTTTCGATGTTCCGACGTGAAAAAAAAAAGAATTTCTCGCCTTCGTGTATCCTTCTTGTCGACAACACTGTGGCGGTTCACGGTCCGCGCGTTCCTCCGTTTCTCGGTCCAACTCCCACGATCAGTCTGCAATACTTCCTACAGAATACGGAGTTACGTCGAACACGTTATGGAAGTAGTATTCAGAAAATACAAACTCGTTTCGATTATTTTTTTATTAATGATTTAGATGTCTTGATCGATACCCGTCGAATGGATCAGAATCACAATGTAAACATTCGTGTTACCGTTGGTTTCGTATGCATTTCATTGCAGCATCTTTTCATGAGAAATCTAAGCAACTTTATGTATTTGAAATTTGTTGAACCTGTACTGTAGATGTTTGTATTTTGCTCGCTTTCGATGGGCCAATAAGATTCATGCCTTTTCGCACGGATGAAGTTTGGCGCGTAACGTTTTAGACTCTCTGTGTAATGTTTGCGTAAAATATTCGCGAAATTTAGTTGACGAATTTTTTAGTATCGCTTATTTATTCTGAATGGAATTGTTAGAAGAATATCAGATACTTATCGAACGTGATGCAGCTGATATTTCCTGGTTATGGAAATTTTTATCAGCATTTTTTTACATTACAAGCGCGGTTACTGGATACATTTGCAGTATTATATTCTACGTAATATGGGTACCTAAATAAGTTCACCTATTTTTCTTCAAACATTTTTCATATAAACAGAATTTTTTATTTAAAATTTTAAAGAATCACGCCTTTGGTGATAACTGTCCCCTTTGGGCGAATTCTATTCTCGTGGTTCCTGTGGAATCAAAAGAGGATGACATAGCTGATGAGATCAGTAGGAATTTGATTGATATAAATTGGTGGGATTATATTATTACCAATTATGATTACAAATATAAATGTAAAATATACTTTATAACTTGTTTCTTGTCCTGTATATTTGGAACCATGGGGTTCACTATGTTTTTAATATGTGGGAAAGGTGGTCATGATGTAGAAATGTAGGTAATTACTAATTAATTGATAACTGTAAATAACAACAGAGAGACATGAATAACATATTTGTATAGATTTCGAGCTCCATGGAGAATTGTAGTCCCAGCAACAATTTTTAATGTAATATTTGTATTAATTACTATATATAGTGTTACAAATCTGGAAAAAGGGTATTTAATGTTCAGTCAGAACTTAAAAAGCATTTACATTCAAATGAATATTACTCATAAAACACCAAAACTTATAAGGTAAAATATAGAAATTACTATAATTCATAAATTATTTAATCTCGAAAATATATATTTCAGTCAATGTGAAATTGTACAAGAATATTTGCAGCATCAGAGTAACTATGAATATGATCTATGTAAACTATTCCCTTGGCTACAGGTTACCACCTCGGAAACATTATATGTACATAATAATTTAATGTGAAACTCAATGCAATATTTAACATATATATTACATATTTTTAAGGTTCTTTCATATGTAATGATGTGGAGCTGGCTCGGAGGATTGATGATATTAATTTTCAGAATAATAACAATTAATGATTTCAATTTACTAAGGATTAGGATCTATGACGTTTCAAATGATCTTGTGTTAAATAAAACCAATAGAAGTGGACCAGAAGATAACAATATGACAAACAAAGAGAAAATAGAATAATTATGGGTATACTGAAAGCCATTTATTTATATTTTACATATACTTGTATATGAACATTTTATGTTGTATGTATATGTACGAAAACGTATAAAAATAGAGATTATGAACTCAATTAAAATGCTACAAATGTAAAGATCAGATTATATAAACTATTATTAATATAATTATATATACTAACTATTTTTAATAACTCTGCCTCAATACTGTTATATGTTCGAGTCTTTCTATATTAGATAAAAGAATAAGTTGTGTACATACTTCACGCTTTTAACAAAAATTATTGGCGAGATGTATACAAACTATTTTTATAATCATTATATCTTAAACACATAAAACAACATATTTTAGATCATTGCTTCTATAAATCTCTGAATTGCTAAATTTTTTAATTTGTATTCCTTTGTTTCCCTATAATACATTTATGGTCATCTTATAAATTTAAATCCTTTAATTAGTTCTCTAGATTGATACCACTGGTAAGGAATATTTTCAATGTCCTCATTTATATTGTTCAAGAATTCTATGTCTTTATCTTTGTTTTTATCAGTCTCTGACAATTCATTATAAATCTTTACTATATGAATACAGTTACATTCCATATTTACATGGCTATTGTGGTGTAATTTAAATATAAAACATTTTGAATTCTTTACTGGGGCTGTATATTGTGGCTTAGGCAAAAAGAATTCAGACATTGAATTCCTATCGCTCTTTCGTACTAGTACAAAGGTGTTTGTGAGACTCATTGGCGAGGATATTGCGTCTTGAAATTCTGAACACTCTAACATAGACCTAAAAATTGATTGTACATTATTTTAACAATACCAGAAATTAGGAGAGAACCTGTTAAATAAATATGATTTTACTGACCTCATGAGATTTAACAATGGTTTCCTAGATGCATGTTTGTATTCACAATGTTCCTGGCTATTCAGAATATCCGATGGAAGTTCCACTCGAATATGCAGTTTTGGTGATATTATGGTGGCACCAATGATTATAGCAATTTCTTTGATTTTGCAGTTATCAAGATGAAATTGTGAGCTCAATTGTTCTGACGTATCTTTCAAAGATTTCAATAATGTTTTTATGGAAGCTGAATTTCTATCCATTGGTTTCAGATTCGTTTGCAATTGAGTCAACGAGTCATACGTAAATGGTATCTGTTGCTTTTGATACAAAATATACTTTAAAAGTTCAATCACTAATTTCACACAAGCGTCGGTTGTCAAAGGCTCGTCCAATTCTACATTAATATCCATTTTGACTTTTGACTTCTGACTTCTTGATCGCGCTTCTAAAACAAACCCGCGCATAACCTCTCTCAAACAAAACGGTTTCTCGAAATATTACTCTCTCAAATTTACGAAAACATTTTTGATTTTTCTGACAAAAAATGTGTCGGTATATTACAGACAATATTAAAGATAATATTATTTACGATTGCTTCTGTAATATAAATTCTGTTGTCAAATCAAGTCAAGTTTTCGTATACTAATGAGAATCAGCCTTGTTCAGTCAAAAAGCTAAAGCTAAATGCACATGTCACTAAAGTCTCTATCGCAGTGCAACCACAAGTTATAGTATTATCATGTTAGTGCATGTTAGTTATCTGAGAAAAGTTCAGAGAGTTGTATTTTAATATTTTTTAATGCTAAAGTATTGTGTATTATCCAGTATTATCCAATTTTAATGAATCTATAGTATAATCATTAGGGTCAAATTTGAATACGATGTATATGGTCTTTAGTGACCATATGAACAAGTCTCAAAGAGTTTGCCGATATTTTAAAAATTGTTGATTTCGCATGAAATGACCTCAGTAATAAGTTTATTACGATTTGTAAAGCTTCCTATTGCTCGAAGAATCGTCATCGTTTGCGTCTTGCGTTGAGTCGGCAGATAGGGGAAATTGAGGGGAATACAGTTACCCTCTCTTTGCCATTACCAGGTTAGTTACGACGCAGACGCAAACGCAATGCGAATTGGGTGCTTGCATTTCGTCACGTGACCGGTCCGAAGCAAAAGCGTGGGGCGTGGGGTAAGGTAGAATGGGAGACAATTCTTATTTGGCGTCGTTGCATGTGCGTCGTGGTGCGTCGTCTGTCGTGCAGGTTAAAAACAGGCAAAAATGGCGGAAGTAAAGTCACGTCGTGTCGCGCAAACAGAAGATTTATCAAATGTTGAGTTTGAAACCAGTGAAGATGTGGAGGTTATTCCCACGTTCGATAATATGGGACTCAGAGATGAGTTATTGCGAGGAATTTATGCCTACGGTAACGTAATAATTCTATATTCGTTGTAGTATGTAAATATAACCTATTTGTCCAGTTTCTTCAATATCATCCAGTAATCTAACAATAATGTCTTTATTGTAGGTTTCGAGAAACCGTCTGCAATCCAGCAAAGATCCATCAAACCCATAATGAAAGGACGCGACGTAATTGCACAAGCTCAATCTGGTACAGGAAAGACAGCAACGTTTTCGATTGCTATATTACAATCCTTGGATACACAAGTTAGAGAAACGCAAGTATTGGTCCTTTCTCCTACAAGAGAATTGGCGACGCAGATACAGAAGGTTATCCTGGCATTAGGAGATTTTATGAATGTTCAGTGTCATGCGTGTATTGGAGGTACAAATCTAGGAGAGGACATTAGAAAATTAGATTATGGCCAACACGTTGTATCTGGAACACCCGGCAGAGTATTTGGTAAATATATAACATAGTTAACAAAGCTAATGTTATAAATAGACTGCGGATCTTTATGCATTTATAGCAAAATTGAGTAGATGAAATACAAAATTGTTGGAAAATTTTAAAAATTAAAGATGTCAATATATGATTTCTTCTCTATTAATATCATTAAGGGAAAAAATAACATTCGATGCAGACAATTTTTATTTTGCATGAAGATTCGCAGTCTAGTTATAAAGGTAGAATGAACTTATAGTGAATTTTGTGATATTTTCAGATATGATAAAAAGAAGGGTTCTCAGGACACGAGCAATTAAGATGCTAGTTCTCGATGAATCAGACGAAATGTTAAACAAAGGTTTTAAAGAACAAATTTATGATGTATATAGATATTTGCCACCTGCAACACAAGTAGTATTAGTATCTGCCACATTACCACACGAGATCCTTGAAATGACAAGCAAATTCATGACAGATCCAGTTCGTATTTTAGTTAAACGGTAGGCCACAGCTTTCTATATTTAACCAAGAATTTTTTCTTATTTTACTAGTATTAATCTATGATTTTTCTTTGCAGTGATGAATTAACATTGGAAGGAATAAAGCAGTTCTTCGTTGCTGTGGAAAGAGAAGAATGGAAATTCGATACATTATGTGACTTGTACGATACATTGACAATAACGCAGGCTGTAATTTTCTGTAATACGAAACGTAAAGTAGATTGGTTGACAGAGAAAATGAGGGAGGCTAATTTCACAGTGTGTTCTATGCATGGTGATATGCCTCAAAAAGAAAGAGACAATATTATGAAGGAGTTCAGGTCCGGCCAAAGGTATGTATACTAACATAAAATAAAATATTGGCATATAAATAAAATTTGGTATTGTACTTATAGTATTCTTTGATTTTACAGTCGTGTGTTGATTACAACAGACGTCTGGGCAAGAGGAATAGATGTACAACAAGTATCACTTGTAATCAATTATGACTTACCTAATAATCGTGAGTTGTACATTCATAGAATAGGTCGATCAGGTCGTTTTGGTAGAAAGGGTGTTTCTATCAATTTTGTCAAAACTGACGATATCAGGATTTTGCGAGATATTGAACAATATTATTCCACACAGATTGACGAAATGCCTATGAATGTAGCGGATTTAATATAAACCATAGATCTAATTAAGAACTACTAACTAAGAATGTCAACAAAAACTTCAATTTCACTCTGTTTCGTTTCGATGCATTTCTTTGTTTCCAGAAAGTAAATCTTATAAAAGTGACATTCTCAAAGGAGTATGCTACTTTTAAAGGTACATATATTCACATTTTTAGTTTTCAAAAGTAATATGTTAGATGTAACATTTAAATAAACTTGATTGACTCTTTAGAGTATAATGTACCAGATAAAACAATGGACGAATGTATAATTATAATTATTATTTGTATTACAATGTTTATATTGTATTACTTGTATCTAACATAGCAAATAGAGTTAATAAAAAAAATTCACTATAATATTTATTATTGCACTAGAGCAGACATGTATTTACAGAGAACAAATATACTTTCATAATCATACGCATGTTTTTTTTCATTAAAATAAAAATAGAAGTACGTTTGTTACTAAAAGACCCCATACTACTGAACTGAAATAATCAATAACTGGTCTCCCAGTTTAGATGGCAGCAGAGCAGTGTTTTGATTTAACACCTTACAAACATAAATCGCGAATTCAATTACATAGAAAAATTCTACTTGCCTTTTAATAAAAAACTATTGTTTTTCAACATGAATTGCAAGTATAATACGTGAAAAATCTTACACATTGTGCATATCAGAGTGTTTGATATGGCTTCAGAGTCAGTTCCAATATTTACTAATATAAGGGTAAAATGTGAATATAAAAACACATATTTTTATAAAATTGAATTCCTAAGTGGTGAATTGTAAGTAAAGTACAATGTGAAACAATCATTATACAGATAGAGATTGAGAAAATATGGAAGCGCAGGAAGATTGTACTGTTCGAAGAGGACAGCCAATTCGTCGTTATCAAAATGATTATAAAGCTGATGGGCACACATCGACCTGTAAGTAATAGCATTAATTAAATAAAAAAGAGTCATGTCAAATATAAATTAATATTCGTTTGTCTAGCAATGATGGGAAATCAACCTCAGTATTTGAATGTAGGTAGACCTACTGTTCGAATAGCCGTATACTTGATGACTGGAATGTTTTTAACAATGGACATTGAACAAAATTTTACTACGCAACAAATTCTGGCAATAATTCAGTCTGAAGGAGAACTTGGATTAACAAGAGCTTCATTGCTTATTGGCCAAACAGTGTTCGCTTTGTGGCTTTGTTCTTCCAGTTTAGAAGTTCAACTACGTCCAAATCACAAGCCTATAGAATTGGCTGCGAAATGGAATCGTTTAGTAAGAAAATACAGTTCTCAAAGTGAAGATTGTGACGAGGAACCTTTACTGTTTCTTCGAAGGAATGTGTTCCTTTCCAGAGCAGACGAAGAACAAATCAAAGAAGCTAAAGTATTGGAGTTATTGTATGCAGAAGCTAGAAATAATGTGCTACAAGGTAAAAATCTATATTAAAAAATTGTAAATGTCAGACAAATATATAAAGATCATAAAAGAAACAAATTTCAGGCCGATATCCATGCGAAGGACAAGCACGATATGCTAGTTTGGGTGCACTTCAAGCACGAATTGAGTTAGGTCCATACAATCCGCAAACGCACACACTAGCATTTTTCAGAAGACATCGTGGTAGATTTCTACCTCACCATTATACTTCTCCTAGCTTGTTATTAGGACTAGGTCTTGGACTAGGACTAGTGGGAGGGAAAGGAGCACCAGAGGCCCGCTTGCTTGAACAGTACAAGCGGATACCTAATCACACAGGGACAAACGCGAATCCAAGAAAACTTATTCGAAAATATTTAGAATTCTGTTGGAGTTTACCATGCTATGGTGCTGCGTTTTTTCAAGGACAGATTGAGCGTCCTGTGAGAGGTTTGGCGTCATGGATCACAAACCGCGATATGCAAGTTCTTATAGCCATTAATTCATCAGGAGTGTACATTGTGGATGATATGCAATGTGTAAGGAATTTCAATTCTTATAATACACGATCAAACTCACGAATTTCATATTAATTTTTGTTCAGAGTTTGCTATTGGGTCTGAGATATTCAGAACTCAGTTGGGAAATGGCAAAGCCCTCTGACGAAGGTAATTTGGACTGCCTGCCTTGTCTATTTCTACAGTTTCCGGTACGAGAGAATGGAGCACGTGTTTATAAAATTCTACAAGTATTCTCAAGACAAGTATGATTCATCCTTTTTAAGTTGCAAGTTGTGTTTCAGGAGATAATGAATTTTATGATTATGTTTAGGCAATAATGATGGATACATTGATCTCTGGATTCGCTGAGGAACACCGTCGGCACGGGGCTAACGGGGACGTTGCAAATGTTGAACGTTTAACCGATCATTCAATAGGTTCAAACGCAGGCAGCTTCACAAACAAACTTAGCAAATTTACATTGGCCACCTTCGACGACGAAGGTACTGATGTAGGAGGTATTACATTTTATTAACAACTCCGTAATATTTATTATTAAAAATGTATTTCAGGCCGTTGTATCGGACAAATGGGCTCTTGGTCTTTTCAATAAATATTTTTATTTGTATACTAATACTTGAATGAATCATACCGAAGTACCGCTAAGTGCGGACTCTGTTTTAAGTGATTGAACAACATTTTGTATTTATCTGGAACTAAATATCTATAACGATTTAGCTGGGTTTCCAAAGTTATCATATCGAAGTTAATTTTATTCATTTCTTCTAACATTTCTTCTTCCTCTTCGTGGGTGAATTCTTCGCCCTATGTAAAGAGTTTATATGAAATATTTGTTTATATAAAATCATTTCACAGGAAAAAAATATGTTGTACTTGGAATAATAGTTTTTCCTGTAAACCCGTTAACTTTTTTGAGCATTCTTCAAATTTCCGTAAAATTTTATTTGCCCTCTGCACGAGTACTTGTTTATAATCGTTAAGACATTGGGCTCGTAATACATATGCCTGTTGCATAGATAATTCTTCTGGATTTCCCAATTGTGCTAAATATGGTTTCATATAATCCGCCGTGATTATCAGAGACTTTTCGCTTTGCACGCGCGACCACTCACGCTGTGTATGATGAATAGAAAGAATAAGTGAATGATAAAGTTAATAAAGCCATTTTATTTGATCGTTTTCGTACCATAACGTCAGTCATAGATTCTTCGCCTCGGGTCGTGTTGAATATAGATACTTGTAACTTAGGCGATAAATATTCATGATCTCTGATTTTTAGAAAGTTGGCCACTTCAACTTCAGCACCTCTGACAGACGTTACACATTGATCCTCTTCCTCAAGTTGCGTTTCCAGTTCGCAAAGTAATTCATAAGCTTTCTCGGGTTCATTGGAAGGCTATAAAAGAATCAGTAGAAGGAAATACATTTTCGCTAAAACACGTTATTATGAAAGTTGTTAACACGACTGACATTATATCCTTGTGTCATGGATGACTTCAATTTTAATCGATCCCCTCTTTCTGCCAGTGGCGGTTTTATAAACATTCTAGTAGCTCTAGTATATTGTCCAGTTTCATAATGGTACAAGAGCCGTATTTCGTTTTCGTCAATAGCAAACTCACGCCTTGCTATATTTTTGTGGGCCTTTATCGTTTCATCTCTGTTATACTCTTCAATGATTTTCTGTAATTTAAATAATGTTTCATAGAACTCTTATATCTACTGTGAAAGACGTAAAATTCTACTGTACCGATATGTGCCGATAATGGATGTCCTCAGGCTTGGGAATACTTTTTCCCAGTGAAAATTCTGCACACCTGTGTTTCCAAGTCGTTACAAACTCTGCCTTTACCACCGATTCAATTAAAACGTATTTACCACCTACCTACAATGTAGAAAATCGTCACGATCGATGAAGTATTGATTTATATATGTAGGGTGTAGTTCCATTCGCGAAAGTCCATCGAGACGCGCAATATGATAGAATTCCAAAATACGTTCCGCGACCACTGTATTGGGACCATTTGAAAAATACCGATGTTCTGTAATTTTGATCATCAATGGATATAGAAGGAACTTAATCAATACATGCAAAATATTTTTGAACTTCGAATGATACCTTTACATTGATCTGGCCGACCTCTTTCATAGAAATCAATCGTAGAATCATTAGTGAGATTTCTTCTACATTCTACAAGATTATCCGACCTGTTCGTGTAAATTTCTTGAATATCTATAGCGTTTTGGTAAGAATTATCACTGTATTTAGTGACTCGCTGTATCAAACCGTCTACTTGCAGGTATGGCATGAAAAGTTCATCCTTCGTTTTTTTGTAAAACATCGTTTTTATACCCTTTGGATATCGTCTCTCAAATTCTGAAACATTTCACTGCAATATATTAAAAGGGTAGACTCGCATTTTCAGGATTGCAAGGGTGCGGGATGCGCCTCCTCATTTCTCGAAAATGCAACGCATAAACCTGCGCATGTACTGTGGTAAGATGATAAGGTCCCCGGTGCAAGATTTGTGTCCCCACTATACCTTCCCCTTCTACGACGCTATTCCCCACGCTTACGCCGTGTCCCGGTCACATGCCGCGTTTCGTCTCTGTCGTGCATGTGTCCGGTACTGACAGAGAGAGAGAGAGAGAGAGAGAGAGAGCTTCCTCCCTCAATTCCTGCTCCATCCCCTCATCTGGCGAAACTACTGCCAGGGACCTTTTTGTTCTCGTACCATTAGCTATTTTCATAAAGTTGCGACAGCTACATGCTGCCGAATAATGCAGATTCGCCTCGTAAACGTAAAAATAGGACTTTCGAAGGCCATTGCGGCCTGGATTGATCTTTTATCTAACGCTTTTGACTACTGAAGAATCCCATCTTTGCATTATCGAGAAATTAGAAGGCCCTTCCCGCATCCTTGCAATCCTGGAAACGAGTCTACCCCCTTGAACACAGGAGGTACACACCTTCGGCGCTGATCTCTATTTCCTGTACATACGATATCGGCATATCCAGATGTTTCTCCTGCAATATAGCAGACTCTTCATCGATAACCTCTCCTATCCCCCGCATTGTCCACGGTTCTCCAGGTAGTATGTGCTCCCATAGCTCCAGCTTCGTCAAATCCCATATTATGTTGGAGCAGGTTTCTGAACGCGGTTGCAAGTTCACCCAATAATTTTGATCATTCCATATACTTTCTACGCCCAAATACAGTCCATCTGTATTATTATATGTCGGATTATAAGAAACACCGGTGGAGGGTTCAATAAAAATCGGTCCAGAAAACTCCTGGTCCCTCAATCCCCCTAACTCTGGTAAAATTGCAACCCAAGCGTGTATTCTGTGTCCATAATATTTATCCGGTGGTGGCTGTTCCAATTCCTAACATTCGAAATTACTATCAAAAACAGATCTGGATTGGAAACGCATAGTGTGAACGATTTACAAAAATTTCAATTACCTCGATTAGTCTTTGCTGCTCCTCTTCTTGTTGCCTTAACTTCTCTTGCAACCGTTTTTGTTCTTCTTCCTTTAATTCCACTAAAAACTCACTTGTATATTCCATAGGTGGTTTCAATTGATATTTCGTAATTTCAACTTCTATCTTCGGAAGAGGTGCTGGTTGCGTTTCTGGTTGCCGCGTATAGGGATACGCGGTTCGCGTCAAGTCACACATAGTTTGTTCCCTGGATGCATAACCGCTTACCACGAACGCGTTGTACCCTTGGCCGAGAAGAAGGCTTGTCAGAAATGTTGCGCATTCGAAGCAATTACCATACTGGAACTTTTCCATCCAAGTCGGCGAACGTAATTTGCTTGGCTGTAAATACGATAAAGTAGGAATCATTAAAAATCGGTATAAAAGTAAATCTCATTACCGGCGATTGGTAATATCGACGGGTATTTATGTGTTCTGCTTTACCGATCGTCGTGAAATCATAAAGCGATCACCAGTTACCGTTAGTTTCACATGAAAACGCAGAAGTAATAATAATAACAATACCAAAGAGTAAATACATCGCACACACAGTTACTAATCGTCCACACGAGGAGTGCACACCTTGAAACCGGCCGGCGAGCACGTGGCAGCTCGTGCGTATTCTCGGTCCCTGACCTACGTCACCGTATTATGATCTACGCGTAGAATTCACTGCATCGTACCGCGGGAATCACCGAACGGTATAGAAAGAGAAAGACGCAGCAACCCAACAAAAGGAAACGAGATCACTGGAACACAGAGAGACACGCGCATACGGTGATATTAAATCCGTGAAAAGGGTCAATCGACGACGTATTCTCACGAAACAGATTTCGCCCAGCCCTTCGTCTCTTTAACGGAGTATCGCCGAAGACTTTCGAATTTTCCCTATTTCGCAGATCAATTTCGGAAGTTCGGTGCTTTGAAAATCGTCGATGGGGTGCCGTTGCCCTTTCCTGTCTTCGGACGGGGGAGAGGTCACTCCTTTTTTGCGGGAACGTGTAAGCCTGGGCCAGGGTAGAGCGAGATGGTCAGTGGGTGGCGGCGGCGGCTATCCCTCGACCCCTTCACCCACTTCCGCCCCCTCTGTCCACCCAGACCTAACCTCACCCTACCCTCCGACCCCCCGCCCCTCCACCCCACCGCTCCCCTCCGGCTTCCATCACCCTCAGTCCCGTTTCCTCGCCCATTGGCGTTGCCCACCCGTCCGCTTCCCGTCCCTCGTCACCCTCGTTCCGCGCGACCCCTTCAACCGGCACCCACGTGGGACGCAAGACGAGGGTGTGAGGCAGCAGACAACGCGGAGATACCGCTGCCGCGCCGCGTCGAGCCGAGCCGCGCCGAGCCGCGCGGCAGCTGCGTTCAGTGTTTCTCAACCATCAACTTACGTGTCCTGAACGCGATAATTTACAACCTTCACGGAACCCGTCGTCTCTCTGCGGCGTGAATATCGCGAGATATACGACACCCGCCACCGCTATAAATACATCCCCCTATACAGGATTTAATGGCACGCTGCGGCTCTGTGAAATTAACAGAGATCGCTAACTTTCCGCTAATTTTTCTTTCCTTATATCCCGCGGATTTTCCCCGACCTTAGCTTGTTGGGTAATCGTTACCCAGTAGTCAGCCATCTGACGCCACTAGTCAATACGTGCCAATTTATCTTGCACTTTTGTCCGCGAAAATATCTCGAGTCCTTACAGCCATTTCAGGCCACTAGTTAGGCATTTTAAGCGTTGTTGTTATTAATATTATAGGGTTGAAGTACGAACGGTGTATGTATGTATGTGGGTATATTAACAGCCAACCCTATATATATATATATATATATAGCTAAATTTATAAAAATAGAAAATCAGAAATATAGAGCTGAAGAATTGTAAAATTACGATCGCTAACAGATTGCAAAAAGAAGACAGATTGAAACGAAATCCCATGATAACTCCTGATTATCCGTGTGCTAAATTTTTTTAATAAACCCGTTTTGGCTCTTTTCCTTACAATATACTTACTATTTTCTACAGTTTTGATTTGAGGACAAAGGTCAAATTCGCAAGGGTTTATTAGTAGATGTCTCTTATCTTTATGCAATTTAATTTTAGTAAGGCTGATTACTGGATGGAGACCTAAATAAGGCACCTTTGATTTTCTCTTCCTCTAATTTCCTGATTGAAATGAAAATTTTACGATCATTTCTAGTACGATACTGTTAATATAAGATCGATTCCTAATATAATTCAATTGGATAATTATAGGTGAAACCCGTTTACCGATCGGCGAATCGATAGATCGCGCGCGCACCGTGAATTCTAAGTACACACAACTTACTTTCTCGAGGGCGAACTTGATTTGTTAGCAAGAAGATTCGAAGACTTTCTCGTGCCACGGAACCCTTTAAAGTGGATAGAACACCGTCAAAGCCCGATGTCTTTATCGAGCGCGTGATACAGTAGAATTACATACATACAACGCGATCAATCCGGAAAAATATCGAAAGTATCGGAGCCGGCTTCAAGGTCCCCGCGACCTTACCGAGATATTATCAGCGACCAATA
Source organism: Lasioglossum malachurum (assembly GCA_028455605.1). Classification (NCBI taxonomy): domain Eukaryota; kingdom Metazoa; phylum Arthropoda; class Insecta; order Hymenoptera; family Halictidae; genus Lasioglossum; species Lasioglossum malachurum. The sequence continues at coordinate 27,041,868 of CM052314.1, forward strand.
CTTCGATCGCGGAAACCGTGTTTACTGTGATATAGCCATATGTCGCGGGTCTCAGCCCATTATGTCGTTACCTGAAACGATCTTCGACGAGACTTCGCCGTTATTATTCACAAATCAATTTCCACTGAACGCGGAACCGGTGAGGATTCTTTCGTGACGGACAACAAAATCCAATTAAGCACGCGGTGACTAATATTTATGTTTTTTCCGTAGACAATTCGCGAGGGCAGCGGCATTCAAGTTCGAAGTATGTAATTACTTTTAAACGGGAAAAGAAAATAGTACGTATCGCGGCTGACAATTAGGTGCTTATTTACGCCCACTACGTTACACAAAGGCGACTACCAGACTCTTTCTTTAGATTCTTGGCCGAAGACGAGCTACCTTGTCATTTGTCTACTAATATACCTTCCGTTTCAAGCGTTTATTTCATCGTTTAAAAATTCCTGCCTCCGCTTATTTTATGGTATCTATATCATTATCACTATTTCTGAATTTTATTTTTGTGTAAATCTGCCTTTATAAATATAATAACACTAAACGAAGCTTAGATCACTAGTTGCTGGGGGCGGCTTGTTCGTTTGCAATCGAAATTACTATTGCTGTTGAAGGACCCTTTAGAAGGAGTTTGAAAAATTATGAGATAATCGCCGGTAGCAAAGTTGGGAAAAATTTCTATTTGTATTTAAATACATATTTGTACTGAAATAACCAACTCTCACTGTACGTATGATATACGCCAGAGAGTTGGGCAAAATTTGTAATCAAATACAAATACAAATTTTGCCCAATACTGGCCGGTAGATAATGTGGGAAAAATAAATAATATTGTTATATTAATCACGTTATACGGGAGTCTATCTAAGATGTGCGGCTTTGATCTTGCATTCGACCGAGGAACATTTTTTGGCTACATTGGCTGGTTGACTTTGGCTTGAAATCAATCAGCAAGCTGTTAAGAGTCCCGCATAGATAAGCGTACCGATAGCTCCGGCTTCGTTTATAGTCCCAAAACAACTCAGGATTAAGATGTCAGCGGAAAAGGCGCCTGTTCAGAGCAGCGCAAGCTGGACGGCATGGAAAATCGTGGTATTTTCATGGAAGTGAAGCTGGCCTGGCTATGATCGGCAGGAAAACGAGCGATTTGTAAAGGGGCTCGAAATCCTTTAATTCCGTGGCACACAGAGGCCACCGATAATTCCGGTCGGCATGCTGGTTCGTCCCGCCCTGGGCCGATCTACGTTCGCTTCCGTGGACGTAGCGGACGTGATTTACGCCGAGACGATGCTCGTCGGTATCGGTTCGCGGGGTGCATGATCAAAGCGCGACGGTCGAAAGCGCGGATCGAAGCGCTGATTGGACGGGCTTGGGAGCGGGGTGCCGCGAGATAGCGCTTTTCGGGACGCCTCGATGTCGTGCTCGCCGCTGTTGGCCGCCGTATCGAGGACGTTATCCGTGGACGCGACCAGAGAGTGCTATGTGTGCCTTCACACAAGCTCGCGTGGGGAACACCGACGGGCGTACACCGGATCTTGAGCGTGTTGGCGCGCGTTGGGAGATGGAACGACCGAGGGCGAAGGAAAGGAGGAGGGATCCGGGGGGAAAAGAGAGATGGAGAGAGAACCGAGAGCGAGTGAGAGAGGGAGAGGGGAACAGCCTGTGGAAACGGTGCGAGAGAGATAGCGATAGGGAGCGAGGCCTAAATCAGGGGCGATCGCACCGAGCGACGTCGCTATCTCTCTGAATATGCGAACCACTATTTGGCGTCCGCGGCGCGTACCTACCTAGTACCCGGTATTACTAGATACTAGATAGTACCTAGCCCCTGCTGCCGCTTCCTACAGGCCGAACCACACGACTTACCCGCCGTGATCGTTCGTCTAGCCTGGCGCACACGTTGAGCACCCATTTTTTCGCGGGTATTTCGTCATACTTCGAGGATGTACCGCCTATACGATACGGGTACGCGCGGAACCAACTTTCTTTCACCTTTATCTGCTTCGTCAAATAAACGAAGACAGTGACGCATCTGTGTCGCAATCTGTTCCTCAGAAGAATCTGATATGTTCGTAGTTGTACGTAATACATAGCTGTCCACCCTACTTCATTCACGAAATCATGCTGGACTGCTGTAACTTAGAGAAATGATCGGAAGTAGAGTTTTCACGTCACTTCTGTTTCTTATAATTAGACCGCGGATGTTTATGCAATTTGCAATTTCTGTAGACGAATTTCAAGAAAGTGGAATCGAATAAACTCTTGTTTTCACTGGTAGTGGTCTTTACAAGTCTGAAATAAATAAAAATCGTATTAACTTCCGTCAAATTTTATACTCTAGCATGTTTCGAAAATTTTCAGAAGCCATAAATGCGTATAAAGGTCCGCAGTCTACTTGTAATTGATTTCGAATAAAGAGCGTCGTAAGAGGGCCGAGTCTATACGAAATTACGAAACAATCGCACCGAAACGAAAGATTGCGCAGTACTCATCTAATCCAGAAAATGGGTGGGTTTTCGCTGGATGACCATGCGAGGGTTAACGAAGTGGACAACAATCCTAACGGAAGAAATGGAAGCTAGTTGGTTGTAGTTGGATGATCGGGTAGGACGGGCCACATGATTCACCCTGTACACCTTGGCTAGATGTACCATCGGCTATGTGCGTCCCTCCACGCGAGGAAGTGTAGGACGCCCTAGACCAACACTCACGCGCTCCGGTTTACATCTACGCGGTTTACATGCCCTGCGGACCGTGCGCCTCGGCTCCGAACAAGCCGCGATGCTCGGTGTTGTGTACACGGTGCTCAGAAAGTTACGAATCCGAAACTCGGAGCCCGTTATACGATTCCGTCCAGCATCGGAAGCGAGGGTCGGCCATCCGACCGCGCGGGGACCTTTTATCGTTGTCGCGTCCGCGATTACGCGAGGCGAGGCGGTCGGTTCCCGGGTCTCCAGGAATATTTACCCGCCAACAGAAGAAAAGTATATCCGGCCGGCAAATATCACATGTTTGCCGTGATAGTTGGGATTTATTTATCGGCGTTTTCGACGAGGAAAATCGGAATTGTAAACGAGGGAGTTATCGCATCCACGATGAAGGTCGCCGGTCTCCGGAGTAAGATTAGACCGGGAAACTACCCGAAAACTATTTGCAAGCGTTAAGCTGTCAATCAAACTTATTAGACGCGCGTTACAGTATTTATTGCTTGCCAGAGATTCGTCTCGGCGACCACCGGGACCGGTTTCTTTTGTACCGGCAGATCTCTAATAAGGGATGTACAAAAGGAAACTGAAAATTCACATCGACCAGGATAATAGAATTCCCAAAAATGCACCTATTTTTCAGGTTCATTGTTATTCCCCTTAGTATTATCCCCGCTTCCCTCGGATTTAATCCGCAAGATTTCGAACTGAATTTTAAGTGCGAATATTTCCCTCCCTTCAGCCGCTCGCATTGTGCTCACGATGCACAACGCGTGATCGTGAGAGAAAAATAAGGGGTAGTCGCGACAGCAATTGTAAAGAAAGGGGTTAATGTTGCGGTTAATAGGGCGGACATTATCGTGTTGTCGTTTTCTATAATTCACTTACGAGGGGAAATGATACGATTAATGCTTGTCTAACTTGTTGAGCGGTTATGCCGATTTACTTTCGTAACAGAGTTCGAAGATTCGCGTGTTCTCGTCATCCACCCCCCTTACCACCACCGGAAACTTTCGTTCGGGGGTTTGGCGAGGACGAATAGAAGGCGTGTTTCTATGAAGTTTAAAACTGGGCTCGCGCCGGGGGTACTTCCAGTCTTCGTTCTACACAATCAACGGTATAATCCGTTCAGTCGCTCGACGAAGTTACGAACTTGCTCCCTCGGTCCTCCACGAGTGGAAAGTATTCGGAACAGCTGGTTACGTAAATAGTCGTGATTAACGCGAAGGATCAACAGAATTTCAGTAACAACGATCTGGGTCCTCTGAATGAAATCGTGTGCCTTTTATCCGGCCGATTGTTTGTCAGCTTCCAGCCGAACCGTGTCGACTTCAACCTGTTAACCGGCGCCGACGAGTTAACTCGTCGCTTGCATTTCATTTTAACCATCTATCATTTACCGTTTCCTTATTCTCGTTTCCTGGAAAGTTTCTCAGTCAAACGCTGTTACTATCCCACACATTTTAGTATCCCAACAGGCTTCAAATTTGAAATAGCTCTAGATCTAAGTAAGCCGATCCACAAGCAACACTATTTATTGTACAAATCGATAAGGCTGAAGCCATTGAAATGTACCATTGTAATTAAGTAATTTTTATATTTCACTGTTTAGTTTTTATGATCCAGATTCATGCTTCATATGTATACTTCATGTCGCGAGTTTGCACCGATAAAATAAGCAGAAGGCTACACCTAATCTGACCGGCGAAAGTACAGAAGAAAGGGAAACCGTTCTAAACCATGGTATACGGTGTACGCCATGACAGGCTCGGTTTACCCGTAAGCTTACGTCACGCGACTTCGGGGAACTTGAGAGAAGATGGAAGAAAAAACACCGGGAGATTTCATAGAATGATCATCGAGAAACTACTGAAAACCAGTTTCACGCTTCGAGCAGCGGCGGACGTAAAATGAGTGCCACGTCGCGACGCAACCGGTTGAGAATTTCGGAAACGTTCGGTGGTCATTCTTTCGTCTCGTTGTTCGTCCGTGCATCTCCATTAAGTCCCACTCGGGAGCATTATAATTCTCGCGGGTCGCGAATATCGCGGATTACGTAATCGCGTCGGTCTATACATACCCAAGCCGAATTGGAGCGGAGCCGTCGGCGTTCGCGATTAAATAGATTCACCGCGTGCTCATGCTCGCGCGTTCATGCCTTTTCTATCAGGTCGACCCATAAGAGTCGTGTGTTTTCTCCGTCGCACGACTCCGAGGCGTTGATAAACGATCCAGCTCCTGATTCATTTCGTTTCTTTTATCGCGCGACCCTCGTGCGAACTCGATTTGCTTACAAGAATACCTAAAGCCGTATCCATTGAACTATCCACGGTCACGTGACCGTAATTGCGCGCGAGCAACCGGGTCCAACGATTATTCGAAAATTCTATAAATTCTGCAATGAAAACGGCGACTATGTTTGCAATTTGTATTCTTGCCAAGATTTAGTGCGCGATACATTCGTCGGTGTCGCGAATTGCGCGAGATCGTTGATGTTTGTAACGAACGCAATCGCGAGGCTGTTGTTGATAGGTGTCATGGCGCCGAACACTGTTATCAATTATGTAATTTCTAGTTACATTAAAACAGGGAGTTTCATCTTGTAGCTCGCGAGTCATACGCGGTACCTTCCCCGCTTAGGTTCATCCCTCACTCTTAGACATCATCGTTGACGTAGAATACTAACTTTACGGGTGTACGTAGTAGTGGGAAGAGGTTTGACTAATGGTGGGGACCTCTGGGGGCAGTTGGGACTCCCTGTATTAAAACACACGTTATAAGAACAAAGGAGATTAAAACGAGAGCAAAATGGTTACGTTCCAAAATAATGGCTTTTTTTTAACCCTCAGCGTCAATGGTGACTCATATTGTTTATATTATTAAATATGTTGTTATCCAATCAATTACTAAACATTTAAGTATTGTATGAGGTAAATATTATATCAATTTCATATCCATAAAACGAAACAAATCACAATGAATGGTTATTCTAGGTCAGAAGAAATGTTTAATTTTCGTGTTAAAATAGGTCCGAGTGCAAAGGGTTAATGGATTATATTGTCACCAGCATTTCATACATTTCCCATTGTTTTGATGTATGAAACCTCGTTTATTGTACGGAGGCCTTGCAGAACCTCGATTGTAGCACGCATTTCCGGTCGCGTTCCGTGCAAGGAGCGAGGTTCTACCGTACATGTATGCATGAAGGCACGCAGGCAGGCGTGATAAGGCAGCGCGAGGGGTTAGAGCGGAGTCGGGAGGCGTTCGGGCGGTCGGAGGCTCGTAAACTATCTGCAGAGCTAACGCCATAATATATCAATAGCATCGGTACACCAAATCCTGTCGCAACGAGCCACCGCGGCGCGGCGGGCCCCTCATCGACGGCCGTTACAAATATGCCGGTGACAGAGAGTCCCGCGAGCGAAAACGGCCGGTGCTCGGCGTGCTCTAACGAGCCGGACACGTGTTTCCGACGTCGCCGCTATAAAGTAAGTACATACGTATATACGGAACACGCGTGTCTCGCCTGGCGGAGTGTACAAACACGCGGGTGTGCACCCGTATACGTGCAAGCAAACCCGGCACGTTCGAAGCCCTAGAGCCGGTTTTCAATGAGCGTCCCGCTGGAAGAAGAGGGAGAGAAACGCCGGAAAGAGAAAGGGTAGAGCAGAGAACCCCGTGAGAGAGACAGAGTGCGGGGAGGGTTATGTGTGTGTGTGTGTGTGAGAGAGAGAGAGACAGAGAGAATAACGAGAGAATATATGTAGTGCGAGGGCCGGAGAGAGAAGAGGCAAAGAGGAATAGCGCAGAGGGTGAGAGAGGAGGCAGGCAAGAATGGACGAGAGCGGGAGGAATATAAACCCTTATCGAAATCGTGATTCACCCCACATTCTCCGGAGAGACCCCCTAACCTATTAACATCCATATCGCAATAACAGATACACGTGTACACTTCACCGTATTCCCACACGGTCATTCGTCCTCGCTCACCTTCGTAATTGGCCGCTATTCCAGCGCCGACCATGGAAAAAACTTGAACCGCCGTGTCACCGCAATTATCCGCCGCCGTGATATACTCGAATTATACAACCTCTCTTCGGCGAGGGAAAAGGGGTGGCGGGAGGACGATTGTTTCGAGTGCGACGGATATAATTCGGCGGGGATTCTTTTCTCTTCTTTTTTTCCACTTCGATTCTTTTCCACGTGTCCTCTCCGCTTTACTCTCTGTCCGCCGGTTTTTACGGCGACGCGTTAAACGGTCTCGAACTGTTTTTAATGCGGTCCGGAAAAATGACTGGACCGAGCGAAAGTGAGAATTTTTCGTTTCTGGCTCGGAACTCTCTGTTTGCACGAGGAGTTCGCGCGAATTGACATTTTTGCGGGTGGTTTCCGGGAATGTCTAATTCAATGAAACACTGTCCCCTTTTTCCCGGTAGTTTCATTAAGTTAAGAATAATAAAAAAAATGGAACTTTTCTGCTCTGTACATATATTGATTTTGTGATTGTTAACACGTTGAACGCGCCAACCTCTTAACCGAACATGGCGCGAGTTCAGGGGTCACCCTGCAAATCGATCGAAAAATCTTTTTTCCATAGATCGCTTCGAAGACATTTCGGAAATGGGGACGCATGTGAAAAATGAGTTTAAATTTGCTTAGTATTCGTGGTTAATAATTTGCAGTTAATAGTATTTGACTAACCAGAGAATGGTTGAGACCAGGCATTTCGCTGAACGACAAGTCGGCGCGGGTATTACGAAATTAGTAATTGAATCGTAAAAGGGTAAGTAGATAGCGCTTACAAGTGTTATTGTTTCGAGAATCCTTTCCGCCGTCACCCGTTTATACCAGATTCTTTCTCTAATCCGAGGAATGGTTACTTTGGTTCTCGCTCGGTTCGTTTACGGAGCAAGTTTCCCCGTTAAAAGGAACTTTAAGCACTTCCGAGAGAGGCTGACGTTAAATAAGGTGGAGGACCATTAAGGATCGTCAGGTCGGACCTTATGAAGTACCGTGAATACTTGTGAATGAAATCAACGCTGTCCTCTCGACGAAAGTGAAAAGAATGTATTCAAACGGCCCGGACAAAGAGAGAAACGCGAGAAGGGACGCGCGATTCACTCGATGACGAACGACGCTGCCCGTTCCAGCTACTATACACGCCGTACACACCGAGATAAAAGTGTGTTGGTACACCACAGTCTCTCGCTCGCTATGACACTAATTTTGCAATAACAGTGAGCAGAATTACTTGCATACATTTCAACGACCAGCTAATTTCTTGCAAAATATTCCAATATCAACGTCGACTTTGATGTTGGAGACCGTATTCAAAGTTCTCCTCTTCTCCCGCTGTACAATCTCATCGACGGGACCAAGGCGACCGTATACAAACCAATTAGTCAACCGGTAGAATCAGTCATTAACTTTTACAACTTGCATCCCACTTTCCATTAGAGCTTATTATATCTCACTACTCCAAAGCGGTGTTCTATCATTTCAAGCATACAATTGCGAACTTGACAAATGTTGTCGGACACGCATTCCATTCGGTTTACAGCTTGACAGAATTCTTGAGTTATGTAAACTTCTTATTTCAGAGAAAATATGTTATGTAAACTTCTTATTTCTAGACCGCACTCTGTGACACGGTATTCGCGACTACAAAATTTCCGAGCTCCGGTGATTACGAATTCATCTGGTCCGATCGGACATCGCTCGAATGCGAGACACCTAATTATCGAGATCGTAGACCGGTCTCGGGTAGCAGCCGAGCAAATTTTTCGCCGAAATACCACGATATTATAATCCGTGGCGTTTCGTCCGGGAATTACCCAGGGTATCTGGGACCGCGATCGCCATTAAGGATCTAGCACGGGAACGATCGCATCGCGGGTCCGGGGGGATGACGAGGAGTGAGGGGCAGGGGCGGTTGAGCCGCGGCGATGGGTTGCATGGGGGTGAGGGTGCGCTGCGAGGGTGGCGTGGGTCGAAGGGGGTGGTCGGGGATCGTCAGCGAGGTTGGATGGCCGGATTCGCGCTAGGAGAGAAATGGATGCCGGTTTTCGGGCGGACACCCAGTGCATCGAGATAGATAGGTAGATAGACGTCCGGATAGATGCATGCCACGGCAGCCGGTAAGGGATGCCGAGGGGTAGCGCAAAGCAGGCGGGCAACGGGCGTCCGAGGGGAGTGGGTTGGAGAGGGTGGTTTGCGGGGGGTGGTGGTAGGTGGTCGCGGTGAGACGCGAGACGAAGGTGGGATGAGGAGGAAGAGCAAGAGGATGAGGATGAGGTGGAGGAGGAGGAGGAGGAGGAGGAGGAGGAGGAGGTGGAAGAGGATGACGAGGAGGAGGTGGAGCAGAAAGGGGTCGATGGTGGGTGGGTTGGCGAAGGGTGAGTGGGCCGGGTGGGTGGTGGCGGTGGTTCTCTCGCTGATTACGTCGCAGGATGGTCAGGAGAGAGAAACGCCGGAGAGGATGCTGCTACGCCGTCGGTCGGTGGTGCGCGGAGGAGGCCGGTTTGCTGGATAGGGGCGAATATATCCGCAATGTCCTACCACCAACCCTATACCCGGTACTATCTTCGTCCTCCCGGTGTTCCTCTCTCCGTCTTCCTCTCTCGCTCCCGTAGTGTCTACCCGTCTGTCTTCGTTCACGCCGGTATTCTCTTCCTCTAGCCATAGTCGCCGGGTATAAGTCTCTCCTCGTCGCGCACCCGTTGGACTTCGTCCGTAACCGACCACCTCTTTCCCACCGACGACGCCGGCAGCCTCCCGGGTGGCAGGGCCCTAAGCTAAACTAAGCTACGCCAGGATAGGATAGCGCCAGGAGGATAGGATGGGATAGGATGGTTGGATGGTGCCCACCTACCCTCGCGCGCACACATACACACAACCACATCGAGGACGTCGACGACGAGAACGACGCCGACGTCGACGGTGCGACGGTACGACGACGACGACGACGACGACGACGACGACGGTACGACGGTACGACGGTACGGCGGTACGACGACGGCATCGGGAACGGCGACGGCGACGATCCCTCGTGCAGAAGCAACCCACCCTCCTCGTGTTCTCGCCGTCTCCGTTCCTTCCATATCCATCCGGCTATCTGGTTCCTCGTCCCACCTTCTTCCTCGCTAACCGTCTCTCGCACCAACGCTCCGCGCGCGTCCCATACTTTCGTCCCTCGGTCTCGCTCCTACCAGCCAGTAACACCCACGGACCCCCCGGGGGGTTAGTTAGGGGTGGTATATTGACGGCCGGCGTCGCGAGGACGCCTATACTTAGTGTGCCGGCGAACCGACGCGTTTCCAGCTAGGCGTCCACCTCTCCCCCCGTTCCACCCCGCGTTCACCCTCCCTCGGTCTTCTAGCTCTCCACCCTCTGTCCGCCACCCTCGGCCACCCTTCACGACCACCACCCTCCTGCACCCTCTGCCGACGACCCATTCTACACCCTCTGCTGCCACCTTCCTAGAACCCTTCCCTCCCCCGAACCCCGCTCTGACTCTCTCTCTCGGTCCATCCTTCGTCCACCACCCAACGACGAACCATCGTCGACAACCCTCCGCCACCCCCTCCTACTCCCTTCACCCGCCACCCCTTTTTCTCGACCTTCCTTTGCCTCGACCCTACGTCCTATCGTAGGGTTCTCTAGGTGCAAAGAGGCCAAAGGATCGCGGTCGTCGCCGCGGACCGAATCAAAGGCGCGTATCGCTGCTCGTCCATCGGGTTTCGGTGCTAGCGAGTTCGATGCTGCCCCTTCAAAAATATGATCGTCTCGTTCATGCCGGAGATGCCGGACGAAGACGGCGATTGCGGTAGCTTCTCGAGAGGGGACACGGGAGAGACGAGCGGCCATGGCGAGAGCCGAGCCGACCAGGTTGCAACGCGGACGACGACGGCGAAATCGATGCCTCCGGGCACTGCGAGAGCTTCGTGACGCACCTGATGCGAGGAGAACACAGGGGACGACGGTGACGACGAAGGGAAACGAACCTCCGAGGGGAAGAGGGACCTCGACAGGGGTCGATTAGGGAGCGACCGAGCGAAATTATGTATACGTCGAAGATGATGGCGACGATGCACGCGATGCGATGGGCTCCCCGAGCGCGGCAAGGTCCGAGAGGGGGATCGACCCTGGGCTAGGGACGCGGTTCTTTGTCGGGACTCGCTAACGAAAAAAGGATCAGCTTCGAGATGCTCCTCGAAGACCCAACCGGAGGATAGACAGAGAGAAAAAGAGAAAGGAAGAGGGAGAGAGACGGGAACCGTTCCCCGGACCGCTCGCAGTCTCCCGATCGCCGTTAACCATCCTTATTTGCCCCGACGATGTTACAATTTACCTTGTCGGTCGACTGGAGAACGCCGAACTTGCGCGGACGCGCAATTACGTCCGCTGATACGCGCGGTTACACCTATATCCTTTGATCGGTCGAGTTTTAACCGCGAGCACAGGTTATTGGAAACTCGGGCGGGTTCAAAGATTTTCGCGTCCTCTCCGAACCTGTATAACGGCGTTCCTCTTTATGCGGCGGTCCGATGGATCAGTCAGATAACATTTAACGAGGTCTAAATACGTTTCTTCCCTCGAATCGATATTTATTCGGAGATGCAGAGACGTTGGGAGTCGTACATCAAATTACGACAATTCGAATCAAACAGAAAGTTCTTCGCTGTATCAACTAACTGTTTCCGTTAGTTACTAGCTACAATCGTTTTCTGGAAAGAGCAACATTTTTAATGAGTCAGGCACCGTCGATTAAAGTGTCTAATTTCACTCACTTTTGTCCTAAATGCATAAAATCCGCAGTCGGCGTTCATTGCTTCGTCAGATTCTGTTGAAGGTGAAACATAGACCTCGCCGGTCATTACCAAACTTTTTACTATCCTCGGTTTTAGAGACTCGCGCGCATTTATCGGAGACCCGTTGCTCAAAGTTCCGCTAACTTGACTAGATCTCATTAAATGACGGCGGTGGCGTTCAACCTGTGTCGGGGTAACGAGCAACGACACACTACCCACCCCAGTTTTCTGATAATCATTACCGACCGGTGTACGCGGCGCGGCGGCCGAAACAAAGAGGTTTATTGTGGAATCAGCGGTGTCGAATGCCACCCTCGGTGCACTTACATGAAATTGATGACGCCGTTCGATTTGGTACATAGAAAGCTAGCTACAGGAGGGTTTGATAGGTGGTAGGACAAGGGGCGCAAGGATGAGGAAGTAGCGTCGAAGACGACCAACCGAGACACAGAGTGTTCGCAGGATCGACGAGTAATCGAATTAAGGATGCTCGAGGTGACTAACTCTCGAGGACGTTGGTAAGGAATGCTCGCTCGTCGAAAACGATCCTCGTGTATTATATATCGCCCCGACACCGGGAAAACAATCTCGAATGTTTGCGCCCCGGACGCAAATGAACACGCGCGTTCCGATGAAGAATTCCGCGCGAAATGCTAACGGACGGACAGATGAAGTCTCCACGGAACGATTACCCGTTTCGATTTCCCTCGTTACGTGCCTCCAGATAAATCTTACTCCGAATAAAACAGAGTAGACCCAACCTTTCGCACCGCGTACACGCTCGTGCACGAGAGGTCTAAACGCGACACAGCTGCCACTAAACAACCCTATTGTATTAGAATCAAGTAGATCTCGATGAGAGTCACCGGTATTCCACTGTTTCGAATATTCTACTGCGTGCTCCCTGTTCGGTTTAATGTTCGTGGCACGCGTAAAATGAAATGCAATTTGAATACCCTCTGTTCTGAACTATTTTATAATACTAAAAATGACGGGACTGTATCTATTCAGAATTTCAACGACTTGTATCATATGTCCGAAGAAGTGAAATAATTTCTCATGACTCTGGCTTTACAATTTCAATGAAGAACAAAATATTTTTCGATCTAATCAGCTTTACATTAGAACACTGTGAGTCCTCCGAAATTAAGAATAAATTGGACATTCTAACGCTTAAGGATGAATGTCGTCACATATTGGCGCCATCAGGTTCGTGTAATTAATCTCGAAAGCTCCAAACAAGTAATATAATCATTGCGGTAGCAAAAGATTACTGCACATTTTTATTTCTCCCAAGAACTAAAGACTTCGATGTAGGATTTAGCTTGCCGAAAAAATATTTCCAATATCGGAAAAACTCCTCGTCCGCAAATAGTTAATCCGTTCAGCTCTGCACAGGCTGAATTTTTGTTACGAACGTAAAGAAATTCGTGTAACTTGAAAACAAGAAATATCACGCGCTCGATACAAATTAGCGATGATTCCGCAGTGATTGCACAGATTTGTAGAGATTAGGAAATAATGAACAGTAGGTAATCCGTTAAATCACTGTGGAAGAGTGTAAATCACTTTTACGTAAGTGAATAAGCGAACTGGTTCGGTTGTAAAGTTCATGGGTACCGAGGTCTGGAATTAAATTTGATGATACCCTATTGAACTTGGGTGTCTCGGAGGGGTCAAACCGTTCGATCAAACCAGTCGAATAAATCCGAGAGCGCCGGGATCGATGAAACTTTTTCGCATCCGTGGCTCCGTTCGCGAAGCGGATTAAAGACTTCGAAAGGAGTTCGGAATTTCCGTGGTAGGCGGGCGGACGAGCTTCGAGGTTTATGAGAGTAACGTCACCGACGCCTCGTTAGACGCGTAGTCATAGCGGCGTGACGTCATACCATGCCGCCCTCTACGATACGCGGCGACCAGTCCCTCTCTCTCTCTCTTTCTCTCTCCTTCTCTCTGTACGCGTACGGACAGCGCCAGTAAACGCGAACTTTATGCCGTCAATTTCAGCTTCCGATGCCCGGCGTCTCCCGAGAGCCGATGCGATGGTCTCGTCAGTCTGCGTCATCCCGATCAGCCAACGAAATTTCACTTTTCCTGAAAACAGCATTATCAACCGATTCTGCCGGCTGTCTATCAAATTACAATACGCAACTAAATTTTCTATCTTTCCCCTCTTTTGCTATGGAACTTGCTGCAACATCGTACCGATCGGTTGTATTCCGATTATTATTTTTCCGAAGATTTAATGTATTAACGATTATTAATCGTCAATCGGATAATTGATTAATGATTGACTGCTGAAACTTCGAAATGAAATACGTAATCAAAACTGTGCGGATACTGAAAAAAATGTAAACTGAGTTTTTAGGTGTATTGTCATTAGGTCTCTAATACAAACTCTGTTTACGAGCTTGTATGTTTCAAGTTATTATTCCTGGAAAGCTACGACGATTGAGACGATTTCTTTTTTTAATCGTGCACATTAATCAATCGATCATGATTAAAATTTTAATCGATTGATGCCCAACTCTGTTGCAAAGAACACAATATTCGGATCGTAAAAAGTATTCCCGACAATTCCAGCGAATGGACAACGACCCAGCCTCGAGCAGAAATTAGGGCGGGTCGACATCGCCAGCGAATCTCGAAGCATCTGTGTCGCGAATGCATTGGGAACGCGTAAGAGTGACACCTTGATAAACGCGTGCAGAACTCTCGCGAGTTCCCGGGACCAAGAAGAACAAAAAAAAAAAAAACTGGTGTTTCTACTTTCGTTTGTACGTCCGCTCCGGTAAACTGTAACGAACAATCGCGAAAACGAAGCTTCCGTTGCTGTCACTAAATCCTGCTGTCCCCTCTGAACGACGTCTCGTTATCTGTTCCCGAGTCCTTCTCACGCACTTTTATCTGCAACCTCCACCTCCGTTCTCTCCGTTCGTCCCCCTCTCGACGTCCCCTTGTCCGTGATTCTCTTAGGTCCCTGTTCGCAATCTAACTACGATAATTTGTTTTGCTCCGGTGCCGTTGGAAAAATCGCGGAGACTTGAGACACGGCGGACGGAACAATACGGTTCGAAAAGCACTTTATCATGCAATTACACCTATCCGCCGGAAGATCGACGAGTCGGGGTCTCTCCGCGTTCCGCGCGCGCGCCGGCAACAGATAAAGCCTATCGGGTAATAATAAAGTAATTAATCCTCGTCCGTCTCTCTGTGCGCGGACGCGATCAACGGTCTACAATAATAATAGCGAAAACTATTAATGCGCGGTCAGCTGATAATTAAATCTGCCTTGAATGCCGCGGAACGGCTCGTTATTCGAACGGATTTCGATCGATCTTGGTTGCACGCCTCGTGACAAGTACGAGGCCACTTAAGTGTGATGTTATGAAACACCATTCGATATAATGGAAATTAGCACCCAGTGAATGAAGTCTTTCAAGTTTTATAGGTCTCTCGCTCCTTACACCCCCTCCGCAGTATCGAAAGGTTCGCGACGGGCTAAATTGATCGTGGAATATACTCGAAAAGAAACGGATGCCCTTCGAACGGCAGCGGAATATTGAAGTGGAACTACAGGGGCACCTCGGCAGTTGCACGAAGCGGGACTGAAAAGCTGTATGAAACTCAACTGTATGAAATATCCCACTTCTAGATCGAGACCTGTGTCTTCCACTCTACCTTACCCCTTCTACGATTAGTCACGTGACTGATCCGGTAATGACAGAGAGGGGGTGACTGCTTCTACTCGTCTCACATTAGTAGACAGCGCGTCTTTATGCAAAATAAATTTTTATGAAATAGAAATTTATTTTCTTCCTTAGATTTTCAATAATTGTGCTGCACCAAAATAAAACATGACGTTACTGAGGGTGACTTGTTAGTTCACAATGAAAGTTGCTGTTACTATTGAAGGTTCCATTAAAAAGTGTTTAGCCATGTACCACAGATTTTTCAAAATTATGCAATTATCGGTCGCTAATGTCTTAATATGTTTAATAGGTTGAAAATTCTTACTGTTTTAAATTACACCTACTCCTCTTTTTATCATAAATGCATAAAATCCGCTGTCTACATATTAGACACCCAGTTTTGTTTCAGGTGGGTGTCGCTGGAAAGCGTAAACAATGGAATAAAAATCAGAGCTGTGTTCGAGAACGTACTATAAATCTTATAAGATAATGGGATTGAATTCACCTAGAGAAATGTTCAAGAATCTCTGTTAAACAAGGAAATCAAATATCCATGATGTTTTGAAAAAATGGGTTCCATATTAGGGGACTTCACCCTAAAGTTTTGGCTACTTTACAGTTTTCAATCGTTTCCCTGGCGACTCGATAGCACGCGCTTTAGGCTTCGGTGGAGGGAAGATCGTCGATATTCCGGGATTCACTCTGGTATCGTGCTCGCGGACATATTGGGCCGCGCACACGCGAGCGCGCGAAATTCAATGCGCGTAAAAGCGTTAATGCAATTACGCAATAACGGGACAAGATTATCGTATCGTCGTGTTGCGGCGAACGTCGATCCGATCGCGTAACAAGGTTATGTTCTCGTTAAGCGTCTCTGCGGCGCAACTTTCGCGAAACTCAAGAGAGAGAGAGAGAGAGATACGCCGACTCGGGTTTTGCGCTGCTCGGCTCTGCTCGGCTTGACTCTGCTCTGTTCAGCTTCCCTTTCCTCGGAGCATCGCATCGTTAGGTATACGCACGGCGACGCGTAAAAGAAGAAAATCGAGCGGACCCGAGTCGTTAAACTCCAGGATGCGGTCGGGACGTGTGCGCGATAATTACTCCTCGGTATTTGTCATCGCGTCGAGGTTAACGATGTTACTTTCGCTGGCCGCCGAACGATAAACAGAGACCGGGGAACTATCGATAACAGTACGGGACCGATTGAACGCGAATATTGGGGATACGAAGCGGAGAATCCTTTCCTTTCTGTAATTTCTATGTCTGGTCTCGTGTAATCGATTTGAAATTTGGAGAACGAAGTTCATGGAGTGTGAAGGAAATGCAGTCCATTAGCGGGAGAAAGATCGCTGATCATTTAGAGCCTCTGGCTAAACACTTGATTGACGCTGAAATTGTTTCATTTTCAATTAATTTCTTTGATAAGTGAGTTCAGCACTGTGTCATTCATTTTCTCTACTACGTTATTTATTTGTATTTTTATAGAAGTGCAGTTTTTGGACCACGAAATTATAATGTTTCACTTTCTGTACAGATATTATCGGATTACAAATGATGATAAAAACAAACCAAATTTTTATTAGTTCTTTAATAGTTTTTCAGTAAGATGAAAATAATACATCGACATTCTTCAATTCTTTTACAGTTTTAAATTGTCTCTACTCGTTTGCGTCACAAATGCATAAAATCCTCGGTCTACCGAAAAATTAATGAAATAATCTGAAAAGGTCGTTTTTCAATATTTTATACTCGGTGGGTTCGAGAAAGCTACCTCTTAAAATTTCCAGCGCGAGCCTCTTCGAAATTTTGATGCTTCCGCCGTCGTGGCCAGATTTCGGGAATTTCATTCGCCGTCCAGGTTTACGACAACCAATTTCGTCCATTATAGTTAAACGGCTATAGCAGCAAACACCGTGAAAAGGTTGTCGGAGCTTATGTCGACCGATGAACGTATCTCGATTGCGGTCGAGCGATCGTGTCCGTAGGAGCGTAGCGTAGGTTCGATTTAAAACGGACACTGGACGGACGGTCGATCACTTTTGGCGCATTCACAATTACTTATCGCCAGGCGTCGGTAAATAACGGCTCCCTAGATACGCGACGCGATTATTCTTCGTCGACGGCTTTTGTTTTACCGGGGCTAGCTATCTGCGTTTTCTTTTGTTCGTTCTTTCCATTCGGTTCCCACGACACGTAATTTAACGGAGACTGGTCGGGAATCGACGCCGGCCCGATCCATACACCGTATCGATAAATCGGTTGAACGTGACCGACCCATAAAATCGAGAGTTATTATCGTTTCCCTTATCGTCGTTCGAAAATCTTAATCCCGTTCCTTAAAATTAATCCGAACACATATTTTAATATTTCGTTGGGGTGTGTGCCGAGATTTCCGGTACTCGAGTCTCGGGTCGGGTTCCCGAAAGTTAGCAACGCTCGGGTACCCGCAAAAGTTAAAATGCAAAATTAAATAAATTTTATTAATTAAATTTTACACAGCATCGTTTTTCTTAATGCCCTATCGGATAGTCTAGTCTTTTAATTTGATACAGCAGCACGCCCGTATTACTTAGATTAATATTATTAATTCCGGACAAGTCGGTCATACTATTTACGATATCGTCGACGCGTCAGGCTATCTGCTGCTTGAAAATTTGCGCCAGCAGGCCAACTGGAAGTGGCTGTAGCTTAACGAATGTTCAATCAAGCTCCTGGTACGTTGAAATCACGTCGGAGACGTTGCCGTGTGCGCTCGCCGGACGAGTGGAAACGATCGGTCGGGTGGAAAAGGCGGGATAAAGCTGCACGTGTCGGATCTCACGTCCGCGGATCGCTCTCCTTGCGGAATAATGTTTTTTTCCGTCGTATTTACTCGGATAACCAAGCGATTCCTGTTCACCGTCGTCCCGCCAACTTTGCGCCGCGTCGCGAACAGACACAGTCGAGTTTGCGGCGCGGCAGCTTGAATTATCGGTCGGCGACAGTGCCCGGCGAGTTTGTCGAAAACCAGGGCCGTACCAAGATCCGAATGCTCTCGTTCTCGATTTTCTCCCTGTTAATTGCATTTTCGTGCACAGTTTCTCTTTGCTGATATCGTTGAAAATTCCTATGCTATTGCAGGTTAAATTTACTGTCCGCGCCTCACAAAAAGTTTCGGGGATGGCCAAGGTCAAAGGGGACACTCGCTTGCTTCCTCTATCCCCACCAGTGTCGCTTGACCCGGGAAATTGAGGGGAATACAGTTCCCCTCTCCCCTCGTGGAAGGGGTAAGGTAGAAGTCAAGTCTTAATCTGGTGACAGTGATCTCCATCGTTGATGCCCCCGCAGTCCCAATGTTGACAGAAATTTCGTAAATAAGAAAAACGCAAAAATAATTTGTTAAATAAATAACTTATTCTGAACTTATTTGAGAAATTCTACAGTTCCCGAGAGGTGTCGCAAAAATACGGTTTTTACATTCGACTTTGGGGACTGTTTTCACCCCCTAGATATGCTAGAAAAAACGATACGCGTGAAATATTTGTCAAAAAAGTGTTATGTAGTATCGTAGATAAATTTCATTAAAGACGGCATGTTACACTTGGATGTTGTCTGTCGATCGCGTTTATCCGCGCGTAACAAGGAACGAAACGGAACGAACCGAACTGAACCGAACGACACGCGGCGGCCGTAGCACAAACGAAAAACCATACGGACTTGTTCGAGCGTGGTGTAATTTTCGCTCGGTCGACCCCCTGTGTTCTCTCCTTCCGCCTTGTAATTTTCTCTCGGACGACAATGCCGCGCCGAGAGGAGCGGCTTCGTCGTAAATTTCTAAATACCTCTCGCGGAAAATAAACCGCGGACATTGATTTATCGCGGAGATCGGCCAGAATTATTTATGAGATGAATTTTACCCGCGTGATCGCGACACCTTCGAAGGGCTACCGCTCTTTTCCTCTCTCTCCCGGTAATACTTCCGATACGCCCTGGCGCAGTATTCCGATCGAAAATTTCGCTGTTCGTTATTTTTCACAAACTTCCTGCAACGACACTTAATATCGAAATTAAATATTTCATTCTCGTGACTAGATTGTGGATTTCACGCGTTTATCACAAAAATCGATGGATCGAAAAATCGAATTAAAAGATCCTCAAAGTTAACCAAACTCGACGTTGACTTTTGTCCAATAATTCGTTATTTTATCGATTCCCATCATATTCGTCAATAATGTCACAATTACACGTCGATTAATTAAAATTCCAGTGATTCTTATTTGTTCTAAATAGATTATTAAAGGCACCCATGGTAATGCAAGCGAACTATATAATTTTGTAACGAGTTCTGACCGCAAGGGGTTGAGGACTCCACAAGTCGAACAAGGTCCAGTATCGCAGCGCGAATCCACTTTTCGGCAGCTAATTCTATGATTCCCTTTTCTCCGATCGGCGGCAACTGTTAAACTTCGGAACGGCGCATCTCGAGTTACATGTATAGTTGTCCCGACGAAGCATCCACTTGAGCGGAAGGCCGCGTCAGATTTGTATCAAAAGTGGCATGGAGTCGGGGGATTGATACTTGAGCGAACAAGTGTATAAAAGCGGCGGCGGTGGCCGGGTGGCCGCGCCGAGTCGGGCCGGGAGAAAAATTGAGGCGATCCACGCTTGCGGACGGAGAAAGGATCATTTCCACCTGGAAACTTTGCGAAAACTCTGCTCGGCTCGCGGCGGGCTTGTTCAAGGTTGCCATAATCCTCGTTTAACGGGTATTTTTTCTTTTCACGGATCGCGGGCCGCCTCCTCTTTCTCTAGTCCGTGACCTCGTTCGTTCGTTCTCCGACGTAAATCCGTCACAGAGAGAAGCCGCGATGTCCGCGCTTCGTTTGGGGACACCTTTTTCCTCTCTCCACCCTTCCCCGGTGTCTCTTCCCCAATTACTCGGGCTCTTTCTCGGCAGCGATGCCATCCTCGTCGTCGTCGGTGGCGGCGGCGTCATCGTCACCGGCGTCGTCGTCGTCGACGTCGTTCCTCCCCTAGTCCCCCTGAGCCCCCATCGAACGCCCACTCCCTTTCCCTCGTGTCCCTCTCGCGAGAGTGCGTTCGATCGACCTGAATTTTTTTTCCTCGCTCGAATCGGGAGCCCTGAGAGCAATTTCTCGACTCGTCGCGGGGTGGTCGTCGTCGCCGAGGAAAACCCCGAGGAAAATCGTCCGATCGATCTGCCTTCGGTCTTCAGGTCCGAAACGAACCAGCGCGCGGCACCCGACGGAGACGGATATATCGCGAGCGAGCGAGCGGGAGAGAGCGAAAGAGAGGGAAGGAGAGGTGCCAACCGACAGAGCTCGCGTTAGAGAGAGAAAAAGAGGAAGAGACAGGGAGAGCAACAGAGAGAGAGAGGGAGAGAGAGAGAGAGAGAGAGTGATCGCCGGTACTTGCCGGCGGATCGTGGGAGGGGTTCGAAGAAGCGGAGGGTGAGAGGGGGCAGCCGAGAGAGGCGAACACAAGTATGTGCAACGCGAGCCCCGCGTATATAGCTGACGACGAGCCTCTGTGTTTGTGCGCGGGTGGGCGACCGTGTCCTTAAGGGGCGCTCACATCGCGCGGACACACCACCGTCGCGACGGGGATGTCCCAAGTTTGCACGCCGGAAATTATCCTCGACTCTACCCCCCTCGCGTCGATAAATATTCGCCCGGTCGTGATCGCTCGATCCGGTACCATCGGAGTCCGCCGCGACAGAAACTTATGCTGCCTGAATTAGAAAGCAAACTCCGGTCGCCGTGGCACACCGTGTACGACGTTGCCCCGTAAGGCACTAGAAAAATGTAACCGAATAACGAGACTAGAATCCGTGGGAAGAAAAACGATTTTTTGGGAAGGTTACATAATCCTGTTTTGGTGAAACTCGAATCTTCACTAACCCTTGAGAAATGTTTGATCATTCTCTGATTAACTGTCCTTACAATTAGAGAAAATTCACGGAGAAGAGGAGAGACTATTTGTACAAAGATCACCAGTTCTGATTGAAAACTACCTGATGCTGCAGGTATATCACGTGCCGCTGCGCTGGGTTATAAGGGTTGAACAGTACAACCCCTTGCATAGTTTATCCATTCTCCATTCGTAAGCGGCATAATCAAATGAATCAGATAGATTAACGACGTTTAAATAACTTCCAGGACAAGTTGCTTGCGGTACAATCCCTTCAAGTCGAGATGTTATTCTCCGCCAACCCTCTTATGTGGCGGACCGTTTTTTCACAGCTATATAATTTATGATGTTTGAAACGATTCGAAGCATTATTTATCAATTTTTGTTCGGCACACTTTCGAAGAATGTTGTTCTTATCTGTCATCTCTATTCATTCAATTCAATCGCCAAAAGTTGTGGAATTTTACAAAATAATGAGTATTTACAATTTAAAGCGCGGTAGACAGATTGCAAGAATTGCTTTTTCAAATTATTAAATTTCTGTTTGGCTGCTGTTTATTGTAATCGATACAATGTGTATGTGTATTTATTTTATGTATAGATATCTTGAATGAACGAATTTAAATGATTTTGAATAAAAGTGGTAATTTTTTGGTAATCGTATTCATTGATTCATCGTTGAAGAAGTTGACTCGTGATTGGAATTGAAGGAGAACGACAGAGCAGATAGTATTTTAGGGCGGAGAAGTCGTGTGTTAGGTGGCGGGTTTCATTGGAAACGCCGGTTTTCGTGGAAATTTATCGCAGCTGCCACGGTGTTCCGGTGTGAATCCACCTTAAAGCCGGTAGGGTGGACAGGATGAGGAACACGTACCACCACACCGAAATCTTACGAGCCTGCCTCTGCTAACTACCTCCTATCTGCCCTGCCCGAGGCCCTGAAAACGTTCTACGTTACGCCTCGCGGGGACCCATTTCGCGCGAGCCTCGTGCACAGGGATGTACATCTATTTTCGAGCGCCCCCGCCTTCCTACGAATTACCATCCTACCCGAAACCTCCGTAATTTGTTCCAAACATCCTAAAATCCGCTCCGCACCGTCATCCGATTAATTAGAGGACACTCATCTCGTTCAAAATTCACGCAGGAACTTTCAAATGATCCGCAACAATCCAAATTCAATGCGACCGCTATCCCAGCGGTATTTTCGAAGCTAGAAGAAAATCAAAATAATCGAAGAATGTCGACGAACTATTCTCAATTTCTTCAAATTAATATTCTCACGGTAAATGTACATTGGAACAAATTTTAACGATTCTGGAACTCGTTGTACATTCATGGTAGGCAAGCAATTTGAGGAAAGTTCAATGCTGGAAAATTTAATATTGATAACGCGTTACGTTTGCAAGCGAGATAAACTTGTCTGACGATTAATTCGCCAAGAGCAAAAACTTCTAATTTACTCATTTAACACTTCAGCTTATATAGGGGTGGCATAAATTTTCAGTATAAGCTGAAACTGATCTTTTTATTCCGATACTCGATGGAATCACAGCTTATAGCCAACTGCTGTTGACAAGATTCAAGAATGTTAACGTCTTCGGCCAACACGCGGAAAAATTGTACAGTTTCAAGTAGTTTTGTCAACGAAGGGTAAGGAAACTTGTAAACCCAAAATCAAGCACATACAATAACGATGTATTATTTTGAAAAAGTTAAATAAAAAGTTAAATTTCTATGAATAATTCCATCATCCACGTATAGGTAACAGGGTAGTGAACTTGTTTAAAAAAATTGTATCGATTCTACGCAGTCTTCACAGTCGCCCCCAAGGGCAAGCTCTCTTTCAATGGAGGCGGTTCGAATTCCACGAGCTTCCCATCGTGTTTGTCGCAGAATCGTTATACCACTTGTTTATTCGCAAACGGCGCTGGCCGAGGAATTAAGCCTCACAGCACGAAAGGAGGAAATCGATGCAATTACGGCGCACAGCGAACCGTTTCTATAAAATAGAATTCATTAAAAGATTTTCATGTCACGAAATCCATTAGGTCTTTCCATAAGCTATAATTCAAACGTCTGTGAAAACTTTGAAAAATTTCTTTGTCACTTAAACTACTATAAATTTAAACATTGGAGCTTCTTATTTACAACCACGCCTTAAAAATTGATGTACGACTTTTTTTTTTAAGTGTGTCGCTGTTACAATACCAGGGCTGTACACGAGCGAACTTGTTTTTGTTCGATAAAACAGAGAAAAAATCGTGTAGCAATTTCTAAGGAGTCGTTGCAGTTTCGCAGGGACAGTTCCTCATTCTACAGGTTTTAATTATTAACGTGATATTAACGGAGTGACGAATTTTGTCCAGCTTTTGCTATTCTGGTCCACCATGGCGACGCGGCGGCCAGCGCGGTGGAACAAAGGCGCCGCGCGCGGTGTTTACTATGCGATCACCTGGCGGGCCTTGTCGCGCCGGTGTGCGGGGCCCGGACGATTTCGAAAACGGCCGATCTTGAAACTACGTTTCGAGAGTTGCCGCAATGCAGAGCTAGAAGCGAGCCCGCGGCCTCTCGGCAATGTCGAAAGAATTTCCTGCCTGCGCGCGGCAGCCAGTCGAGGCTGCCGTTTCGGGAGGATGGTGCCAGGGCCGAAGCGACTCTTTTCACGACCCTGATCACGGTTTCCCTAACGTTCCCGGCAAGCCCCCCACCCCTCTTCGTCTCATCCAGCGCCGCTACGAAATCCCTCGCCTCCGCTAACGGACCGATGGCCGAGAAAGCAGTCACGCCGATCGGAATGAGAAACACTCGGCTCGCAAACAACACGGATTCGTCTCGCGTTCACGGCTATCCGAACCCCGAATTCGTAAATATTCCTGGCACAGCGGGGGCGACTCTTATTCCATCAGCTGGTCCGAGACCTATTTGTATTTGGGGATTGAGAGCTCCCTAACAGGTCTGTTCCCTCCAATCGGCGAGCTGGATATAGCGTATTATACAAATTTGGGACCTATGGAGGAATTTTAGGGGTTGCGAACTATTTCAACTTTTTGATAAATTGACATTTTGGTCAATGACGATTGACCATAGTCTAGAAATGTTTGAAGCTCGCGATAGATCGTTTCGATTGACAAGAATTGGAAAACGAATTTGTTACGTTCAAGTTTGTCTGATTTAATTAGCACATGGGTCGTAGAGTCTAAGAATATTTGGGCAAAGGGAGTTTGCGAAAGATGTAGTGCCTAAGATAGAACGTTCTGGTCAACGTGGGACCCAATTGGGAATCATGAATATTTAACGCCACAACCGGGGCCGTCTTGCTCAAGAGCTACTTTGAGTACAGTGCTCGGGAAAAATATTGAATCCGTGTCGAAATAAATTAATGATAATTAAAAGCTCGGTGAAAAGAGAAAGAAGAAAGTCGATGGCATACGATAGTGGTATATTCTAGCCGGGCAGAATGGGGGTGTGAAAAAATATACAAAGACCGTAATAGTATCCTAGCTGCCATCTAATTTATATGTTCGAACATTTTCTTTTTATTCAGAGTTACACTCACTTATTTGTATAACACAGGATAATATGATCAATGTTGCTACTCCTTCGTTCAAAGTACACCCTTACAGACGATACCCCCCGCCGTAAAAAATAAATAGTACACTCTTATCCACAAACACAGTCCCAGTTTGTCGATCAACACCTGCTTATTACCTTCCGCAACATTCTTCGCGAATGGACCTTAAGCACGAAGAGTATTTTACTCTTTTATCACTTTAATTATGCCCCATATAATTTCACATTTTCAAATCGAATCTTCGTTGACTCGCGTGTAGCCACCCAGCCTTGTTGGGGTTCGATGAAGACGTTTCGTAAAGACGTGAAGAAGATTTCATGTATTCTGTCAAAAATCTGTCGGCACTGTCACGATACCGACGACGACGATATTAATACGTCACGGCCTCCCTATAGGTAGGAACACGGAGTAGTACACGTAACAATAGCGGAGCTGAGTCACGCCTTTGCATCGCCAGGCCGTGTGTCTCCGGACCGTTTCTCTGTTGGTGCCACCGGTCTCTTTGTCTTCGCGCTTCACACTTTTTACCAGTCTTGCACGCCGTACCCCAGGCCACATTGTTAATTGATCAATTAGCCACGCTGTTTGCGGATCGAGCGTCGTGTTTTCGTTCGGCGCATCGAAAGGTATCGTTTATTAGAGGATAGCCTCGACACCGTTAGACGATACCTTCGAGTTCCAATTTGGATTAAGACTTTTGTTAGGCGACGACTATCGAAATACCTCTACTTTGTTAAAAACAAATTAACACTCTTAAAGCAACTACAGTAATCCAGTTCACTGAAATTCTCTCGCTTCAATGCGGACATCGTAATTGTTAGATAATAAATATATTATCGAACGCACTGTCGCTATTGAGGAAGAAGGACAGCAGGTCACACCGAGGCCGAGTGAAATAGCATGATTTCACAGCACATAGTCTATCAAAGCGTGTGAAGTAATCGTTCCATATCACTCGGTCCCGATATGACCGTTGTCGTTTTTCATCATCTTCGGTCAATAACAACAATGCGTGCGGTGGTAGGGGATTCCGAATACAGTCAGAAAGTAAACACTTGGCCCACCCATTGTGTGGCGGGCAGAGAGTACAGGATCATATCCAACTGTGAACGAGAAAAAGCGGAAACAAAAACAGAGTGAAACAGAGTGAAACAGAGTGACACAGAGCCGCAGGAACGGATGGGAGAACAATGGTTACGAGCATTGGAGTATTCGCGTGGACCAGTTTCACATAAACAGGACTCGCCTAAATATAATTACCTCGTGTTCCGAGAATCGCGAGCAAGACCTCAAGGCACGACAGGTGATTTTACGGCGGGTCGACGAAATAATTCGAGAGGGTGTCGGGATATGAACGTTCCAATGTGTACAGCGCGTGCAATATGTCAATTAGAACTGGTAAGGCCATCGATATTTGTACTTTTCACGTACAGCTCTATCGCGAGTCACATTCCCGGTTCTGCTGCGCCGGTAATCTCCAAATTCGTAGAAGATCAGACGAGTGCAGCGGGGCCGTCGAGAAAAGAACCAATAAATTTACTAGGATAAATCACCGCGGGTCTCAATAAAAAGAGGACTGACTGAAAAAGGTACTCGGGGAAAAGAAGAGGCGAACGAGGAGGAACAGCAGCAGCAGCAGCAGCAGCAGCAGTGTCGGCGTCGGCAACCTGTGCGCGAGGTCCTCTCATAGATGAATATTTATGGGTTCAGGGTTAAGAAGAGCGGTTGCTGGAAGCGAAGAAGCGTGTGAGGGGGCGTGCAGTCGGCGAGGATCCACTGGCCGGAATTAAAATAAAGTCCCGGTGAAAACGACGCGATTCTCATCAAATAGAGGGACGAGATGAGATTTTTTATTTTCGAATTTTACCGGACGACCGACGCGATGCGACTCGGCGCGGCGTCAACACAGAGAGACGAGGAAGAGGACGACGAAGAGCGTAGCAGTAGCGGCATCAGGAGGAGGAGGAGAAGGTGTAGGAAGAGAAGGAGGAGGAGGAGGAGGAGGAGGAGCAGGAGGAGGACGGGATAGACATTCGGGAATTGCGATTCCAGGGAAACGCCCGGGGCGACGTGATTTCTCGTTCAACTCGGCCAGAGTCTTTCCTTTATCCGATGCGCGGGAAGGGGCGGCCGAAAAGCGTGCGAACGATTTCTGAAACCTTTTAGCTCCGGAGCGCGAACGACGGCCAAAGAGACTGGCGAAGGCGGAGGAAAGAGCGGAACGGACAGAGGAAAGCGTTGGATTCTCGGGGCCTTTACCCGGCGCGGGCTCTATAAAGCGCTGGTTTTTAACGTCGCCGAACGGGAACGATCGCCCCGTGTGCGCGCTTTACGCTAGGCAGCGAGAGCGATCGAGCGAGCAAGCCAGCCAAGAGAACGAAAGAGCGAATGAACGAGGGCCGAGCGAGTGAAAGAGTGAGCGAGTCAGCGAGCGAGCGAGCGAGCGAGCGAACGAGGGGAGGAAAATGCCAGAAGCCGGGGATTTTTCGGAGACGGAAACGAGTCTCCGCTCGGACCATCGGGAACCGGTCGCGCAAATTGCTCCGCCACGCGGAATCGTCCACGTCAAACGTGATTGTACGCGGCCAACCCCTCGCAGACTCGTAATCAACTGTGGATTTAGGGGATCGACGCCGAACGGCTCACGTGAAAACATTAAAACGTTCGATTTCATAGAGGAAATCAACCTCTGTTTGACACTCGCAGCTTTTGTAAATTAGCCTGTAATAATTTCGATCCAGTTCACACTCGTTGCCCGGACGTTATTATTGTAGCTTTTTGCGTGGAGAACGTTCTTATCTCTCCTGCGAAGCGGTCAATAATTGCTGGAACTTTGTTTAAATTCAATAACCCGGTGCAAACACGTTCTTAGTATGTATACTAGATATTCTTGAATAATTTTATTTGATCGCTTACAAGGGAAGTTATCGAACCCGTAGATTCACACAATTATGAAACTTTGCACGCAGGTAGAGCTGGTTAAGCTTTTCGCATTAAAGGGGCAAAATCAGCCCATGATGAAATTTCAATATTTTCTTCTTTTCGTGAAAAAGTTAATACGAATGTTTGATAATTATTCCTATAACATCCCGTTAACTATTAGGTTTAGGACGATACAAAAGATAATCTGCTCCATTTAAAGAAACCATAAGAAACCATAAGAAGTTTTATTATTTATGCATGCTATTATAAATAACGGAAAAATTCAAGGTGGCCAGACCTCTTGGTCCACCTTGTGAAGAATTTTTGTCACTCAAAGACACCTTTCCACAAGATAAAGATATTACTTTGACCAAAACACGTAGGTACACGTACTCACACATTTCGTCAAAATAACGACATTGATCCGAGAGCGAACGGAACAACCATACCGATCGAGGTTTGAAGAAACTAGGAGAGGTCGGTACAGCTAAACGATCCAAGAGCGACCGTAATCGTTCATCTGTGAACGGTCCATTGTGTCCCAAGATCGCGAGTTTTTTGCGAGCGGGAAAGAACGCAGCGTCGAGGCCTGTCACGTAGACCGTAAGCTCGGGAGGTATAACTTTCTCGCGGATCACGTCGATTCTTCGCCGCCGCGCCGCGCCGCGCCGTCCGGTCCGGAGAAAATTCCGCGAGCGGCGCGCATCGATTCAGCTCGATTCATTCGCCGCATTAGCCGGAGGTTCCCTATATCTCACCGGTTTTTTCGCTCCTACGACTTTTTCCCGAGCGTTCTCCTTTGTACCAACTGAGAGTGCCAACCGATCTGCCTGAAAAACGTGTCGTCACGCGATAAGCGCGCTCCCCCTTTTCAGTTTTCAGCTTGTTTTTGTTCCGGCGAAAGAAATCGGCACCATAAGGCTCGCAGTGTACGGGTTCCATGCCGAAAAATAATTTCATTGGGAGATCGAACATTTTCATCATCGATGGAGGTTCCTCGTATATTAGAAGGAAAGCGGGTAGCTGTGGACGACTGAATGAAAGACAAGAAAGGAAATACGATCAATCAATTATAATTAAATTTTGTCCTACCCGCCTTTCCCCTATTCTTTGTGTATAAACTTGTCTAGATACAATTTTCTCACATTTTCAAATTAGTAGAAAAACCATGTGCCCTCGATATTGTTATCGTACATTGCGACGATATTGACGGAGTCTCCCGACGACGAAGTGGCAGTATCGTTAGGTTAGGAATTAGTAATCCATTATACTGACATACGTTGATAAGAATCAATGTCAATGTACGTCTATTTTCGCTCCAGATCTATCTAGACGTGTCCTTGGGGGTGCAGTTAATCACCGGGAGTGACGAATAGACCGCGTTTATGTGAATTCGCAAGTGTTCGGTCACCGTGCCAAACCATGCTATAAACTTCATTGTAAATTCTGTGTATTGATTGGTCAATGGATTGGTCTCGAGTCTGGCAATAGTTAATGGCGGTAGTATATAAAGTTTCCATTCGCTCCAAACGCGATAAAAAACGCTCGAACAACAAGAACAACAAGCATCCGCAGTCCGGTAATGATCCTGGACCGGCGTCCTCTCGAAGCGTGCGTGTCCTAAAACACGGGGCTAATTCCTCTGGATCAATTTCACCTCGACGCAACGACAGCGCAGCGTGGCGCATCGATCGTACCTATGGCGTTCCCGGTCCGCGATTCCCAGGATCGGTTGTCGCGTTCCACGCGCTTCAGCAATTATTCCTCCGCGAAGGATTAACGAAACATCGAGCGTGTTAGCGTCCTGATGGGCGGGAGGAAGAGGACGAAGAGCACGAGGAGGATGAAGAGGAGGAGGAGAAGGGTAGATGGTAGCGCTTCGAGGGAGATAGAGAGCGGCAGAGGGGAGCGATTAGATTCGAAAAGGAGGGGCGGAGTTCGGAAATATCCCCCCGCAGCGATAGCAAATGATTAGGTACGATACGGGCTCGCGGATAATGAAGGTTTCGTGACCAGAAGCGGCGTCGGCGTCGACGGCAGCGGCGCTGGCCTCGGTGGACGTCGGGGCTCGGACGAAAATCGAATTTCGGGGCGATGAGAGAGAGAGAGAGACGGAGAGAGAGAGAGAGAGCACGAGCTGTGGCAGCGGTGGCTACGATGGTGATGGCGATGGCGATGGCGATGGCGGCTCTCGACGCGAGGAATTCCTTGGATGGAACGGGGCGAGGAAACGCGCACCGCCGGGGTCCGTTCGTTCGACGATTACAATAAACGCCGCGCGTCCATCACGCTTCGCCGGCGAAAATCAATGAACCTGCCCCCCTCCCCCCTCCTCCCGCCGGCCCCCGAACGCCCCCGCGGCTGGCCCGCGAAACAATGGGAACCGAATTTCAGGGCCTCCGAGAAACGGTGCTTCGAGGCCGGGGCTCTCTCGCCGCCTCTCTCCCGAGGTCGCGGGCTCCTCCGCCACCGATACACGCGAGCGGATATCGCGAGCGAGATGAGAGAGGAGCCGGTCGAACCGAAGGAGGAACGGATCACGAACTGCCTGTGACTCATTCAATCTCAGGGGGGAAACAGCGTGGAGTCGGTGGGGGGGATTTTTTTTTCGAACGGGTCAGATCGCTTTTTCGATCAACGCTTTAGCTTTTCGCGTTCGGGACTGTTTTTCAATTTTCGCCGCAATAACCTCCTATCGCTTCGATACCAACCGCGTACCGCGACCAACCAATAGATCGGTTATCGTTTTATCATTATTGATTAGAGAAATTTCTTCATCCAAGCACATGCACGGCATCGTTGCGGTTCCGAATGTTGACATAAGGCGTCCAGAAAGGGAAATTTTGTTATCGTTCGGTCCCGCAGAAGCCGAAACGTTTGGAACACGCTGGTGGTCTGATCGTAATGAGGAACATCGGCTAGCCAGCACGTAGTGGAAAGACGGCGGCGTCGGTGTCGTCGGCGACGCGGCCTGCTTTTCGGCCCAGAGTTTTTCCCCGTGGAACGTAGCCTCTCCTAACGCCGCGAGCACCGGAGCTATTGATGAAAGGTGAGGGGGAATCGATCCGCTATACCGTGTACTGGGTGTCCTGTTTTCGGCCCGCGAGCAATCCGCGGAATCCCCGACGTTTCGGGAATCGCTGGGTATCCCGTGGCCACTGTATTTCCGATTATACCCGGTGCTCAAACAGTTACGCGGAATTTCCTTCTGATGTGAATATACTGCGATCCGCGCGTCAAGGACTTTTGGAGGTCGTGTTCCGAAAGCGAAAGAAATCAACGCAATCAAGTATTTCACGGTGTTTCTTTATGCATTTTCAGTGCTCTCGCAAGCGTAATAAATAAACGTTTGAACGAACCTTTGCGATTCGGTAACAGTTCCTACTGTTAACATGTTTAAAATAAAAAAAATTGAAAGAACTAGAAATTTATAATCTTCAAGAAATATATATATATATTGTCTGGATATATATGCGTTACACGAACAGCCATTAGTCTAGTGCAAATTACAAGTTACTAATGTTTACACTCAACTATCGTGTAACAAAGCTAAAATACGAGCACGGCTCAGAGAATTGATACCGTTGAAACTTCTCTGCAACACAAGCATCGTGTACATAAAATATTATTACTACATCAATTTACGTAGCTTCGAAGGTACGTAAAAAATACGGCAGGATCGACGACAATAGCAATTAACACGCTGACTGCCGCGTCGTTCATAAATGGGCGACATTATTCCTCGATCAAGTTCAGGAGCAAAGTGTTACGTCAAACTCGGGAACACTAAATTTTACGTAATTATAGCATGCAGAAGCATTAAAGTTGGATTTTCCAGTTTCGGTTTCTCTGACTGAACTGTCTTAAAATTGCGACATTTAACGCTTCTATAATAAAAATGATTCGATCAACATTCGAAATAGTAGTTGGTCGAGTGTAAGAGAACTGTGATATTATTTTCAACTCATTAAAGCCGTTGATTGTGAAGTTCATAGCGTTTTCAAATTAAAAATCGAAGATAAAATTACGCTATTTATTCATATGTTTATTCGATAACACGAGAAGTTACCTCGGAAATGGCAAAAAGTAATGGAACAGAATGGAAAATATGTTATTGAATAAATATCGGAATTCTAGCTTTCAATTTCAATTTACAAACGCTACGAACTTTCAATTTTGTATAGGCCCTGTAGCCTCCGATTATAAACTATATAAAACTAAAAACTAAAGCTGCATAGCCCAGCAACAATATTCCAGTTTTCGAGTCACGTCCGAGCCGGGCACACGTAGCAAGTCCAGCGTCGCGTCGCTCTCGAGGCGCTCGAAAATCGGCCACCCGGTATAATTTCCATCGCGTTTAATTGTTCCCTCGCCGGCCCGTTTATCCGCAGCGCCGTGGGCGAGCGAAAAACGCGCGACCGATTCTCGGAAGGAGAGAGCCTCCTCTCTCTCCGGGGTTCTCTCGCTGGGGAACGACCGGGCAGAAACAACGGGGGAGAGAATCCGACGCGGGGATGGCGTTGGCGGGTCGGCGGGTAGAGGGTGGTGGGTGGGGGGGGGGGGGGGGGGGGGGGGGGGGGCCCGGGGGGGGGGGAGGGGGGGGGGGGGGGGGGGGTAAAGCGGGTGGCGGGTAGCGTTGGCGATGGCCGCGGCGGGACGAGGGCGAGGAAGGAAGCCAGAAAATGTGGGGGCGTAGATTCGCTCGTCCTTAGGGGTTTTCGAAGCCGCCGCGCCGCGGGCCTTCCGAGGGCCAGGCTTAACCGAAATTCACGCGGAAACACGCTCCTTCTGTTATTTTCCCCGGAAAGAATTACCGGCCCGAGACCCCGAGCAATTCCGAGCGAAATTTTCTAGCCGGAAGTTCGAGAATCCATCGGCTTCCCCGAATGCTTATCCGTCTTCAGGAAAAATTATTGATTCTACATTCGGTCTTCCGAATCGATAGCAGGAACTTTGGAAATTCCGTAGGCGACGGCATTCCGTGTTTCTCGAAGAAAGAATCATCGAATGCTTTCGATCCGTAGCGGCCGCAATCTGTATTTGTCTATTCTAGACATAGACAGAATAGAATAAAATTCTGGATTCTTTCATGACGCCGCGGCAACCCCAACTGTTCACGCGAAGCTCTTGACAATTTGAAAACCAAAAATCTTCTTTTGAAATTATTTACTAAGTCACTTAAAAATAATGTTGCCATTATTTCTATTGAATATTTTATTATTGTCAACAGCATGAAAAATATACGCAACTAAAGTAAACTACATTTTATTTACATGTTAATGAGTAGACAGTGCTAAATCAGTTGTATTCGTCTGTAATTTTCCTCGAGTGGATGTTCTTCAGCAACAAATCTGCGAGCGAGGAGGTTAGAGCGACTATAATACTTAATAAAATACTGCTTTGTTAAGTTTCTGTCCGAGACAAGGGGAAAGTGTGCTCAGATCGAGTCACTTGCCGAGATAAGTGAACTGTGCTACAACGATAAGCCCTCGTTCGATCGAGCGCTGCTCAGGATATAAAAAAAAATAACGAATAAAGAGAAGATCATCCGCTATAAAAAGTATTCTTCAGAATGGTCGAGGAGCGTTCTGTGAAACTCGGAGAAAGAAAACACTTCCGCGTTCAAGGTCTGCCGTAGCTGTACGTGTTTACGATATGTAGTCGAAAAAACTGGTTTATCCGAGAAATTCGCCGATTTGTTTACCTATTCAAGGGCCAAGCACCATGAGGATCAGCGTGTGCTGTTCGAGCCAATTTTTGTCAATATATAATCTCTGTTGTTCTCATTTCCAGTCCGTTTAACCCAGGCAAGCTGGATGTTGTTGACAATTTAACTTCGACTGAACTTCTTACTGGACATGTAACAAACAGTTAATAATTTGCTCTGGCTAGACGAAAATCAGAATTCAGACGGAACGTTCGTGACTCGCGTGTCCTCATTTTTCAATTCTCGTATTTCATTGTGAAATACAGAACTAATGCTAAATAAAACACAATTAATTATTAATTCGTGCCAGGTTTTCAGGAATCTCAAGGTCGCCTTCGTTTTAAAATGTTATCGCTCACAGATTAACAAAAGATTTGAATATTTCCCATTATTCTGTAGAGACAGATAAGTTCAGAGTTCGAGGGATAACTCTTCACGGATGCAAAATCGACCGTGAACGTTTCCGCGAACGATTTCGAGATTCTCTACCTGTGAAATGACTCCGAGTTAAGATGGCCTCGAGACTCGGAGAGAAGGGTTCTCTTCAGCTAGCTAACCTCGGCCTTTGATTGTCCAAATTCCATCGTCCCGAGAGCCGCGACGCGCGACGCCCGAACGAACAATCTTCAACAAGCGCGGCGGATCGGCGCGTGTTCGAGACTCGATTTTCCGCGGCGACTATAACGAAAGGTCTGACAATGGCTGCGGGGACCGCAAATGCCTTGAAAAAAGGATGCCACGACAATAACCGTAAGTAATAACCCTAAGTAATCTGAAAATGACCGTGTACGTTGATCGAGAGGGTGAGGCTTCTCTGTCCTCGATCGCTGAAAGCCGAGGAATTCGAGGACGAGGGAGCTTCTCGCGGTGTCTGCGAGGTATTTTCGATTCAAAATGGCAGACGGATCGGAGGAATGCGGAAGACAGCGAAAATCGAACAGCAAAAAGGAACAAAGGCCAGGGAAATCCACGATATAAAAATTACGCAGCGTTCGTGGGTGGAAAACACGTGCTTGTCGCGCAAAGTGATCGAATTTTCCAATTTTATGGAAATATTGTATATTGTACTTTGAAAAATATTTCCCGCGGAGTTTTGTTCCAATTCCTATTAAACATAGAAGTTATGCAAATTCTCCATTAAAAAATTCAAGCTGACACGGTGGAAAATAATCAAAAAGTTTTTTACACTATGGAAAGTTAGACTGAAAGCACTGATGACCAAGGTACACCTACGGTCTCTGTTAAAAATATTCTATCTCGTGTTTGGCGAGATTGGTTCATTATATTATTGTACGATTAAAGATACGCGTAAAGACCAGGTTCTATTTCGCGAAAACCTTACAAATTTTGTGCGAGCTGCTATTTAAACCCGCAACGCTTAGTTTTTTACTTCCAGGAAATGAGTTCCTCCACATTTTCTCTCTCGTTCTACATATTTTCATATCTCATACAGAGGTTGCGCTGCTATTTGATAAAGTATTGTAGTATCGCGAAGATTGTTAGTGAAATATATGGGGGTAGCGAGCACGTGAAAGGGGAACAATAAAGCACGTAATATAAATGAGTAGCCAGCGACTTCGCTTGTGTTCTCCGCGTTTCCAATAAACCGTGCTTTCGCGGGAAATTATTCAAACGCGACTGTACTTTGTATGGCGCCTTTGTTAGTAGGTTCGGTATCGAAATCGCGAATCAGAAATTTGTAATTATCATCGCGCGGAGAGTAGAACCTCCCGAAAAAACACGTCAGAAGCGGAACTGTAATATTTGAAGCGCGCGGCAGCACGACTAAATAATTGTTCAAACAGAAATGTTCATTTTGTTCCCCCGGGGAATTTCCAGTTTTCTACTTGCGACAGGTTTCCCACGGGGGCGCGCTATATTACATTGCATTATCACACGGCCGGAAACGTGTGATAGCACCTTAATTTCAGCGGGAGATCCGAGTGGGCCGGGCGCGGTGGCCGCGAGCGGAAAAACTGCGCGCGGGTGAGGCGGGCGAGACGTCCGAGAGAGCGGTCCGGCAAATTTAAGTATGAAAGCCCGCGCGGTATAATAATGATTTCGGCCGTTTCGTACGTTCGTTCGTATCGTAAAAGTTTAATGCGCCGCTTAACATACGCGGCTGCGTGTAAAAGGCCGCATTACGGAAGTCATTTGGCCGACACCCCCGGTCTTCCCCGTTTTGCCAGCCCTCTCCGCACGGTTAACAAAAGCTGCATAAAGAGTGGACGTGATTCCGCGACGATGGAGAACGCTCGAAATTAAACGGCGGTCTCGAGCCCGGATTCGCCGACGCCGTTTCTTTCCGGATTATGCACCCGGGGATTCGGGGGCGGGGGGCGGGGAGGAACCCGGTCGATCGTCCGCTACGGATCCGCTTCGATTCGCGACTTTATTACGCTGACGG
This sequence comes from Lasioglossum malachurum, assembly GCA_028455605.1. Lineage (NCBI taxonomy): Eukaryota > Metazoa > Arthropoda > Insecta > Hymenoptera > Halictidae > Lasioglossum > Lasioglossum malachurum. The sequence goes on from CM052314.1 coordinate 27,077,592, forward strand.
TGAACCTTTAAACCGTTATAATTAGACCGTGGACGTGTTTACGCGAGCTCGCATTTTCATATATTAACCTTGCGTAGGCCGCGGCTGGTCCGACAGAGACACACGCAGAATCTCTATATTATATTATAGCTCGTCGCAATGGGATATTTATATTTTGTTCTCTCTTACGTTCGCTCCGAATTAGAATCTCACTTTTCATCCCTTTAATCGTCGCACGTCCCACAGTGGGTTGTGAACAAACAATTTCGAGATTCAGACATTCAGAGCAGATTGATAATATTTTTAGGGGTACACCGAGAAGTTGTCGAAAGCAATGCAGTGGGTACCCGGATGGCAACACAAGGGTTAAAAGTAACACGAAAGTGGGAAGCTCAAACTTTCCCTTTTATTTTCTCAGTTATTACTAGACTGCGGATCTTTATGCATTTATAGCAAAATTGAGTATATGGAAATCGAAGTTGTTGAAAAATTTTAAAAATTGAAGATGTGTCAATATATAATTTCTTCTCTATTAAGAGATCATTACGGGAAGAAGTAACATTCAATTTAGTTTCTATTTCTTGCAATCGGTGTGGAAAATTTTTATTTTGCATAAAGATCCGCAGTCTAGTTATTACTTAAGATATTTAGATGGAAGAAAAGCGAAACTGAAGCTTCAAAACTAGTTTTATTTGAAAGAAAGATCACACGATCAGACTTACGACCCGATTTCTATTCGACAGCACGCGTGCTTGACGAATCTTAAAATTTGATTTCCTCTCGACATTAGCGTCTACAAGAAGTAGATTCGGCAGATCATGATCAGCTCTATGAACCGATTCCTATTCAACGTCACGCGGAAACTTCAGATTCAATTTTCTCGAAAACGCAACCTCGGACAAGAACGTTTTACTCCACCTTCTCGACTTATTTTTGCATCCAGATCCACTCCTGTTCCAGTTACACCGCCAGATCGGAAACAGTCCGTATAAAGCGTTGGGAAAAGGGAGCTCGTGTCGAAGATTTCCGTAAACTCTAGCTGAGCGTGAAGCGTCACCGATGTTCCTTGTTAGCGAGCCAACATAAACGCGTTGTCGCCACTGGAATTTCCATTTTCCGTTCCCGATCGGAGGTAGGCGGCTTTTTCGGAGCAGAACCGAGGCGACGGGAATGGGGTTTTCGCGTCGTAAAAGTCAGGGCGAGACGACGGGCGCGCGTAACGCGTTTACAGTCCGCGGAATTAGACGTGTCCGCGTTCGAACGACGAAAAGCGCGAGAAACGTCGGATACGACCAAAGCGATGCAAAGCGGTGCGGCGAGAAGAGAGTTGCGTGTCGTAAAGTCTCTCCCGCGAACCTGACCGATGGGGTCGTTAACGTATCCGTGCTTATTATTCAAATTAAACCGCGGCGTTTACCACCGGGCGACCGGGCCCGTTTAAACGCACGATACGGACATGCCGCGGACGTTTCTCGTTTGCCCGCGACTGTCTTCGTTGGCCTTCCTTCCAGGCATTTACGCCGAGTCCCCGCTTGGTGAATTTTAACGCGTCACGTGCGACCTATCTCAACAAAACTTTTTGGTGAGGTCACAAGAAAAAACACTATCCGATCTACGGAAAATCGCGGACCGCAGAGTTTTCCTTAGATCGAGACACACTGCAGTTTATGCCAATGTAGACAGTATGACACACGAAGGATTATTTGTTTAAGAAGGAAAGCCAGCCTCAGTTAAGAGTTTAAGCATACTCGAGCGGCATCTTCGAATACACCATATTTTTTCATGAGGAACTCCGGTTAGTAAATTTTGAAAAAGGGTCAAACTTTCGGTGATAAGCGAGGTTATTTTCGGTGGACGTTTCATTTACGGGGATCAACAGCGGCGTGAAAGAAGCGTGAGCTGGGAACGCGGAACGGGTCCGTGGTTCGCACGGTGTAAACGCTACGCCTTCTTTTAATATATGGCGGTTATGGTCGCTGGAAACCGCGGACAGCCGCGCATATTCATGGACGTGCGCCACGTCGAGTGTGAAGTCAAGGGAGAACGATTACGGAATGGCGTCGGGTTCCCCGCATCTCGCGGCAAAGAAATTGATGAAAAATGTACGGTTACGTAAGCCGGCGCAATTTACTGCCGCCGCGACACGTAAACAGCATAATTGGATCCCAACAAGCCATAAGTAGAATGTATTTCTCCGCGCGCTCCGTCTCGAAAATCCTGTTTCATTTAAAGAAATCAAACTAACCGTCTAATTATCTTTGAACGCGCGCGATCCGCCCACTGCTGGCACCAAAGAAACAGCGAGAAACTTCGAAGCGGTCTGCACACAGGCTGATCGGTAACTGGTGGTGTACGAACGAAAAGGGGGTGATTCTACATAAGAAATGAGTCGAAAATGCATTTATGACAAAAATGTGTAGGTGCAATTTAAAACAGTAAAGATATTAGAAGAATTTTAAAATACTGCTACATCATTTCAACCTATTAAACAGATTAGCACACGAGCATATTCTGTCTCATCGACACGATCGGGTGGACTGTCCACCAATCAAATTTTGCAGAAACTTTAACAGCTTATATCTCAATAACTGTTTGTTTGCGACATATGGCTTCTCTCAAACTTTTTCTCCTTTGACTGAGTGGAAGGCGTTGATGTAAAAAACAACTTTAACAACAATTTTCTTTGTTATAAACAATTTTGCGGCAAGATTCTCTTACAAATGTCCACCGATCTGGAGGTGGAGATTCACCCTTAAATCGGATGGCCATTACTTTTTATACACCCTGTAGGACCAGTTAATTACCGATCACCCTTTACAAATGGAACGAGAAAGAAATTTACACGGAAGAAAGCAGAAAAGAAAAAATAGTGAAAACAGTGAAAAAAGGAGCGGGAACGGTATAAAAAGTGCATCGTTTTGAAAGCGCCGTGAGCGTAACTGCAGCTTAAACAGCGAAAATGGTTGCGCGGGGAATTACACAGGGAAAAAGCACGCCGGTTAATTTGTCTGTCGAGGGAAAACATTTAGCCAGAACCGTGGACAGAAATAATCGTGTTTCGAATTCGGGTTTCGCAGACGGGTCCCGCTATTACCATTATTATAAGTTGATGTGACGTGACGTAATGGGAGTTAGAGCCGTATGAATGGGCATAGAGCAACAAGTTGCCACTAAAAACTGGGAGTGAGTTCGTGAGTTGAGTTCTGCTCGTTACACCTCTATATGTAGTTCTTCCTTCCCTATACTATACGCCGTGCTATATACCCCCGGCCCGTTATAAACCCTCCGGCTTTTAAAGTATTCTTTTTAAAGCGGAACTGTCCTAACAGACGTCACCGAGTCGTAATATTCCGCCGCCGGTACTCTCGGCCCACGTGACTGCCGATCCTACATAGCGTATATATCTTCCCGTCCCTTTCTCTTTCACTCATCGATCCAATTTCTGACATAATATCAAAAGACCTTGTACCCTGCGAAGTGTTAGGTCGGGACGAAATGTCGCGTCCTTCAAGGTGAAATGGAAATTCTCCTTTCTCGAATTCCCCTCGAACGGTACTCCAATTGTATTGTTTATTTCTCGAAATACTATCCTAGTTATTAACACTATTAACATTAGGTATTTAAAATACTAAATACTATTTCTCGAATTCCCGCTCGAGTTGACGTCCTCCAATTACGTTGCTTTTTTAAAATACTTAATAAAATTTTTAGTATTTAAGAAATATATAATTTACGCCAGAACTACGGGACCCTTCAAGATGACTGTTTTCAAATTTTTTAATTTACGATTATTGAGATTGTAAAGGTACATCCATGAGGAATTATTCAGCAAGCTTATTTCTTTGGGTATGCGTGAGAAAAATTTGGATATACACATTCTGATAGTTCCTTAAAGTAATGAGAAATAGTCACTTTCAGTGCTCCGTGAAACCAGAGTGAATTTTGATAATGACGTAACGATGTAAAATGTAAACAAAAGAAATTTCCGGACACCCTGTATATCTGTGCCCGTGGCAGGTGAACGCGTGAAACAAATCTCACCCCTTTACGTTCCCCTCCCAGCCTCGTGGGCCATGAAACCCGGAATTATGAGAGAGCGAAACTTTCCGAGTGTTTACCTTTAAATCTTTCCTCCGTGCGCACGGGAGGAACCGGGAGGGAGCGCAATAATGGGATAAAATAGCGGACAAACGTGACAAATGTATCCTGACAGGCCGGCAAGATATATTTCCCTTGTCGTTCGCCTCTTTTTGCCGGCATTTAATACACGATTCCACTGTTGCGCTTACCGGCCCGTTCCGGCCCGTCCCGGCCACTCGACAGATCCCTATCGCTCGATTCTCTTTATCGACTCACGGTTTATTACTTTTTCTTTTTCTCCTTTTTCTTTTCTTCCTTCCGTTCCATCCGCTCCTTCTTCTTCCCCTCTTCGCCCTTTTCTTGTCTCTTTCTCCCGACACTTTCTCGCCGACCCGTTTGTTTTTCCCTTTCAACGCTTACTACGCCACTTCTTGCTCTTCGCACAATGAATCGGAGTTAGCAGCAGATGGGTGGGGAGGAGGGAGGGTTAATTAGGGATAATTACTGCGCGACACTCGAGAAACTTTCGACGTCTCGATTTCCTTTGTTTTCTATTTTCTTCCTCGAGCTACTTTTTTTCTCGCCTCCGGAATTTTCGAGGCATATTTTTCTGCCGAAACTGAATTTCGTCGATCAAGTCTGCTGCATTTTGATCTTTATTTAACGAACGCGAGCTGGTAGAGGTTGCACGGACTCTATGGCACCTATAAGTTCAGAAACTTCGGACTTCTCTTTCCTTTCTTCAGCGAGTTCTGTCGGGAATTTTTTGACAGATTTTCCTGCACAGACTTCCCACCTCGAAATTGAATTTTTTTGCACTTAATTCAGTACTTCTTGTTCTTTGTATACCGAACCTGAGCTGGAGGGACTAACCGCGGATAATTGCCGCGACAAGTTGAGGAACTTTTGACGCTCCGGGTTTTCTTTCTTTTCTTGAGCGAGTTCTACGGCGGAAATTTTGGACCGTAACTTTATGCGGAGACACTTCGCGTTGGAATTGAATTTTAAATGCTGAATACTACTCGGTTTTATTGCTGTTAATACTTTAGCTACTTCAGCGGTGTAGCGTAATTGTTTGAGCAAACATTAAACGAAATTTCGTTACAATCTACGAAACTTTTTAATACATAAAGATTACGGTAGATCCTCGATTATCCTTGGATCTATTATCTATCATAGTAACACAATATTTCACAAAAGCAAGTACCGAAAAAGTTCAGCTTGTCAGTTAATGCATCTCATGTGCCAAGAATAAAAATTCATATAAACTTCATCCAATGATTAACAGTTTTCCCAGGTTCGAATGTTGAGTTTGCAGAGCGAAGAGGCGATTGCAAGGCGAGTGTTCGTGAAGCCGAGCAACTTCCCGGAAAATTTCGGGCGTGTTCGTGTTCTCCAGGTGCAGGGTGGGGGGAGGGGGGCGAGTGCTCGATCGGTAACCAACAACAGAAGCGGTTTACAATCGCAGCGCGGCACTGCGTTACACTTTCCCGGGATAGTCCTTTACTTTGTCCCTACGACAATCCCAACGATGACGTCAGCCGTGGTAGCTTTGAAGTTTAACAAACCTCGATAGCAGTCCCGGCCAGCGACGTTTCTCTGTTATCCTCTGGCTTCTAAGCAAATACGCGGCCGAGTCTCTTTGATGTCGCCTAGATGCTCGCTTCCCGCGATAGAACGCGCGGCGGGAGAGCACCACCGAGTGTCCTGGAATTGGTCAGCCGGTCTATTCTAAAGATATCCACCACCCCCGTAGATATTCGACCCGTATCGTTATTATCTTCCGGGAAACGAATCCGGAACAGCGATTCGTTAAACCCGTTTCTAGGACAGCGCGGAAACCACGCGACTCGAAATCGACGCCATTTCGCCGCGACGCGACGCCGCGTCGTTGCCAATGAATGTTACCTCGATTTGCAATGCATGGTACTTAGAGGATGATCTTGGATTTCGATGATCTTTAAATACGTTGCCGCATGATTCGGAACAACTTTTTCCTATACAATCGCCACTCGGTCTTCCAAGATGTTCGTAAAACACCATTGCTATCACATGTACATATTCATTTATATTATTTGTCTCGTATAAAGTCCGCACTTATGGAGGAATTTATTGCTCGCACGAGCTGCCAATGCTCGAGCAGTTACCCCCACTACCGCGCTCCGACTCGCACGAGTCCAGTAACCAATCGCGACATCACTATCTAGGTTAGACTACACTGTACTTTCGTGACGTCATCCGGGTTCTGACTATAGCACTTCCTCCACCATGTTTCTATTAATTGCCTCGATTTGGTAACGCTGCTCGCGAGCAAACTTCAAGTAACGAATAAATCGGTTGGTTTGCTATTCGTGAATAACGAACAAATAATTAAAATTCGTTATTACGCAAAAGATATTGTTTTCGACTCAATCAAGAAGAGAAACAAGTGTCTCCGCAGCTCCTGTATCCAATTTTTATTTTACATAGAAATCCGTAGTTATTTAATTCGCTTTTCGAATAGCATTCGCCTAACACCAGTGGTGGCACCGACACGTCGGGATTCCTTCGGCTTGGTTCCCAGCTTGGTCGTGCGAGTAAACGCCCGCGCGATTAGATTATCGCCGGTTGCGGGCGTCGGGTTTCGCGTCGAGCGTGGAAATCTCGCGGACCACCACCTTTTTATCCGACTCGGCCTCGGCGCGATACGCGTCTAATGCGTCTGTATCGACCTCGCCGAGCCTCGCGGTGTTCGTCCATCATCGAGTTATCGCTGTTTGCCGCGATGATAGAGAGACCCGGCGAGACCGCTCGACCCGAGCTCGGCCCGATCCCACGTAATTTGTCAGCGGAGACAAACACGAGCACTCGCGTCGTCTCCGAGCTTGTTTCGCGTCGCGCGAACCTGCACACCGATGAAAAACGAATGCCGCCGTCGCAAGATCGAATTCCGCGCCGCCTTCTTGCCGCAATTCCTTTATCATTCCTCGCTGCGATCGCTACCTGTTCCCTCGGTCTCGTTCTTGGGTGTTTCGTCGCTCTGTGCAACGGCTAATCCGCTCCTGAGCGCTTCGTCCGACTGTACAGATCGTTCCTGAACAGGTGCACGAGTCTCGGGATATTAGGGTTTTCGTCACTTTTCGCTGTTTAACACTAACTGTATCGCGACCGGTCACATGACGGCTTTCACATTATTTTTTAATAATTGAAATTATAAAGAAGCAAACATTAGAAATTATTCAATAAATTTCTCTATTCGAGCACGTGTCATTACAAAAATTGTGGAATGTGTAAATAAATTCAGTTTTGCAATTTTTATAAAACAATATACACATACTGTTTTCCATACATATACAGCCTGGCCATTAGAGTGGCCACTAGGATGGTCCTTAGGGGTCAAACATTTTTTTATCTTACTCCCATAAATTGTTAGATTTGGTGAGAAAATGTATGCAAAATTTGGAACCAATCGGAAACGGGAAACTATATACTCAAGGGTTCTCATATTTTTAATTTAAGATTATTGAGATTGTAAATTTAAATTTATTTCTGTGGGAACGGTACTTGCTGCCTTTTCTCAGTATGCGCCAAGTGATACTGAGCACCTTGGTTGTATAATAAGTGCGGGTCGGTTGTTTCTATGTACAGTTTATTAGACTTTATTGCGCTTTCTGGATTTCTACTTCTGTCTCGTCGTATCCTGTCCGTTGTCACCTGGTTTGTTCGTGATTGGTTAAGGGTGGATTTAGGTAGGGAAACGTAGCGTTTGGTAATTGGTTGTGGGTGCATCGAAAGGACTAAGTTGAGGAGTGGGGACCGTCAGGAAATTCCTTTTCGTATTGTCTTCGGTCGTCAATGGCGTGATTTATAGGCGTACGTCCGCTCGTCGTTTCAGTGGGTCTGTCGCACGTGTTGTCCATCTGTCAGGATCGAAATTGTCAGAGTGCAGTGGTCGTAAACTAATATAATCGGTCAGTTCGCAGCCGATCCGTATGTGCTTTTTGCCTGCTAAAACATCCTTTCAGGTGAGTCCTTCCAGGTTGCCGTCGCAACAGGTATATCATTTTAAAAATTCGGATAGACAGATTCTTGTGCTATTTTTATAAAGTAAACCAAGTGATGAAGACTCAACTATTAATATCTGGCAACGCGAGTTCTTCAAGTAACTGCGTTTATTTTACGAATTCGAACAAATCTGGCTGCACAAACATTCTGCAACGCGTACATTTGAAGAAAATCCAGAGAAAGAAAAATTGATTTTTTGAAAATGAAAAAAAAATTAGAATACCCCCTTGAGTGTATTTCTAGTTTGCCGGGCTCGCGTGGATTCCAGCGCGCGAGCCCACGTTTTCATCCGAGGTTTTCCTGTTTCTTTTTGCCCGTGGATCATGACGCGTCGGAAGTCACGTCGCGGATACCCGAATCCGTTGCCAGCCGGGCTCCGCTCCGTGGCCTCTGCCTTCGTCCCCGCGAAGCAAACATTCTATTTCGATACGACGAAATCTCGTTCGATTCGCGGGATAAGCCGTTCCAATTTCGGATACAGGCTGCGTCGGGCTCGCGCGGGAACCTCCATCGACCCGGACTTCCAGAAATCCCTGTTTTTCCGGCTCCCTAATTTATCACCTGCCGTTAACGCTTCCACTGCCACGTTGGTCACCAGGCCGGCACGAGAAACGTTTCCCAGCATGAATTGCGAGAAACAGACATTTCTGTTTTTAATTAACCGCCCATTTGTCGACTAGAATGATTACACAAAATCAAATCAATTTTTTTAACACTGAATTTTCGATACATTCTCCTATTTATGCTATATATCCTCCTCTTCTATTCGAATTTTGGCGTTATTGTATTGATACTAACCTTACAATTAGTAATTATAACATATTAGTTGAATGGAGAAGTTTATTTAATAACTTCTCACATGGGAGTGTCTTCGTAATTTCAATAATTCTATGTTGCGTAAAATGTAATTAAATTAAATGTGATACATCTTAATTTTTGAACTTTTATATCGTTAAATCAATTATTTTTATTTTATGGAATTTTTAATCTAATTTTTAGCTAATCTCGTCAAATTTTCTTCCGAATAAGGATACAAACATGAAGAAGATTATAATAATCTTATTTAGTAAACACAAATGTCATTCATCTATTAAGTAAAAAAGAAATACTATTTTTAATTCCTCTGCTCAGCCAGTCACCGAAAAATAAAATAGATCTGGGTCAATTCTGAAAGAAATTACGCGTGGCTAACATTTAATTTTAAACATGTAAAAACGTTGTATATGAGACTAATATTCAACGAGTAGTATAAAGGATTCTTAACAAGCAATTACATCGTGTAGTAGCACCTGCCTTTATTTCGCCTTTCGATTATAGCCGGTAATAAAGGGATGCTTTTGTACCTCGTTGCGTAACGCGTCGCTCAGCAAGTCAAGCTTCCGTTGTCTCTCGAGTTACTTCTATTTATATTGTTCTCTGTTAAAGCCAAATCCAGCTGTCTCGCGGAATTTCGGTGTAGACTGTTAAACGGATGGACAATAACAACATACGATGGACAGCAGTTGGGATCGCGGAATCATTAATATTAACTGCAAGTAGAAATGGTAACTAATGGTCAGACGTGTCAGCCGAGCCGCGAGTAATAGCAGGTCTGCGGACATTTATGCGAATCGGATATCCGCGAGCTGCATGAAGAAAAGGATGAAGAAATCCGAAGAGACTACAGGCCAATCGTATTTAGTCAAGGAATATTTTTAACGATATACTATAACAGAGAGCCACTACATAAACAAATGCTCAGTGGGTTTCGCGTCGTTCGACCTGGAAAAATGTTATCTCGCTCCAAAAATAAGAGAAGTATGTACACTGAAACGCCGATATTCATACGACTTTGAGAATAGTTTTATAAGGGGCCACCGAAAAATCTCTAGGCGGGTCGGAAATGACCCGGAGCGTCGATCCGGCTCGTCACAAGTCCGGGTCAATTATTTCTAGCAACGTGTTCGGAGATCGGGAAGTAACGCTCCACGAGATTTTTCGCTTTCCGTTGAATCACCATGGGCGAAGAGCACCTCGCAGCTTTGGAACGCGGAACGACTATCGTGTCGGCGCGAACGGAGAAAGAGGGACAGCGTGACAGACGGGGCGAGAGAGGAGAGTCGAGAGAGAGAGAAAGGGGGAGATACGAGGCAAGAGGAAGAAGAAGGACAACGAGGAGAGCACAGACGCGGCGCGCCGCGAGAGAGACAGAGGGACGTCGGACGCGTATAACCGTCGAGGCGATAAAACGCCCACACGTATACCACCTTGGTAACTGTCGCCGGGGCAATTGAATTAATGCCAGCCTACAAATTGAAGCCGGTGTGGGATCCGCGCCGAGAGAGGCTCCGTTGCTTCGATAATTGCTGGAAAGTGGCGCGGGTTCGCGGGATCCTGCCCAGCTACGGCGCGACGCGATTCGACGCGACAAGACGAGACGCGACCGTCGCGTCGATACGGAATTCAACGTTTCAGTCGTTTCGAGGCCGACGGGGTCGTCCACGTGAGAAACATCGATTCCCCTCGTCTTACGGACGTGAAGTGTACTCTAATTCCGAGCTCGAGGCGATCCACGCAATCCGCCGCTCTGGAGTACCAGCCCGAACTAGCTTGCTATCATCTCTGCTGTTTATCGGATGCGCGGCTTCATTTCTCTGGCCACTCCTATACTTTTGCAGTCACAGTTTTCATACTCAAACGTGTCAGTTTTATCACTTTGCAGAAACTCTGTTGCAGTTTATTAACTGCTTGATGTACTTGAAATGATACCCTTTCTCTGTACGATTATATTCACGGTTACAATAATTAGTACTTACTTCTTCGTCTATAATAATCTCTGTTTAACGTAATAACGTCTGTAAGTAATTCTATTTCAATTCAAAGATCTGCAGTCTCTAGTCATAACCAGATACTTTGGCGAAACGTATTTTGGAAAAATTTTTAAACTACTTTTTCTCTATGTTCGCAAATCGCATTTGTTTTTCGCCGTAAAAATTTAAAACATTCAAAGATTTTTATACTTTTCGTTGCCTGCTATTCGCTTCTGAATTAATCGTTTTTTCAAAGTAGAATGTTGGTTTTTTAAAGTGCTTTAACCAAGAAAAAATAAATCCAACTATAATTTTAATGTATTAGATACGTGCACATTTGGTCACTTTAAAAATTGTCTGCATCGATTACAAGCCAGAGGAACCAAATGAAAAATTCTTTCTTCTTTTAATTATCATATTAAGCTGATACGAATACACCGATGTCCTTAAATCTTTATAATATGTCCACTGCTTCAATTTCTACGTTTCTATTTTTGTCATGGATACATAAAATCCGCAGTCTACTTATCAAATGTTTAGTGCAAAACCAACCAATCTGGAGACTCTGTTCGAGATAAATTCAATTCTGCCAAGCTGCGTGGCTACACGGAGAAAAGAAATTGCACATTGGCATTTCCGAAAGATTTTCCAATGAAATAAGTTCGACAAAATCAACATTTGATCAACTGGATCAAACCAAGATATCATTGCGCAGTGCACAGACGAGAAACAACGCAGCACAGAGATTCTTATTGGTGCGACGAGGACTCCAGCTTCTCCGGAATTCGAGGAGCATGGGATTCGGATTTTGGAAACTTATCCGCGTTTGCATCGGAATTTAGAAATTGAGAGGCGACTCGCTTTTCGTCTCGCGGGAATTAATTTGCCGGAGGAATACCGGGGATTCGAGGCTAAAGCCCCGCTCGCACGCGAGGAAATTGGAAGTTAACGAAGCTTTGTTGCTAACGGTACAATAAGTTTTATAACGATTTTATTCTTTGTGTGTGGTTTATCTCTGGCACTTGGTTCAGAAATATAATTATACAGGTCCTGAAAAGTACTAAACTACGTTTTGAACGAAGATATAGATGTATAATGATTGAAAAAAATATCATTATTTTACTTTTTATTAAGTTACAAGAGTTTTATTAAGAAAAAAGACGACATTTACATAAAATTTCTTATTTCCATTGTAATCTGTAATTTAATAAAATTAAATATGTTTAATGGATTTTAAAAAATTTCTTATGATTCTAGTCTAATATATATGTTCCGAAATAGGAATTGGTTTACATTACCGATCAAAAATGGAAAGTTCGGTGTTAAAAATGACTCGCAAACGACCGCGCCAGTGTTAAATAACCTGATTCGTAATAAGGAGTTAAATAGCAGACTTTGGCAAGGCGTGGGTCGCGGGAGACCCGGCCACCGTCGTCCGAGGGTCGGCGATGATCGTCGTCTATAAACTAAGAAAAAGCTCGCAATTCGAGCTATTAGTAATCCGCGTATCAGCGTGATCCACGCGAGAACATGGTCGGTCGGATTCAACGATTAGCGGAATGCAACATCTAACTGATTTAAATAGCCGTCGCCGCGAGTGTGCACAGAGGAATGATCTCTCCATAATGAACGAGCCAGCGGATCGTGCAAGGCCGAGCGGATTCGAGTGCACGTTACGACTGTTATGTAAATGAAGCGAGTGACACGAACGTCGCGCGAGAATCGAGCGATTCTTCGATCCCTCCGCGAAAGAACAAAATAGCGGGCACCGTCCCTCCAAATTCATTACCACAATTCCCCTAATTATCCATCGCACGTTCATCGTGTGATTCAGTAACTTTGATCATCTCGAATATTTGTTCGTAATAATATGGAAAAATAGTATGTACAAGACTTGCACGAAATAAACAGGGAAATATTGTGATGCAAACACTTTTTGTACTGGTGAAGGTGTCTCGAATATTTCAAGGTCACCTTGATTTCTTTGATCTATCTTTGGCATTGTGAATCGATGGAGTATCAAATTCAGAAAAATATTAATAGAGAAGGTCCAATCCTTAAGAAATATGTAAAGAAATGAACGAGCTTCGAAACGAAAGCATAATTAATAAATTATGTTTCATTTACAATATCACATTTTATGGAAATACACCTTACAACAGACACATAAAGAAATCAATCGAGTCACAGAACGCAAAAATAGTAAACGGGTGAATTTTGCCAATAAAGTTGATGAAAATCGGAACGCAAAGGGTGAAGGGAGAAAAGACAAAAGTGGACCAGAAATTTGACGGGATCCGTGTTCGGTCTGTAAAAGGTTAAAGGAGGAAGCGGCTCGAAAAATCGAGGCGGTCGGGTTCGACGATCAGATCCCGAATTCCGCGAGGTGAAAGGGACCGTTTGGTCGCGACGCGACGCGAGATCCATTTTCACCGAACCCGAGAGGCGGTCGAAGGCGAGTCAACGAAAGAAAAAAAAATAAAAAGAAAGAAAGAAGAAGAAGACGAAGACGGCGACAACGAAGAAAAAGTGGAAGGCGCGAGAGCGCGAGCGCGGCCGAGGAGATTATCGAAATTCAAGCTTCCTGTTTCGCAACCACGTCACGAGAACACCGGCCCCGCGGTTGGCCGACGAGAAATTCCACGAGGCGCGGGAACCTCTTGCGAAACACGTGCCGCGGAACGAATCTCGACTCGAGCCCGGCCAACTTCAAAATCCGACAAGCGTTTCGGACCTCGCCTCTTTCCGAGGCCTTGCGAGCAACCTTCGGAATCGGCCACCGTGACCAATTCGATCGAAATCTTCTACAATCTAGATTCCTTATAGCGGAGATACCGTTCTTCCCACTTTTTCTCTCTGTCCACGGCTTCGGATACAAAAGAAAGTCGTCCCGGCGACGCACAGTGGGCCGAACGTCGAATCTAACGGATAAAAAGTCATACTGATCAAAAACACGTTCCGATGTCAATTTGTATGGGGTTGTTTTACAGGGCAGATTTTAACCCTCTGCAGTCGGAGCTATTTTAATTCGAAAATTCAACATTTCTTCTTTTCTTCATTTTACGGATATGAAATTGTGTGTGTGTGTGTTATAATATTTCATACAATACTTAAATATGCAGTAATTGATTATTGCGAATAATCGTACAGCGATTTTTAATGGTGCCTCTGAGTCTAAAGGTTAATCTTTGGATACAGAGTAGTTTGAGTAACCACAAAAAAATTTTTCAAAATTTCCCGATCATTTGAACAATGTACACATTTTGCCATGTGTAAAATTTGCCTAATATAATAATAGTCTAATATACAATGTACAGGGTGTTCATTTGAAAACTTCCCAGCCGAATATCTCGGAAAGTATGAAAGATATTAAAAAAGTGTAAAACACGTGTCCAAGGATTTCGAGGGTGAAGAGGGGGGCAGTATCAGTTTTTTATTTGGGTGGCGTTTTCAAGGTCATTTGAAGGTGCAAATGTGCAACTTTATAATCATTTGTAAGCATTTTATAATCTTCTATCATTGCTGCACAAGATATTTCAAATATCAAAAATTGAGAAAATAACTACAGCAGCGCAATAATTCCATGACCATATGATTATCTAAAAAATGATCACATTTTACGACGAGAAAAATATATGTAGAAAAACTGGCAGCGAACCGGTATATCGGAATATGTACTTGAAAATAGTGAGCACTTCGGAGCAATTTCCGGTGGCTGCGAATTGCACGGATGTTTGCGAGCAACTGGCTAATATTTTTTCAACCATCGACGTACGGCTGTTAACACTCCACGAGAGAGAGAGAGGAAGGGAAAAGTCGTCCGAATTTTATAGTGGGTGACTCGGTCTTCGAGTTTTATGATCCGCTGGCAGGTTATCGACATCTGATTCTGAGACAATTTCGTATCATCCTTTGTTTACAACGTTTTATCGTCCTCTCTACACACGTTGCAAACATTTCTATTGCGTTTGTTAAGCGGAGACTACGGAATTTTCATAAAATATACAGAAATCGAAGACAGAAACTTCCTCTTATCGTAAGGGTTCTGGACGCCATTTCATTTTCATAGCTCCTAAAATATTTTATCGAACGTTAGAATTTTTTCATGGACTCTACAATTTTTCATGGGATGTACCATTTTGTCATAGGCCCTACAATCGTTTCGCAGATTTAAAATGTTCTGCACGCTCCGAGTTTTTCGTAGGTCTTCGATTGGAGAGTAATCGAATGTATTATAAGTTGATACTCTATAAAATTCAATGTATTCTCTTGCAAGATATAATAAAAAAATTATCAGGAAGAACTTACAAGCTCTCCGAACGTCACGCTGTATGCAATAATTTTGCGCACCCGTGAACGAAATTTGATTTGCATTACACGAAATATAAAATCACGATTGACGCGCGTCCGTGGCGCTGGCCGTCAACATATTAAAGGAAAGAAAGCAGTAAGACCGTGCTGAGAGTTCCGTGCCGATATGTAATGACTCATCGAGGAAAATAATCTCTCCCGATCGTCTTAAGCGTTTTCGTCTGCGTAATCGCTCGTAGAGTCACCGTGACTGCCAAATGGAAACGGCCTTAATGAAAATTCCCATCCGCGCGGCCGTGAATCGTGGGATCGTGAGCGTCGCCCGCGAAATTTATGCGTCTTACGAATCCTAGTCGCGGGGCGACATACCTATGCAAAGCAGCCTTCGAGTACCCTCGTTTCTAGCTCGGCGATAACCGCCTTTCCGCCGATTTTACTGGCGCCCACGGTGTATCGCGTTATTAAGCGAACGTTGCTTTACTTTTCCGGCGACACGAGCGATTTCCCTTCCCGTTTCAACCCTCTTACGCCAACCTTCGCCTCCATTCAAAGGATTAACGCGCTGCCGTTCGTTTACTTCCACGTGTATTCACTGCGCCTTTTTTCTTTTGATAATCTCATATTTTCTTTCGTACATGAAACGTTTATTTTCAACAAATCTCGCAAATATTTATCTTGCTTTATCTTTATGTTGCTCTTCACGATTTCACGGCAGCCGTCCCTTCAAATGCGACGGTAGTTAGCGTGCTAAAACGAATTCGGCAAGTTACCAAATTGTTCGAAACGTTACTGAACTTGTTTGAGATATTTTTACATGATGTTTCTCGAAGCCTCTACGAAACTTCCAGGGACTTGAAGATTAAAGCCCCCTCTTTACAACGACTCCTTACAAAATTGATGTACGATTTTTTTTTCACTATCTCAGGAACAAAAATGAGGAACAAGTTCGGTCTTGTAAAGTCCTCGTGGTGTAACTTATTCAAAGCTTGATAGAACGACTAAAAAAGAGTAGATCAATTTTTAAGTCGTGGTTGCAGATAGGAAGCTTCAATCTTTAAATCTGTGGTGTTCCAGGTGACAAAAAACTTTTCAAAAGCTTTCGGAAAACCAAGCTTCCCAAAAGACCTAGTTTTAATCTATTTGGTGACACGAAAATGTTTGCATTAATTCGACTTATTTGATAGAAACGGCCCACCGCGCGATGGATCGAACGTTGCTTCAATAATCAATAATCGGTCTCCGCGCAGCGCTTGGAACAGGTTCCGTTGACCCATAGAACGTTTCCCTGGTGTTCACAAACTGTAAAATTGCGTCTCCGCTCGGCGTAAAAACGGATCGCGGCAATGACGTCCACCGCGGACGCTCGGTTTCGCTCTGCTCCGTTTCGCGCTGCGCGGTGCGCAGCGTCGTGTCGGGGTCAAACTTATTGAAAGGTTGCAGATTCAATTGGAGTTTCGTAGTCGGAGCCGAGTTCCGAGGGGTGACTGCGGCCCGGGAATCGAGTTCTTGAACTTGCGCCGGTGCCGGTGCCGAATTCCTCAAGGAATTGGGACGAGCTGTAAAACAAACCGGCTACGACGGAACGGTCGCCGCCGCTCTCCGCGGTTCGTATCGATCCCACCGTCGAAGAGTCCGACATCGATTTCGTTGATTAGCGTTTGCCACCCCTTTCGGCCGCATCGACCCCTACCACCTGCTGCCGTTTACTTTTTCACGAGCACGCTCGCGAGAATGATTCGCTCCGATTAGAGAAATTGCGTACACCGAGAGTCGGATTTTAGAATACTCGCGTTTCTAATAATTAATCGGACCTCTCCGACTACCGGACACACATTAAATTGTTACATTTCAAATGTCCGATTTATAACAATAACTGTAAACACTTTACCTTTCGCAATCCTATAATTATGATTTTCAGTAGTTTACTTAGAAATTGTTTTTTACAATCTGAATGATTCTAATCTGAAATGAGATCCTTAGATGTCGTTACTGGAGGTGACTGGTTGGATCACAATTGAGATTGACGTTGCTGAAGAACCCATCGGAAAGTTTTTAAAAAATCTCCGATTCGCACAATTCTAAATACTAATTACAAGGACGAGATTCATCCTCCGACTCATCTTCCGACTCGTCTCGTGTCTGCGTCAGGGAGTGGACAACATCACGGAACATAGTTCGCCCTGTCGTTTCGCCTATTTTCTAAATCGCCGAGTCCGAGGACCGATGGAATCATGAATTTTGGAAATTCGACTGTCCTTCTGGAGACTTGCGGATGATATCCTGGGATGAGGTCTACATGCGCCTCAGACCTTCTCATAAATCCTTCAAAGAGTCTCTCTTCCAGCAGCCCGCGATTCTACTAAAAACTCGCGGACGCTAACATGGTAGAGGCTTAATGGATTAACAACAACACGACAATATTTCTATCTCGATCTTTGACATCTCCCAGCCGCACACAGTCTCCATAAAATTGATGATCAGAAAAGGGAAACAAACTCTGCTTTCACGTGTTCTATTTTTTAAATGTCAAACGTCGTCGGTCACCGATGGTCGCGGCGCGGCGTCGACGTCGGCGTATGGCAGTCGGCGTGCGAAACGAATAAATTAATGAAACGAATAATTCATTGGGCTCTCGATGTTCGCTCGGTCTTTTCGTGTTGCTCGGGTCGGGCATCGATCGCCGTTCTCACACCGGGGCTGGCTCTCCCCGCGTTGTATCCAGCGTTCGGCCGATTCTCACGATCGGCGCGGCGCGCGGCGTGCAGCGCTCAAGATAATCGACGGACCTCGTTCCAGCGCGGATCCTCGCGGCCAGCCGTCACCGGACGATCGATTCGGCAATCCCCGTCGACATTTTGTCCGCGGTGAAACGCGTGTACGAGAGAGCGGCGACCGGGCTGGGGCCGGGCACAGGCACAGAACGGCGGCCATTACCGGGGGACGCGTATAAGACACGATCGTGCTGCGGTAGGGTCATGCCTAATAAACCAGTAGCCGGCAGTTACCGGCGTACGTCATTGTCCAGTTGCCCAGTTTCCACGCCGATTTCGAACCACCGCCCAACACCGCGCCCACCAGAAATACGAACGAGGCGCGAGCCTTCGTCGATATGCTCGTTTCGAAACCGCGGGCCCAGCGCGAATCCAATTCCCCGTTAATCGGTGACGAGGCCTTGTAACCCCGAGCCACGCTCTGTGTTCAATTTTTCCATCCGAAGCGACGGCGGAGTCGCTATATTTTCGTTGCCATGCAGGCTTCGAGCACCGACGACCCAAACGAGGATAGAAGGCATCCGGTCTAGAGGTCAATTATTGAGAACCTCTGAGAGCCTTTATCAGTTTAGGAATTCCATCAAAGGTTCAGAAATTTAACGTTCAGGGACCTTTCGGGATTGAGCGTTTTCTCGAGAAGCATTTGGATCCTCAAAATCCTCTGAAGATCTATTAGAGCACTTTTATCGAGCCTTCGAAACACAGCCGATCGCAGGACCTAAAGGAAAACATTTGAGGAATTCTATGAGATCTGTGAATCTGTCCTGATCCCTTGGGATCTTTGGGAGTCTGTGTACATTTCCGAGAATTTTTGGAAATTCATTTAAAGTGACCAAGTTTCACAATTATTTTTTAAAAAACCGTCTCCGAATAAACGTGTATGTGGTAAATACCCCACATATAAAGCTATTCACAATCTCAATGATTCCAGAATAAAGAATATGAAATCCATCTTGACGGGTCCAGCGAGATCGAAGATCTTTCGAACCTGGTTCTTTCAAGGGAACCGCTAGTGATCCCGAAGGACCTTGAGAAACTACAGTAAAAGTCTTCGTCAGTCTTCAAATTCCGTCTGACGACTGGGAATGAAGTATGCAGGGCCTTGAAATGTCCACAAGGAACTTCTTCGCATCGATCGTGGACCCCGGAAAACACTTGCCGGTCGCCGCGCCGCTAGCCACAGGTGCGTCTCGATCCGTTCATTTTATAACGCTCCCGTTTCTTTCACTTCCTGTTGCCCCCTGCTCGAATCACCGGACAATCCTGCGGACAGTTTTCTGCACCACGGCGCGGTAGTACTTTCTCCGAGTACCCCTGTCGGCGGCGTAGCGTTGTGTTACCGTTGCCTGGAGCGCCACCGATTCCGTCGATCGCGTCCGTCGCGTCGCGTGAAACCGAGCCGCAAGTTATTATCCCTCTCTCCCTCTCTCGCTCTCTTTTTTTCTCTTTTCCCCCGAGGAGGCGATTTCCAGCAACGGTACCAAGTGGACGGATCGACGGACGAACGAGCCGAGCGGTGCACTTTCTCCGAAATCATCCGCGGCGGTCATTACGCCCGATTATACGCCGCGTCCCTCCGGACGGGCTCGTTTCTTCCAACTTGTACACTTCATTAGCTCGTAACGTTCTGTTACGAGCAAGTTCGTCGCTGGAATTAGTTCCGCGTGCGAGCGACTCGCGATTAGAACGAGGCCTAACGGCGCGAGGACGAGACGCCTGCTCTCCTGTTGTTCCCTTGTCAAGGATCACCGGCGACCAACAAATCGCTGTGCCATCAGTCGCGCAGTCGTCCCTTCTCCCAAAATGCTGGCCAAAATTTTCGAACTGTACAGGGTGTCCCACTTATAACGAACTAGTTGAATATCTCCGAAACTGTTGGCGATACCAAAAAATGTTTCTGTATCAAAATATCTTTCTTCAACTTCACTTCTTTAAGCGGAATCTATATTTTTTATTGCACTACTCGATGCTGCTCGTTATTCCCTACGTAAAAGTACTAAATCATTCATGGTGAAAAGTCATTACTTTAGAAGACATTTCGATTTTATCACTGAGTGCTGATAGAATTAGTACTGTATGCACAGGCAAAAATAAATCATCGCGACACTGCTTGATCCTTTAAATTACGTAATGAATACGTTAGTCTGACAACTAAATTCCTAAATAATCAAAATCGACGCAGATTTTCGAATAAGGCACAACGCATTATTGAAACATTCAACCCCAACGACGAACAGAATGCAATATCACGTAGACACGATTGAAATTTGTTATAAATAAGTAACAGCTGCATCCTACTAGGGAAAATTCAATAGAAGTCTAACTTGACAATGGAGAGACACTAATTGATCACGGTAACGGTATAATTTGATACCTTTGGCCTTGTTGCTGCGGGCTTTTTTAAAGCACGAGACCTTAATAATCCGTTAATACCATTGTGACGATTGACGAGCAGAAAAATGATATCAGAGCGGTCATTAATGGAATCAAGCTCCAATTACGTGAGCAAATGTGGTAGAAAATTGGGTGGAGCGGACCGGGGCGAAAAATTCTCGAACGGGTCGCTCGATACTGTGTTCCATAATTAACTTGATCACGTGGACATTGTATTATGATAAACTGCCGCGTCGAAAGTATCTCGATCGGGTTGTGTTTTATAAATCGAGTAGTGTGTCGGTTGATTAGAATAACACAGACGCGAATATCGTCGACGTCGGTCGGTAGAAAATCGTTCGATGGCTGGACGTATTTGTCAGAAGGGAAAGAGGTGGGAAGAAACGGTGGAAGGGAACGAAACGGGTCGCTAACCATCGTTCACTGTGCCGCGGCGGCGGTTTTTGCCGCGACCGGCGACCGTCATAGCGCTCCGTCTTTGCGTTCGAGGTGTGGCCGACTTCTTTCCCTCGTCTCGCGGTACTCTCTCCGCGCCGCGCCGCTGACGATCCAGGATGAAGATACCGCGAAGAGAAGGCGGGAAGAGCAGCCACGGTTCGCGAAGCCGCGCCGAGCCCAGCCACGCCGCCATTAACTTCTTCGTTTCGTCGTGTCGGGTCGGTTGTTCGCGGTGTGGCGTGGCTCGGCGTAGCGGAGACCCACGAACCAAGAGGATCGCCGGACGATGTCGACGTCCGTCCGTCTGCCATCCTGCCCGCGATCGCTCGTCCGGGCCACGAAGAGACCGGCCAAGCTTCTTCGTGATCGCGGTCTTCGACTCGCCGAGCCAGGACGGGGCCGAGCCGCATATCCGCCGCGTTCTTGCCAGACCTCTTCTTGGGCAACGTGCGTTTGCCGCGAAGTGGAAGTACGGCATGCCACGTCGAAGTAATTCTAGAGTCTACTACGTTACAGCCTCGGCTCCGACATAGTCAAGAATTTCACAAAGAAGACACCGACCTCCATCCATTCCCCAAAATGTTAGGTGAATTTTGGAATGCACATGTGACGAAACGTTTCGAGCTGGAAATAGAATTTGTACCCTGCAGATTTATTATACAGGGTGTCCCAGGTAGGTCTAATTAACAAGATGAAATTTCTAGGCAGTGTACACTGGAAAGCTGCATAGTCTTAATTCCAAGTCACATAATTTCATAAATATAGAGCACTGTTTCCTGATGCGAGGCGTGTTTCAAAACATTCACCCCTACGGAATGGAACCAGCGATGAAAATGATCGCGCACGCTAAACATAGAAGCATCGAGTCAGCGGCTCCGGTCTTCGGTAAGGGATCCAATTAAAAACGGAGCTCGACGAAATCTACGGTGCTCTATTGAGCTCTGCGAAACGCCGACAGAGTCGTTCGAAGTCGGATCCGAAAAAATGCGATCGTTAAAGGATTTCGATAGCCCGGTCCGGGCTGTCGGGTTCAAGACTCGGATCCGGCAATTCCTCCGCGACAATTGGAGTCGGTCGCGCGACGCTATCGAGGGCTTCGGTAGCTCGGGAAAATTCGAGGGCCGAGGGCTTCACGGAATTGAGATGCTTCCTGGCAGCGCCTCGATTTCGAAATATCCCTCGCGTGACCCTGTTTCGGGAAGGGTCAGCGAAGGATCGATTCCACGGCCGGTCTTGCGACCAATGTGGCAGCCCGCCGCCGGCCCTAGCCTACCATCTCCCCCTCCCCCTCTGGTTACTCTACGTCGAACTGTTCTACCAGCGCCCCCGGGGGATCGTCCCTAATCGATCGCGAAAAGATCGATCGGCGTTCGCGTGACGGAATCCCGACAAACCGCCACCTTTTTAATTAAAGACGCGGTTGTTTAACGAGCGTACACGCTTCACGGACCGGCCTCGTTCCCTTCCTCGCGCCGGGGAATCGTTGAAAACCGTCGACGAAAGTTGCGCCTCGTGATCCCGAGCGAAATTGCTCGCCCCGATAAGAGAATTCTGTTTCCACCGTGACGCTACGACCGACGCGACGCGGCGCCTCGGCCGCTTCGTATATTTTTTCGTGTTTATTCCACCTATCGTGGCATATCATTCCTCAGACACACACAGACGTTTTTTCTTTCCTACGATTTTATTCGTAGGAGTTATACTCGAATGCGCGGAGAATTCATCTGCTCGCGAATTTGTGATGGTAATAAGAAACCTGTGCGTTGAAACCTAACACGCTTTTAGTTGGCTATTTTATCGATCGGTAATAAAGTTTGATACGCCACTCCAGCTAGTGTTCACTTACAGAGCTGTTTTTGTACGAAATAAAAATTGTCTCCCGTCAATTGCAGCCGACCTATGAGCCCAACAGAAATTTCCGTGTTCCTTTACTAATTTTAAGAAAATGAAAATTAACTATTGGCATCCTCTAAATCTACACATTTTTCTCAGGACATGCATAAAATCCGCTGTGTAGCTACAGTATTTTATAAAGAGCAATGTATTCTGTAACAGAATTTTCTTCGTGCGATATACAAAATCCTGATCGTCACACATACGTGGCGTCGGTCGTGTACTTCTTGTAATAGATAGATTAAAATTTTGTTGATGTTTCGTTTAACTGTCCGGAACCTTTTCCCCAGCAGGGGACAACGGTGCTCGCGTTTCTACAGAAACGGTGGCCCTCGCGTTACTGACTAAGGACCGAAACTTCTAATCAGCGGCCGGAAAGTCAACAGATTTCGCCGCGGCAATGGCGCTTCCATTCCGGCAACGGTCTGAAGAATACCCAGCAGCCACCCTATCGGGGGCGCAGGCTGCGACCGAGCTAGCGAGCGGGCGGGCGAGGCGAGCGTTCCTCGGGATATTAGACCGATCTCCAGTTCCCCGTAGCGAACTTCCTCGTTTTAGCGAGCACGGAAACGTAGCCGGTCCGAACGGCCGATAAAGAGAACCTGATACAGCCCCGGCTGGCTTGCCGGGAGCGAGCGGGGAGAACAGAGGAGGATCGACGAGTTCTAGAGAATGAGAGCGAGCGTAAGAGAAAGGGAGAGACAGAGAGAGACAGAGAGAGAGAGAGGGAGAGAGAGAGAGAGAGAGAGAGAAAGAGGGACGGGAAGAGCGTCACGTTCGCGGGGACTGGTTCCTTTCCTGCGACTGGTCTGAAAGCCACGAGGAAAGAACGGGAGCCTCGATAATCGATCGAACGGGGACAAGCGCGCGGGTTCGCATCCGGCGGATCGTCGCGCGATCTCCTCTCCGTATTGGTAGTGGTAGGACAGTGTACTCGTCGGTGTCGGCTCGCGTTCGTGTGCGGGGAGATGCTCGCGAGAGCCATCGCCGGAACGAACGACCGGTCGTAATCGGCGCAAGATAGTGGCAAGAGACGATTGCTCCGGCAGAGACTCGGTTAATCCTGCGGGAAGAAAAATTCCAGCCGGTTTCCCGGACGCCGCAGCTTTCCGCGATCGAGACCGTGGCGGAAAACGGATCCCGTGCCGCGGTTTCGCCCGCATGGTCCGCGTAACTCGCGCACCTCTGCTGCCTAGCTCTGCTCTACGGTCCAAGAGCTTCGTCTTCCGTTCCAGTCAGCCGCACAGGCGAAGATCGCGTCCAGCACGAAAGGAGCCTCGAAGCTTGCCGCTCTCTCCAACCAGCGAGAGGACAGCAACCACGAGAGACAGAGGGAAACAGAGAGAGAGAGAGAGAGGATGATGGAGAGAGAGAAGGAGCGGAGCGGAAAGCGGGCAGACAGAGACAGAAACCGCTTCCTCGGTGAGCGTGGTTCTCTCCTCGTGACCGGAAGCGGCGGGTCGAGCCCGGAACACGCCGATCTCGCCGATTCCCTCTTAACGGTATATATCGCTGCGATCGATCGTGGGGATCGATCCTGCGGCGTATGTTCTACCCGTCGCCCGTTCTGCGAGCTTGTCTCTTCCTCTTCCAGCGTCCCTGCTATCTGTCTCTCTGCCTCTCCGTCTCTCTCCGCCTTTATCTATATATCTATCTATGTATCTAGCTCTAACGATCCCTCTGTCCTCTCTCTCACTCTCTCCCTCTCTTGATCCGACCGGAGGAACACACGGTAGACTGACCAAACCCATATGCATCGCGATATCTTTACGCGTGTCGCTCTGCTAATGCGAACAAGGGGGGAGCAAGACGTTGACGAAGAGGAACGCTTTTCGTTTGTTCTTTTAGAACGTTAGATGGCAATTTGTAGATTTTCGTTGTCGGGAGGGGTGAAGGGATGGAGACTCGAAAGTGTCGTAAATTGACCCTCCCCTCTGGGAATCTGCAATGCGCGAACGACCACTTTTGGCGACTTTATCAGATAGTCACGGTGACAAGTAGATGGCGGTCTTTCATTCAGATTCAAATTTTCATTGTCGAGACTGCGAAGTAGAACTTTAGTTTCTCTATCGTCGGTTCGAGTAGGTTAGATGTAACATAAAAGAGAATGAAGATCTATGAAAGTTTCTGTCTTATACTTTGCTGCGAGTCCTCGTAAACTACGAATGCATAAAAGCCGCGGTTTGGCGATAACCGACGTGGATCCGAGGGAAGAATAGGGAACGTCGATCGTGAATGAAACGGAGAGAGAAAGGTCTACTCGCTTTGCGGAAGCAGCTCCGGGAATTACTGGAGGATAACGCTGTGGCAATTAAGCGGGAATAAGATGTGCTCTCTTATTCGATCATCGTTGAACAGCTACATCTTTTTGGTTTATTTCAGTTTCAGCTGCGTCGGATTCGAACCGAAAGACTAATACTGCCGATTTTATCCAATGACCGACCCGAGTATTTCGGGTGTTCCCGAAATGCAACAAAGTTCCGGGAATAACTTCGTGGATTGACAGCGGCGCGACGTGGTCGACACGCGCGGTTCCCGATTCAAGAATGATCTTCCCCAAAATTTATTTAAAAATGTGTATTAAATTCCAGTACTAAATTGTAGCACTCCCCTTGTCACCGGTTTGTTTTTCGCCATAGTGATCTAAGAACTATTTTCAGTTACTACAATAGATTATAGAGGTGCGATCTTTACTTAAAATCAAAACTTCCTATCTGAATTGCATCAAAGCGGAGCGAAACGCATCCATTAATACACATGGCAATGAACGCATTAAATTGTTTCAAGGGCGCGCGACAAGCATGCAAATAACCGTACACGCACGATCAACTATTTCAATAATAAGGAGATAATCTCGGGGTTAACTGGGTCCAATCAGGATGCAAAATTTGACCCTCGACCTGGACCCGCCCCAACAAGGAAAGACTGATCAAACAGCGATACACGGGAAGCGCCACCCCTAATTGCATCATCGGCAAAGAATGCTGATTACCAAACACCTTTTTCGTCCACTTAGTTTCCAGCAATCGGAGAAGGCTACGCCAGGGGACGGAGACGGATGGACAGGCAGAAGCGAGTGAGCGAGCAAGACAGGAGACCGAACAGGCAGAAGAGGTGAAGATCGAGAGCAAGGGGGATCACGCGGACAAAGGGATGGGTGGCAGGTGGGAGGCGGAGGTGGAGGAGGATGGAGGCGGTGTGTGGGTGGAGGAAGAGAGGCACACGGTGGCGCTTCGCACTCACGCACACACCGATAGGGATTTACGAGCGGTTTCGGGCAATCGCGAATAGAGATTAGGCCGGTAATTAACTATGGATCTGGTCTGCAGGCGAGCTCGCGAGGCGAACGCGTACACCGGAGAGAGCGAGCCGTCGGAGTCGGCTGGCTCTCGGTCCTATATACATAAGTGACCCCGGTTCGCGGAAGCCGTAGCGTGCTCACCAACACGCAAGCAACGCGACCGACCGAGACCGAAAACGGGACGGATAGACGGTGCCCGGCGGCCGTTAGACGAGGACCAACGTACCCGGAGAGCCTCGCGATCCTACACCCCTGGTTACATGGGGCCGACGCTTATGTACAACGACGAACCACCAACGGACGGACCCGACGGACCGACGGACGGCCAAACGACCGGCCGACCGACCGACCGACCGTCCTGTGTTCCGCCCGCGTATATAATACATGAAGCGGACGCCACCGCGCCCCTCGGACGCCGCCGCGCGCCACGATCTCCGCTCCCGACCCCCTACACCCTCCTCCTACATCCTCCAACCTCCAACCTCCACCTCCTCCTCCTCCTCCTCCTCTACATAACATACCGCGTCGAGCCGAGCGGAGCGGAGCCGCGCGGCACAGTTGCTCGCCCGCGCCACGAGCATATACGTGCACACACCCACACATCGGTATGTAGAACGTCGCGCGTCGAGTCGCGTCGAGTCGCATCGAGTCGCGTCGAGTCGCGCCAAGCCGCACCGCCTCGTCTCGCCTCGCCTAGCACTGCCTCGCTACAGAAACGATCTCCCGTGTAACGCGACCGTGCGCCGATCCGTGCGATCCCGGCGCGACACACACCGGGACGACACTTATTGCCGGGGCTGTATCCGCCGGGAAAAAATCAGCACCGTTGTTAAAAGATACGGGAACCCGTTCGCGCGCTTGTTACGTCAGCTGGAGAACCGCTCGAGCGATACTACGACCGCTTGGCTCGCGTAATCGCCAGGTTTTCAGAGATCGAGAGATTCGGGGGCTGAGTGATCTCCAGGGTGCTCGAGATATAATAATATGGTATATTGTTTTGCGAATCGAGAGGAAACGGAGCCGGGTGATCTGTACAGTGAATGAACACTTGAGCTCTGCATGTTCGTTCAAATTATTATTTGACAATGGTTTATCAATTTTCACATGCCCCGGTACGCGTTATTTTGTATCGTAACGATGTAAAAATTAGGACATTTTCCGACCGACAGAACGGCCTGTAGTAATCTCATTTATTCTCTAATAAACGAACTCGAATTTTAAGTGACCCAGCGGCTTTCGGACCTGTCTCTATTACGAAGCAGAATCGCTTTTCCGTGAGTTCAAGTTCAACTACTCGAATAGCAAGCGTATTAATCGAAGTTTCGAACCACAACACGATCCGTGTGCGGATGAAATGAAACCGCCACCTTTTGCGACTCGCCGGGCATCGTTAGCTTATATTTCCACAATGTTGATCAGAACTTCAAGACAAACCATGTAACAACCAGACTAACGGATCTGTAATCGATGCACAAAGAGACGAGTGGAATGAGAACTTGCGCTTCCCAGTAAACATGAAATTTCGTCAACATTTGATTTTGTCGAAACTGGCGAATTCGAGACGATGGTTGCCCGATGAAGGTCCGCACTAACAAAGAATCAGGGCAAACGAGGATTGGACCGGAACGCGGCCAAAAATCCGTCGACCGAACCTCAGCAGTTGTTAACCAACCCCTCGACTGTCTGTAGACACAGCAAAAGAACAAGCTTGCGAAGGGGGCGAAACGTATCGTCGGACAAACGTAGTCCTCGCGACGACATCACTCAGAGGCGCGTAATCCTTATCCGCGTTAGCAGAAATGAGTACCCGCGGCTCGAGGAAAGAGGAGGGTGGTTTCTCGCGGGGTCGCGAGAGCGTGTGCGTTCATTATTCAGCGTAACGGCAACTATGCACCGGTTTGCTCGGGAATCATTTTTTCAACACCCTGTACATACATACCGAACTATCCACACGCACGTAGACCGTGTAGGTGTGCGCGTAGAGGCGGTACGAAGGAGAGAGAGACACACGGAAGGACACACGCGAACGAGGGTTGCGCGCGAGGACCTGGAAGTATGTAGCCTCTCTCGGTCTCCATCTCTCCCCGATGGCCAGATCCGCTTGTACATATGTACCGGAGGTTATGTACGCGGTGGTGGATGTATATAGGCGTGTGTATATTATATATATATATATATACATACATACATATATATAGGAGGAGCGCCCCAAAAGGCAGACGTGCCTGGCATCGACGAGGCCAGAGGCGCACCGCCGCCTCGATCTCCGTATCTCGGTAGATCGACGCCTAATGCCGCGGACACGGTGGAGCGAACGAACGAGCGAGCTAGCTAGCTAGCTAGCTAGCAGAGAGATGCGAGAGGAGAGAAAGAGAAAGAGCACGCTGCTGGGGCTGAGGAGAAGCCAAGGGGAGAGACAGGGAGGGCTTATATGGGGCCAGCCGCGGGAATATCCTTCGTCGTTCTGCGAATTAATCGCGCGACCCTCCGCCTCGGCCACCTCCTTCCTCCTCCTCATCCTCCTCATCCTCTCTCTCACTCTCTCATTCTCTCTCCGCCGTCTTCCTCGTTCATCCTCGACCCTCGCTTCACTCCGCCTCGCCTCGACCTTTCCATCAACCTTCTATCCTCTTTGTGTGCCGCGCCACGAATACCGACGATCGTGATTCGTCCTTGCTACGTCGACGACGACGAAGACGACGAGGAAGACGACGACGACACCCAGGGATCCTCCACTATTTGCCCTCATCCTGAATCTCGCGCGCGGCCAACATCGCCTACCAGATCCTCTGCGAAGAAATTTCCCGATATTCACACCGGGAAATGCTCCTGCTCCCTTGTTGCCTAGGATAGCTCCACGCTGGGGTACAGATTTCTTCGAGTATGGTTCTGCGAGCGTGCTGGAGTTCGAGCGAGATTTTTGGGTAATTGGTATCTAGACTGTTCGACAGTGCTGCAAGTTTTGGTGTGAATCTGTCACGATGGCTATGTGCCAAACGAATTAGAGCTTGAATTATGTCTACGTTTATGGAAAATGTTTACCCCCGCTCGTAGACGATTCCATGTAGCTACCCCACGGATATCTATTGTACGTCGGAGGAACGTGATTTGGAAGATAAATCGCTTGCTATCGACGTTCGAGCATGACGCGCAAAATGGAGTGCTTCTTGTCTGCTAAGTTCAAGATCAACTATCCTGCTAGTGAAAGTATCAATCGGAGCTTGGCAGGCAAATTGGTGCACCGTGTTCTGCGACTCCACAAACCTGAGAATTAGTTACAGGGGAAGGACCCCAAGTGTCCGACTTCGATTTTGATAATTTTTTGTGAGATGATGGTATATGGATCCCTAATTATGTATGCAAAATATTAGGTATACTTACTCAGTAGTTTTGAAGATATAAACAATTGAATTTTCATACCTGTGTATCACGCAACCTGCTTACACGGCTAATAGAACGTCGAAAATGAATGAAACGTTAATTGTTTATATCTTTAAAACTATTGAGTAACTACACCTAATATTTTGCATACATAATTAGGGATCCACATACCATCATCTCACAAAAAATTATCAAAATCGAAGTCGGACACTTGGGGTCCTTCCCTTGTCAGAGAGTCACCACTAAAAATTGCTATACCATTATTCAATATATTTAGATTATTAAGTATATTGGTGTCTCTAGTCAATCACTAAACATTTAAGTAGTATGTGAAGTGTTATATCAATTTCATGTCGAATAAATGTTTAATTTTCGCGTTAAAATAGCTCGGACTGCAAAAATTGAAGAATGTGGGTGTATTATTTATCCCCTTGCTCGCGTGATTACTCAAACATTTCGGCTGGTATGGAGGGCGCAAACACACGCGGGCAATTCGGCGGCATTGGATATGGAGGTGTTTAGGGGTGACGAGATAACTCGTCCCACCCCTTTAACCCTCTCGACGCCATGATCAACGTCATCTGCGAACCACCCACGGCCATAAGCTCGCTCGTATGAACGCCTATACGGGTTTATCGCCGACCCCCGAAACTGTTGACGCGGGAATATGATTAATTGACTTTTTGCCGGCGGCGGTTACCTGGCTGAGCGCGGATTCCCGACCTCGAATTGTTTTCGGCCATAACACGCGTTCGAGAAGAGAAAAAAAACAACCGACTGGTGCCGCCGGAGAAGAGGAAAGGAGCAGGAAACGGCGCCGCCTGGATGTAGTAACGCGCGTAATACTTTCGTCGAGAGTTTCTTTGCCTGGGAAAAATAAAGTAGAGACTTTATTAAGCTTCGTTAAGATTCGAATTTTATTGCGTTCCGGGGAGTGTTAATTAGCTGGAATAGGACCTGGTTCGTTACGTATCAATTAGATCCCCGGGATTCGTTTCACTGGGTTCGTTTAACCGATTCAAAACCAATGTTGCGTTAATACAACATTTTTATTCGCAGTCTCTTTTCCCCTTCTATTCATTTAATTTTATTCAATTCGGTTCTTTGACATTGCGGTTGCGCAAGGGAATTACAGGTATTCGATTAATACGTTGACTTTCGAACGTTCGAGCCTGCGGAATCGAAGCGATTTCAAACCACGACAAAATCTAGATTTCTTGCAGTTCATCGCGAGTGTATTTTTACTGCAGAATTTCGACATTTTATCCAATCTCTTCTCTGCACCACACAGAAATACATTTAATAATCGAAGAATTATTTTGGATTTTCTTGTATTGTTTTGAAATTGAAAGATTTTCGTAGAAAAAGTATTTTCGCTTTATCAGTGCAAGTGGTGCAGATACATCCTCGAAGGAACCTATCAAGCACTTTGAAAATTTTGTTCACGAAGTTACAACAGTTTAAATATCAGCAATTTTTCGCGAGCCAGTCTATTCTACATTGAATATTCTCACTGGAACCGAGTTCTACGTTCACATGTCTGTTCATTACAGGCCGTTTCTACTTACTGAATTCCGAACGCTCGATATAAGTCAACATCTTCAATCTATAAAAGCGATTAAAGAAAGAAAGAGCACTTTATCAGGTTTCCATCTCTCGCAACTGATGCAGTGTACGTTGCATAAAGATCCTTAGTCCAGTCGTAAACGCAAAAACTCCGCAGTCAGTTATGAGTCACGTGTTGCTCGCGCATTGTCCCTTAATAAATGGCTGGAGGGCTCGTCGGGGGGGAAACGATCGGCCCGTGGATCGCAGGAACGTTTCAATTTTTCCGTTTTCCGGTGACGGGCGGCGATTCCGCGTCGCCGTTACCGCGAACTTCGGCTCTTGAAAGTTTCAGAATGTGTCGAGGACCGTTCCCGTTGTCGCGCTAAGAAACGGATCCCCGGTACACGTTGTTTCGAGAGAACGCTGGAAACTTGCCGCGTACTCGTTCATTCATGAGCTCCCGGCCGCGCTGGATTCGGCGGCAACTTCGCCGGAAGTTTCCACGAACGCCGGCTCATCCGGACGATTGATCCTCTTTGAATAAACGCGGCGCGCTTACGCGTTCCCTCGCGGGAGCTGCGCTCTCTCCTCGATCCATCCCTGTTCCCATTATTGTAGAATTAAGCGGGCAACGGGCCGAGCCAGAGAGGCGGCCATTGTGAAAACTGGAGAAACGATTTTCCGACAAAGCGCGGAAAATCTGGGGAATCCTGTTGCGAGCACGCCGGAACCGGAAAATGTAAAATTCGAGCTATCCTTATCGGGAACATCGATCGCGAAAACTTCCCGAGCATTAACACCATCCGGCAAACGTGCCCCGAGCTACGAGATTCCGTAAACAGTGACTAAATTCACCGCGGACGCATTATGCAATTAAATTCCGCTTGTTTGCCGAGAGTCGTGTCTGCCCATTTCTCGCCGATTCTACTTGCTAGCTCGAGAATACCGATGGGAACTGTTTTCCATCAAGTTTTTGATCATGATACGAGTCGGTGTAATCGCTGATTGCCGGTAAAGGCGATGTCTACATAGAGGAGAATGTCTCGTGCTCGAAATAAGTAGAAACAGACGGCACTCATCAGGCGAGGTTGTTTAAAAAACATATATAAAAATCGAGATGATTATTGCGACATATTAGTGACATATAAAAAGGTACCGCAAGAATATTAGAATAATACAATTTTATTCTCAACCTGTTCAAATTGTTAAACCAAGGAATAAAGTACTTCTTACTCTATCTTGCGACTCTTTCGGAAAGTAAATAAGCGATATCAAGACTCACCTACACGTTTCACGTGCGAACGAGCGAGGACAATAAGCCCAACGAAAACGCCAATGTTTGACGGTCCATAATGCCACGTCGACGTCTCTCGACCGCCTATTATATCATACAATATTATATTTCATCCTGTAACGAGATACACGGTTACAAACCGATAATTTGACCATTCCACAGAGGTTCTCGTTAACGCGACTAATAACCGTGGCCGATGCACTGGAGAACATGATTTACAGTGGATCGAGAGCGCACGATCCACTAAATACAGATCTATCTCTTTATTTTACGGGAAAAGATAGTATATTACTTACAGAAGTGGACTACGGATATTTATGCAAAATAAGAATTTTGAGAAGTAATAGCTGAATGTGAATTGATGTCACTAATAAAAATATTTTTCTTATTCATTCACATATTTTTTAACGTGGGGGCTGTAACTTACCTATTGACTAGTCTACGTGTAGCACACACACATGGAAGAAAATTCGTTTGAATCGTGCGGGAGCCGTTGAGCGACGCGTTTTGCGGCATCGGAAGCTCGAGCCACTAAACCGTAACTTCTTCCTCGAGTTCTACTTGTTGAAGGAGCACAGAGGAAAGTGATATAAACGCGATCATAGAATTGCCGAAGCGGCTGCTCTCCTGGAGAAAAGTTCGAGTCTCCCATCCCCTTTAGCGGCCGCACGGACTTTAATAAAGATCTCGTTGTACAGGCTTTTTCAGGGACGTGTTGCGGAACTTTAAAAGGCCAAATCGCTGCCGGGACACGAGGAGAAAAAAGATTTCCGAACTGTGCTTCTTGGGAATGAAAGGACCGACTATATTTTACGGTCCGAGCTACTTGTATAATCCGGACTTCTTGGCTCGACAACTTGAAAGTGCGCGCCGCCGTGTACGAAATTTGCAATATCAGACGAAAATCGTCGAGCACAGGATACGTGAAAAATTATAATAATAGGCAGTTCTAGGTGAAACTGGTATTTAAGTGATTTAATATCGTGAGTTAGACTGTGTAAAACGTATTCAACCCTCGGACAACGGACGATTTTTATAGCTATATAATTGGCAATGCTTACGACTAATTAATAGCTCTAATTAATAATTTTTTAAAAATTTACTTTTGATGGTATCTCGTGTAGACACATTAGTCTTTTCGATATCCTCAATGAAACAGCTATTCAGTTAGTTTAATTGCCACAAATTGCGTACTTAAACCGGCACAGCACACGGAGGGTTAAACACAAGTAAATGTGAATAAAAATTTGCTATGCAAAATATAAATTCAAGAGACAGAATCCAAATAGACGTTCCATTCTTTCGTTAACAGCTTCAACAAGTTCGAAATAGTATATCGATGTCCTTCCATCATTTTAATATTTTTACTGTTTTAACGCTTAAAAATGTTCATGGCGTTTAACAGACTCCAGATGCAGCTTAAAAGTCCAAGAAATACAATCCAGAAGAGAGGCTGTTTGTTTCAAATTTATTAAAAATTTGCAGACTATCGTTTAACAGGAAATTTTTCGGCTGAAAAATAACCCGTTAAAGCACGGAATACGTATAGACATACGGCGAGCCGTTAAAGGGAGAACGGAGAGAATGTAATTGCACATTCACCGCCTCGAAAAACATAGCGGGACTCTGTGGAGCGGAAAAGTGTAGGGTTGAGAAGGGGGCCGGAAACGGGTGAAGAAACTCATCGATAAGTAACGACCGCGGCAAGATACTCGAAATTACGATGGCGAAGTTTCGCGAGTCTGACCCAGTCCCATCGAGAACAACTCGGGTTCCGGCGGATGACCTAATTTTTCCGCGTGCCCGCAGACAGGCGGCATTCCGACTGCCGTTCAAAGCTCCCAGGCTGCCATACGCGTTGAGCATCCACTTTAATCTATTATGACTCGGAAAGCACGGTACACAAACGATCCTCTCCCTCCCACCGCTCTCCCATTCACTCACGCATCCTTTTATTCCTGCGATGATCTAGACCCTCGAGCGAGCACCGACACGCGTTCCTTGTTACAACCACCGCAGCAACCGGTGTTTACAAATAAAGAATCGTTCCGTTTCGCGCGCCGCACAACCAATATTTACGTACAGGCTCTGTCAGCTACTGTGCTCATTTGAAATACAGTAATGCTTATTTAAATTACACGAGTGTGAAACCTTTGCGTTACAAGACAGCAGTTACAAATTGTTCGAACGAGAAACGAGACAGACGTAGTCCGTCGAACATCAAAAGTAAATATGCAACAAAAGAAAATTTCAAATTCGGTAATTTTGATCCTATCTTTTCAAAGGTTGTACCGATGGGTTGTTGAGATTCTTCCGATTAAAATGAGTCCAAACACGACGTAGATCGGACTACTTTTGTAGACGTCATACGTGCCGATCATACGTATGTTCTTAACTTTGCTATCATATTGAGTTTAGAAAACTAGTCCGATATACGTCGTGTTTGGACTCGTTTTAATCAGAGAAATCTCCGCCATCCAGTGGTACTACGTTTGAAAAGACTAAGACAACAATTATTGAATTTCAAATTCTTTTTATTGCATGATTACGCTCGCGGCATCTCAATGAAGTACGTCTGTCTCCTTTCCTTTAGTAGTCTTATACTTTTTTTTTATATACTCAGATAAGACTCCGCTGAGCTCGAGGCACTAAGTGGTAGAGAAAGAGTGGTGATTGATCGTTTTAACGCGTCACAGGTTTAGTCTTTGGAATGTAAAAATAGAGATGGTTTCCTTGTTTCGAATATTATATTAGAAAAATTTCTATAGTCTCGCGTGATACCTGGAAAAATTAATTATTTGGAAAAACGGCGAGCACGAACGTGCGCAGAGACAGGTTAGCCCTGAGCTATAGTCTTCCCGGAGTTAATTGTCTTCTCCCCGGGCGATGGGGGTACACATCTTCATCCCCTAAGTCCCCAGGTCCGAATATCCCGGTTTTTCGCGGACTGGTCCCGGTTTCCTCGGCGGACGGCTCGAAGCAACAATTTAATCAACGTACCAATTTCATCAACCCCACGGCGATATCGCGGCGGGGACTTCAGGAATGCCACATACGCGGCGTCGAGGAGGGTGCAAACGGAAAGAGAGGGAGGAGGAAGGACAGATTAGAACGAAAAGAGAGGTAGATAGAGATAGTGGAACGAGGGTGGGTGCCGAAGGGGAGGTGAACGCGCCGCAACAATTTCGTTAATGCTCGTCCCCCGTCGAACGCTGCCGATTTTTTATCGCGTAGCCCACAGAGCGGCTACCCTATCTTCGAATATGGCGGAAAGCCTTTCGGAACGCGGTGTATATCGTCACGTCGCATCGCAGACGCGCCTACATACACACTCTGTAACCCGCGCGTGTACAGAAAGAGAGAGAGAGAGAGAGAGAGAGAGGGACACACGCACACGGCGAAATGATCGTGTACACCCTGCTCGTTCCGCCCCAATACCGACACTCGATGTGTACACGCGAATACACCAACCAACATCGCACAGCCTGCGATAGGAACTTTCGAAAGACGCTGCGCGCGCCCATTATCATCGCTCCCGCGCCCATTATGATCGCCGTCCGCCGCGACCAATCCGGATTTTCGCCGTGGCCCCGATACCGGAGCAACTCCATCTATTTTTTCGTTCTGGCCTTTCTTTCTCTCTTTTTCTCTCTCTCCCTCTCGCTCCTCTTCGCTCGCTTCTTTCCCTCGTGCACCACCACCACCCTCCTCGAACCCCTCTCAACGCCCACCACGACCGCCGAGAATTCGCCGATTCCTCGACCGGCAATTTCGTCGAAATGCTCGGGGAAAATGGTTCGCGCGACCCGAAGCCCCGCTGATTCGTTTCCGATCAATCGCCACCGACTCCATTTTAAGACTCGGACCGCCATCACCCCCGCGCAAGGGTGCGGAAAGTTTTTCGGGTGACGAGCGAGGATTGATTAGTGGGGATCCACCGGGGGCGTCGGTCGAACCATTTCGATCCCGATCCCGATCTCGGTCGTTTACCGTGCAGCGACTCGAGCGTCGATCGTGGGCACACCAGGGACAAAATTTTCGAGTCCTTCCTGCCAATTTTCGGTAAAATTGTTTTATTTGGTTTCAGGTTCGTTTCGACATGCGGACTGGAACTTGGCAAATTACACAAAATCATTGAAGGGAAATTGTTAGTTTTTAGTTTGGTTAAATTAATTCTTAATTCAAGTATATTTCGTCACGGAGTAGCTCTGAACTCTTTCCCAGTACTTGAAGAATTTATTTGTGCGAATAATCTCTAGGTATCCTTCCAGAAAAAATGTTTAGTGTTACTGTCACCTCGTTGGTATCATTGCTTTTTGAGCCTTCCGCAAAGTGGTACGTACTATTAGATCTGCTTGTTACATTTGATATCGCTTTGTGTGTAATTATATCTCGGTTGCCGCATAATTTCGTGTATCCGTCTTCTAGTATACTTGAGGTTGTGCATTCCTGTGTTGGTGTAGGTGACCTAACAAGTTTATGTCAAACTCGAGCTGCTCGTGTAAGTACCGACCACTATACTGTTGTTACTACTACTACAGTTATTATTATGATTATTTATTCGATTTCGGTGGGAGAAGGTTCTGCTCGAATTTAATTCAATATATATGCGATATCTGCCAGTTTATCCTGGAATAATTAAACTAGCCATTTAATAATAAAATGATCTTTATGCACCGTGATGTCTATAGGGTTAATAAAATACTGTAAAATATTTATAACATTTCTGTAAAATAATTCGCGAATCGTGGCAAGCTTGCGTAAAAAGTCATAATTCAGGCGACAGAAAATCCAACTATTAGCATTATTAGTCGAAAGAATACTAATTGCGGCAAGATCGAAAATAGCAATTTTGCTCGTACGCGATGTAGGCCGACGTGTTATCGCATCCGCGCGATGGAAACAATCCAGCCAGGAGTTTTCTAACAATAACAGGTGCGAGTCGTGCAATTAAGGCACGCGGGACCGTCGACCGTCCCTCGGGGAGGGGATGAAAGAGAGAGAGGATAAAAGAAACATCGAAAGAGAGAGAGGGAGAGAGAGAGAGAGAGAGACAGAATGGGGGAACCCTTCCGCGAGTTTGCTCGGTAAACAAATTATCGTTCTGCAACTTTGATCGTAAATCACGTTTCAGCGGCGGAGTCACCGCATCGGAAGAGCATTAAAAAGTTTAAACGTTTCGCGGGAAACACCTGATACGGTTTTTATATTTTTTCCCCGGCGCGGTGGGAAACTGGAAGTTTCGGTGCCGGGACACACGGACCGGAGCGGAGTTTCTAACGAGCGCGTGAACCGCGCGTGCTACCATCCCGAGAGCTGCTAGCTCTGCTGCCTTTCCTCCCTTCTTGCCCGGTAGCGCGCGCGCGGCCTTCCATCAACCCCCAATGGGGTCGAAATACCCGTGTCTTCGTCGGACGAGGGTTCGGTAGGCAGTCCCTGTGACCATCTTCGTCGATAAGACGATCGATCGTTCCTCTTACAGCCCCCCCCCCGCTCCCTCCGCCCGACACTGTCAAGGCTCTCCCTATCTTTCGGTTATCGAAAGGGGTAACTACCCCTAACTGAGACTGCGAGAAGACGCGCGAACCGAACTAGCCTCGAGCCGTCCAAAAACGCAATCGTGTACATACTTGGAACTTTTACCGACAGAATTGCTCTGCCACGCAAAGGGTGGATTCATTTTTTCTATAAGTATGGTCATTAAAATGTAATCTTTCAATCTACGTTTTTAACACTGGATAATTACTTTCATGTTTAATTCAACGAATAATCATCTCCTTTTATCGTGTACTTACGTTGATTTCAACTAAATTTTTGTAATGTCGTTTTTTCTGTCTTTGTAACCGCACGATTGAAAATTCACACGGGTTAAGCAGTTAATTTTCTCGTTTGCGGATTTATGTATATTCAGACATACTCTATTATTTGAGCAAGCATCCCCGAGAGCAACGAAAGCTGACAGAACCATCTGCGCAGACCTGATATCATTTCGAAAAGTGTAAATCATCCCCCGATTACGTTAGTCGTGGTGCGAACCGTTTCGGATCGTTAACGTTTCCATCGAATTGGGCCCGCATGGAAGTTCACGACTGTCGGTCATATCGGCCCGCTAACAGGTTAATATTAACGATCGACGTGAGAGACGACGCTCAAACGTTCCCGAAAGCAGTGTTTCCATTGGCTTGGCGGGGAAGGGAGACGAGACGGCATGCGAGTAGCGGGATAACGAGTGGAAAACAAGCGGGACACATGTCCGCGCACGTACTCATCCAAAATACAACAGCGGAGGCGCGCGGCGTACGTATTCAACGGTACCCGGGGCGGTAAAACAGGTGAAGCCTGTCGGAGAGGGGCCGGGTGCCGGGGGCGAGGAATCTTCATTTGCCGGTGCTCCTCGGAGGAAGCTTTGCCGCCAAAAACCACACCCACGCGATCGTTCGCCGGTAACACGGTGGGTCCTGATGCGGCGTTGGCTCCTGAAAAATTTCGCAGCCCCCGACATCCCTACGTACGTACCGTTCGTACGTTGGTCCGTTCATTCCGTTCCCCCGTCGCTTCCTTCCTTCCTTCCCCCGGCCCCTCGTTTCGTCGTCCCTCGATAACCCGGGTTAAAGCCATTTCCCAGCTAGTGCTTGCCCAGCGCGCCCGTGGTCTCTCATATACGCTATATATCCCTGCAGAGAGCCGCGGTTCTCTCTGGGACACGGTTACGAAGCGGGGCAGCCAGGCTACCAGGCAGCCAGTCAGGCAGACAGGCAGGCAGGCAGGCAGGCAGAGGCAGGCAGAGGCAGGCAGAGCCAGCAGGCAGGCAGGCAACACGGGACTTTTGGGACGCGTTGTACATGGGTCGCGTCGCATCGTAGGTTCGCGATGGGTTGGATACATAAGGGGGAGGATAGGGGGACCCTCTTTATGTAGCACATAGACGTTGCCTGGCGTTCGTTCGTTGCCGCTCGCTCGCTCGGCGTGTGACGCTCAAATTACCTCCGTCCTCCCTGGTACGTCTCCCCCCGCGCGACCCCCTTTCCTCTTCACCGTACAGCGCCGCACCGCGCCGCGCCTCGTCGCTTGCTCTCTACTCGCAGAGCCGCAGTCGCCGCTGGTGTGCGGCTCACCCTCTGCCCCCTCCCCTTCCGCCTCCACCACCTCCTCATCCTCATCCACCTCCTCCTCCTCCTCCTCCACCACCTCCACCTCCTCCGCTGCCGCCACCCTGCTTCACCATACTGCCGGCTCTCCCTCGCGCCACCGGCAACCTCTGTGCCGCTTCGTGCCCCCCGTCGTCCCCCGACGCCCCCCGTCGCCCTCCATTCCTCTAGCGTTCCTACCCGCTACCCTCCCCCTCCCTCCCACCCTCCTGCCCGATCAACGTCGACGTTGGTTCCTCGTCCTCCTCCTCCTCCTCCTCCTCCTCCACCACCTTCTCCCATCCCCCTCTTCTCTCCTCTGTCCCCTTCTGCCCCCCCGGTTTCCGGAGCGGCGGTGTTCGCGGTGCTCCCGCGTTCGCTCTCTCTGGCCAGAG
Organism: Lasioglossum malachurum; assembly: GCA_028455605.1. NCBI lineage: Eukaryota > Metazoa > Arthropoda > Insecta > Hymenoptera > Halictidae > Lasioglossum > Lasioglossum malachurum. The sequence continues at coordinate 27,117,337 of CM052314.1, forward strand.
CGTCACCGTCGTCGTCGCGACGTGCCGCGCCGAACCGAACCAAACCGAGCTGAGCTGAAACGAGCGGGTTCGGGCCACCGCTCGGTCGCCCGCGTCCCGACACAGCGTGTGTGTCGCCCGCGGACAGACTCACGACCCACCGACACCCGTTTCCCTCCTCCGCCCTACGCGACACACACGCGGTTTACAAACGAAGAGAGAGAGAGGGAGAGAGAGAGAGAGAGAGAGAGAGAGAGAGAGAGAAGGAGAGGCACGCTGGGTATAACGTCGCGCGCCACGGGAGAGCTCTGAAACGCGGCCAGCGCGGCAGACAGGCACCGCGGGTCACCGCCTTCCCTCGTCGTCCACCTTCTCTTTCCTCCATCTCCTCCGCCTCCTCTACGCTCGTCTATCCTCGTCTTCTTTTCGTCTAGCTCTTTTTTCTAAGTCCGGGGCTACGAGTTAACCCCCCAACGCTTCTAACGACCTCACGAACGTCCACGGCAATTTTTGATTAAGTCCCCGCGGATCAATTCCGTTCGGATTGTGGGGCTTGCTTGAATAATCTCGGAACCACCCTGAGAAGCCCACTTTCGTACTTTCTCGTTTACGTTTTAATTCGACTGATTATATTCTATTATTAATGTCCGAGGTCTTCCGCGCCACGATAATATTTACAACGCTATTTATCGTAGAAATTGATAAAAACCGAATGTTTTTCCGGTTAGTTCGGATAGTCGAGGTTCTCCTGAGGAGCGTATTAGGGTTAATGGGGCCGGCAGTTGTGGAATAAAATTCTGTGGAATTAACCTGTCTCCGTTCTAATGACGTTTGATCACGCGGAAAATTCATTGCTGGATGCGAACCAAAAAATCTGTCATTCACGTATGATCGATGCTGCAGACAGCATGCCCGAGGTTTTACGAGGACATTCATCAAAACGGTTAGGTAGTGTTCGTGGGAGTACCAATTGTGTTCGTATTAAGAGATAGAATTATTAATTAAATGTTGGTTTCAACGCGGCGCAAGTAACCGCAGAATCGTTTCGAATGATCCAATCCTATTCTCCTGTATTCGTTAGCAGCTCCTAATCAGTTTTGCTGAATTAGTTCAGAGTAATGTAACAACGGTTCGTATAATGCGAACTCCTATAACGCGCTAAATATATTACAACTACTGTTCCCTCGCATAACGCGATTTCTCGTGCAACGCGCCCTGTAATAAAATGCAGGGAAAAAAACCTGTTCTATCTACAAAAATAAAGAGAATAAAAGTTGACACGACAATAATCATTCCAAACAGTTGCTATACATTAATCACATTATACGAGGAAAATTCTCGTACAGCACGATTTCCTATAACGCTCAACGTCTTATTCTCCGTATATGATAAAGTGAATGAAAACAAACAAAATTCTTCGTATGTCCCTCCAGCGAGGTTTTCATTGTCTACAGAGCCTGCAAATTGGATGAAGCTTTTAAACAGTGGGGTCAATAGAGACCCACACATCGCGACCCTAGTGACGATCTCCCTTCGTCCTTTCTCAGACAAGGAAGTCCTCTGCGAAAGAGGGATATAAGAAGACACGAAGGAAAATATAGGGAGCGTTGATGTTCCGAGTTTCGTCTCGTTCGTCAAAGAACAGAGAAGGAGGCAAAGAGAAAAAGAGAAACGCCGGGTGAGAGAGAGAGAGAAGCGTCGCGAACGGGCTCCGTGTCCGCGTGGCTACCCATTCTCCTTTTCGTGCAGCAGCAGCAGCAGCCCCTTTGTTATTAGTCGGCCGCGCCACCCCTAAATTCACTCGCGCTGCAAACGGACAAATTTCGCGAACGAAGTCTGCGCGCGCGAGAGAGAACCGGAGCACGGAACAACGCTAAGGGTCGTCGCAGGAAGGGGGCGGCAGGACGTGGGGGGATGTGTGGGTCGACAGGGGTTGGGTCAGCGACGCGTGTCCTTCCCTTCAGCTTTCTTTCTTTCCCGCTTTTTCCACCGTGCCCCCGGCACCGTGTCCCGTAATTTACCGGCGCGGCGGCGCGTCTTGGGGTGCGTTCGGTTGCGTAATTACGTGGCGGCCGTCGCCTTGTTTCTGGCCCCCGTAAATGGTTTATAAGGGAAAGCCGAGCGTGCGCTAGGGCCGCGCGATCGGCGATGGTTCGCGAACCGCCACAAGTAACTTTGGTCTCCCTCCTGTTCTCGCCTGTATTACAGCGGTCGCTCGATAAATAGCCGCTTCCCGGAAAAAGTCAGCTGAGAAGCACAGCAAACCAAAATTATAACCGCTCGAATTCTTCGAATAGTTACGAACACGCGAAGTACCAGGATTTCAATATCTGCTCCGATATCAGTTCCAATATCGGCTTCATAATTGTTATAATATCGGTTCCGTAACTGTGATATTATCGGCCTCGGTGTCTACGTTCGTTTTACAATTGTCATGAAGTTAGTCTGGTTTTGTAACGTGAAATTATAACTGGAAATTGGTGTTGATCACAATGATAGATTTTCCCGAGCATTATATACTGTTCAGGCGTACGAGAGGCTTGCTCGAGGAGCGTGCGAAGATCGAATGATCTCATTAGCACGTTGTCTGCCAAATCACACACAGTGACATTGGAAAATTCAAGTCGATCTAAGCAATTAGTTCTTCGATTCTCCCGCGTGCTACAAGACCTAGTAAAATCTAGCATGCTCGAATATGTTGTAACAGAAATTTATTTCTAAACCTGATCGGGGAATAACGTCACGTATATATGACCGTGTTAATACATTCTGCACCATGTCCTTTCTCTGTTACTCACTGAAAATCGTCATCCAAGTGCTAGACGAAATAATTTGACGAGAGCGACCGAACAACGAGAAAAAAAATTATTGAGCTATCCACGAGTATGTTAAACGAACTGCTTATCCGCCGACAGGTTTAAGCGAGTACGTTTTCAGCGTATTAAGACGTTCACGTACGCCGTATTAGATAGAGGGGACAACGTAAAACCTAGTTATACGACGATAACTAAGCATTTATCGCCTTTCGCGCGGATGGCTGGCAGCGATGACGATCAGAAAACAGATAGAGGCTACCAGTAAACCCGGTTCGGCTCGTTCTTTCGAGTCGTTTGAAAAATATCGGTAACGATCGGGGTTCCGGCTGGCTAGTCCCCGCGCGGGGACGCGAGCTGCGCGACCGCAAATTTCCGTTGGCCGTCGCGACGCCACGGGAACCTGCTGCCCGCCGCGCCGGTGACACCCGGTACGACGTGCGCGTCCCGTCGATCTTTAAATAATTCCGCGCGTCGGTCTTCGAAACGGTGCGGGGAAGGAGAGGAGGACCGACACACACACATAAAGAGAGAGAGAGAGAGAGAGAGAGTATTAACGGAGGGGGTGGGGGGAGGACAGGAAAAAGGATGAGGTTAGAGGGGAGCGAGAGGGAGAGAGGGTCAGGGGGAAAAAGGAGAGAAAAGCGAACGCGCTCGGTAATACGGGTCGCCGGCATCGGCGTCGCCCCGGTTACGAACGGCGAAATCCACGCTCGGAGGGCGAAGGAGGCAGGCGCTCGCGCTAAAAGAAAGGAAAGAAAGGGGAGAACAATAAAATGGGAAGAAGGCGAACGTTCGCTACGTACATTTTTTTTTTCGCGTTCTTTCCCTCCCCACCCGACTTTCTGTCTTTTTCCTCGAGGCCGTTTCTTCTCTCGCGGTTTCGCGCCGGCCCCCTTCGTCTCTCTTTGCCGTTCCCCTTTCCTTCTCTTTCTGGTCGCAGGTACCCGTCGACGTCGCCTACTACCTGCGTTCACGGGTGTGTTCGTCGTATAATTGCGCTCGCGGTGCATATTCGCGCGGGCTCTCGCACGGACGAGCGAGTCTTTTTTTGTTCCCCTCCTCCGGTGGCTTTTGTGCAGCGAGAAAGCGGCAAGGGAAGGACAGGAAGACAGAAGGGAGTCGAGAAAGTAAATCGAGCGGATATATCGCGGCGCTAGAGCGACTGTTTCTCTCTCTCTCTCTCTCTCTCTCTTTTCCTCTCTACCTCGATCTCTCCCTAGCCACCACTGTCTCTCTCTCTCTCTCTCTTTCGATCGCTGACTCTCCGGATCGGTCGCTCGCTCGCTCGCGCAGAGTCTCCGTCGCGACTATTTTCTTCGTCGAGGCACGAACGCGAGCGAACCGATTGATCGTTTCGCGAAGGCCGGTATCTTAGCTCTAGCGCTGCTCCATTGTCATGCACGTGTTCTCAACTTGTACCGAGTCGCCGGCGACGACGTTCCCGGACGGGACCAGACGAGACGAGACGAGACCCTCGTGTTCCCCTTAATCGCCGCCTTGTTCGCGATGCTAATTCTATCCTCGTGAGCCGATTACATTACGTCTCGCGAAAACGTAGCTCGCCCGCTCCGCTCCGTCGTCGTCCAACGCACTTTTCCTCTTTGTCTCTCTTCCTCTCCGCTCCCGCTCCTCTCTCTCTCTCTCTGTCTCTGCTCTGTATTTTTGTGTCCTTTTTAATTTTTTATAAAGTAGGGGAAATTACGCGAACGGATTTTCCGTCATTAGCCTCGATAATTTTCCCATGGGTTCACGGATGGTAATTAAACGTTGGAGCGCGCGAGCTGCGAGCCGTTCTTTTAATACCTCGGCCATTACGAAATAATTTCAAGGGGATATATTGGCGCGTTAGGGTGCCTTTCCATCTATCCCTCTCTCTATCTCTCTCTCTCTCTCTCTCTATTCTCTATTCTCTCTCTCTCTCTCTCTTCTCTCTCACGCGCTGTTTCTCTCTTGCTCTCCCTCACGCGTTCTCTCTATGTGTCTCTGTCTCTCTCCATCTCTTTCTCTTTCTCTCGGCCGCGTTGTTTCTCTCTCACTCGCTCGATCGCTCGCTCTCTCTCCGTCGCGCGGCCGCGCTGGCTCTCTCGTGGGAAGTCTCGGACCCACGAACACCAAGGAATCGATCGATCGATTCCGTGGCTGCTATCCCGGATAATAGCCAGCGCTCCACGGTCGACAAGCGAAAAGCGGAACAACCTAAATACCACGAAACGCGGCCCCGAGTATCCGAGCGACAAAAATTCCCGTTCCGAAAGACGAACGCGCGACGAATCCCTGTTGGCGTGACGGTTTCGAAGCGGCGAGACATCGTGCAGGAGACAGCAGAATTAAAGACGTCCGCGGTTCATTACGTCACTATAGTTATAGTTGCTTAACCGTTTGCATCCGATCGGCTGATGTTAACAGTTCTTCCTTCGTTCATTTTTCACATTTTTCGTCAATTTTTCGCTTGAACTATGACTACACAAATTTATTAAAACCGAGACTATTTACAGAATTCATTTGTCGGGGTCTCTAAGAGCCCTCACCTTATGTGTTATTAGACCCTACCTTGCGAGAGTTAAATATATTGTTATCTAACCAATTACTAAACATTTATAAACATTCATCTAGCTAGGAAGAAACGTCTAATTTTCGAGTTAAAATAGCTCCGTCAAAAGGATAAGACGATCTTTGCTGCGAGTCTTCGCTCTCCACGGTTCAAGTGCGGCTATTTCACTTTTCGTGAGATTCGGAACGACGCACGTGGAGCCCCCGAGTTCGTGAATGGTACACAAAACTTCGCTTTAACGGAGGTCAAGAACTACACGTGTACGCGATGAAAATATAATGGAGTTGTATACATATGTGCCGGTCGACCGACTCCGACACGCGTTATTATTTTTCGTCGGTAGTTTTCGTTCGAATTGTTCGCTCGGAATGTTTCAGTCACCTCTTTTCATGGTCCCACTCTTATTCAGCAACCCGCGAAATTAATTACCGTGAGCTGTGAAAGTTACACAATCGTTTAGGAGAAGTTTGTAGCGTTTTCGCTCTTCCACTTGGGCCGTTTCAGAGCCGTCGAATATTTTTACTGTTCGAGAAACGCCTCTTACCGAAAGCCCCCCCCCCCTAATTAGCATCTAAAAATTGTCAATGTCGAGATGATCTTTTTAAATTCGACATTGGGCAATAAATAAAAATCTAGCCTAGAGTTAGACCTGCGAAGAAATACGCTGCACCAAGTACGTGCCGCAACAACAAAAATCCGCATACCGAAACTCGAGAAACTATCTTCAAACGTGCTTCAGAAATAGTTACACTGGTGCTGGAAAGAAAGGTGGGAAATTGTGCTGGATCGACAGCCTTAAATATCGATAGGTCCTACACGAGCGTCTGTCGAAATTTCCCCAAGTCCTCGGGCGTAAATAGGTTAACAACGCGGAGCCGCGGGTATATGTGGACGGGGAAATAATTTGGGTCAGCTGCGGTGGGATGTCGCGTGTGTTACGTGTTAAGGGGACGTCTTTAATCGGCCGGCACGTCTGAACAGCTGTAGCAGATTTTGAGGAGGGTATTGTTTATCTCGTTACCAGTACGTTCAATGCGCGAAGAAGCACCATTACCGGCGGGACAATGAACGGGCCGGGTCGGGCCGGGTCGGGCCGTACCTGCCCATGTATTGGCCCGCTCCATCTTCTTCTCTCCTCTCGATCTCGCGTCACGGCTTAAAATCCTTCTTCTTCTTCTTCTTCTTCTTCATCCTTCTTCTCCTCGAGCTACGGTCTCAACTTTTACCCTCTCTTTCCATCGCTCCAGCTCCGTCTCTGTCCTTGTTGCTCGCTCATGCCATTCCAGTTATGTATTACCTAATGCGAGATGCTCGGCGAAACAAGTTTATCGCTCGATGCCGCGTGACATCCAACGGATTCCTGAATACGCTTCCGATCGCCGAGAGATGGGTGGCGAATGAATTCCGTCTGGAAATTTAAGTAACGACCAAACCGGTCCTCTCCTCTCTTATCTGTCTCCCGCGGAGCCAAAAAAAGACCAACTGGAAAAACGGTGACGATAGGTGAGAGAGGGGACTGGTCGCGCCGAAACTTTCCCGTAAGGAAATCGAACATGATGCGGCACGAGTCGTCCAGTTATTTTCATCGACAATTTGCTGCAGGTGTTTGTCGAGTTTTCGAGTCGACCATTGGCTTCAACGATTCGTAATTAGACTGCGGATTTGATGCATTTACGATAAAAATGTATCGAGAACAGGACGCTAATTGTCACTGAACGACGACGCTCGATGTGGCGATTTCGAGATTGCTATATCTTCTTCAGTATACTACAGTATACTGGTCCGATGCTCGAAAATATTCATCGAAGAATCAACACGACCCGTTTACTGATAACCACGCGAATCGGATTTCGAATATTTGCATTTTCTACGCAACCTCGAATACTTTCTATCGTATAAGTCAGATTTTCGGACAGTTCTTTGAAATTCGCCCAGAAGTTTAAGACACAAAATAAAAAAATTGTTTAATTTGAGAATCTGTGGAGAATCTGATTTAAGACTGAAAGATTCCACAACACCGATGTTTCCAGTTTAGGATAGCAGGCAGAGGTTTGGGCGCAACGAGTGACGTTCGGTTATTCCGGCGGTACGGGCGAATAGCGCGTTGGAAGTTGGTCAGAAAAACAGCATTAGCCACAAAGATGAGTTTTCGGAGTCGCCTAGCACAGCACCGTGTTTCCTCGCAATCCCTTTTGATATATCCGAGAGGCGAGGTATATCGATTACAGGTTATCCACGGTGGCTGCAGGGACAGTCGAGATCGTTCTCCGGCTCGCGATAGGGAGAGACAGAGCTTCTCTCCCCGCGGCCTCTCGCGTCTACTTCCATCAAAGCCCCCGACCCGTCGGAAAAACCGAGGGCCGGTATTTTGCTCCTCTCCTGGCTTAAAAGAAAGAAAGAGACGGGAAGAAAAAAAAACAAGGGCGAACGCGAGCGACAGAGAGCGAGAGAGAGAGAGAGAGAGAGAGAGAGAGAGAGAGAGAGAGTGAAAAAAAGGAAAGAGGAACGTGGTCCTCCTAGCTACCCGTGGCTGCCGCAATAAATCCCATTTCCCCCGCGGTCCACCCCCGTCTCACCCCCGGGTTCGCCGCGCACTGGTTTCAGCCGGCGAGTCGTGGCTTCCGTTTCTTCGGACCCACGGAGAGTGAAAATCGAGAAAGAGAGTCCGCCCGGCGTCCTGGACCCTGGCGGAGGACTCGTTCGTTGGTAAAAGGGTTCGAAAAAGGTCGAGAGCCACGAAGAAGCCGGTGGAAACGATGAAGAGCGAGAGAGAAAGGGAGAAAAAGAGGGTGAGCAGGGAATGGGGTGGGATCGGGGAGAGAGGAAGAGGTCCCCGCGGTACACGGACGAGTTAGGGGATGCCTGGGGGAGGGGAGGGAGGGTCCGAGGGGAGAGGGTTGGCCACGGTTCGTCCGTCGGCGAGGCTCGATGCCGGATTTTTCCAGCGGGGCCACGGTAGAATGGATGTGGGTATAATGGAGGCGAGCACCGTGCCTTCGTTGCCCGATAAAAACTGCCGATGGAAAGAGGACGACGGCGAGGGGGACGAAGGCCGGATCGACGGGGGAAAGAAGAGCGACCGCGGGAAAGAGTGGTGTGCGAGAGAGGAGCGGAGAAGAGTGGAGAGGAGAGGATGAGGGGGCCACGGGGTGGCGGAGGAGGAGGAGAGGGCGGCAGCGGCGGCTCTGGATCGTTGGAAAGACTCGACGCGAGACGAGGAGTTTCGATACGCGTTATCGAGCACGGTCGCTCGAATTAAAATTTCTTCGGCCGCGCGGCGCGGCTCGGCGCGGCGAGATGCCCGTCCTCGAACCGCTTCCTTTCTACGCTCGACGTGAACGCCCACCGCAGACCGGCGACCGCGCCGACGAAACACCGGATCCAGAGGCTTGCGTGTCCAACGAATTTCAGAAACCGAGACTTTCTATACCGCTCGAGCCGCACACGCGCTCCGTCCTCCTTGATCTATCGGGATCCCCCTTTTCTTTCGGAGCGGTGTCGGCTTACCGAATCAAGGACTCCTGGGCGCACGTGGAGAAACGAATATGGCGAGGGCTGTTTGAAAGATCATTAACTAATCGCCGGTAGGTAATGCGTTAAAGCCAGTTGGTCCATTGATGAAGGATTTTTAGTGGATGCTTCAGCAGCAACGACGATTTTAATTATGAACCCGCAAGTACCTTTTCCGATAACGTCATCTAAGAATTTCGGAATCGGTTTCTGCCGTTTCTCGGATCAGGGTGCCTACTCATCTTACCCTTGTTCTTGACTGAGCCGAGAGTTTATGGACCCCATAAACTTGTCCGGCAGACCATAACGTCTGCGGCCGTACGGCGATATCTTTTGTTGGAAAAGGATAGAATATGACCCTCTCGTTTTGGCACTGAGCGAAGAAGAGGGGATAGAAATTTCCGATTTTCAAAACAAACATTGGTATCGTTTCTCCAGTCGGCGTAAAAGAAACTACCTAAGCTTCCATTTGGTACAGTACAACTACTGAAAATCCTATTATTCGGAGCCCGGTCGGTAAAGCAAGGTTGTAACGAAAGTTGCTAATTGTTTGAACTTTTTGGTTACGTTCTCCGCGGTCTACGGGATTTGCTTGGGAAAGTCCGAGAAAGTGTGAAAGGGTCTACTCGATTTTCATGCGGGTAGCAGAAATAGTTAGTAGACTGCGGATCTGTATGCAAAATGAACACGTTCTACCTTACTCGCCGCTCCGGCGAAAAAATGAACCTGATGCGTCGGAGAGAGCAATCCGCCGAGAGATTACCACATTGAAAATCGGAATACCAGATCTAAGTAAACAAGCTGCGACGAAGGATAAAACCTGAAATCATCGGTGCGAAGAATCTCAATATTCACGGTGAGTGCATAGCAATCCGCGTGAAAAAAGCCAAGTAAACCGGAGTCCGCGGATCAATGTAGGTCCCGTGTTACGAAGTTAATCGCACGGATACCGGAACGAAAACGAAAGAGGGTGAAAGACGCGGCGGCGATGGTCGGTTAGCAATAGCAATACATAATGAACGCTGAAATTAGCGATCGAAGGTCCCGTCGCGTCGGCGGAGGAAATGAAAATCGGGACTCGAGGAGACTCGGGAGTGCCGAAGAGAAAATACGGGAAACAAAGAAAACGGATAAAAAAAAAAGAGACATCCGGGAAGCGTGCGCGTGTGTGGATGTGTGTGAGAGTACGTTCGCGTACGATCGGATTCAGCGGGCAGAGACCGAGACTCATCTTCGATTCCGCTCGAATATCCAGTCCGGTCTGTTAGGTTTAATTTCGTTAATCAGGACGCGTCTCGATTGAACGAGCTTCGTGAGCGGAGCCGAAAGGAGAAAGGCATTCTCCCTGGTCGTTCGCGTCGCTCGCCACTGCATCCGCGCCAAAACTCACGAAACGCGCGCAGCGGGGAAAGAACGTTGGAGCGAGCGAGCGCGTACGAGCGGGTGAGAGCTGAGAGCAGCCCGGGCGCGGCGCGCCGTCGAGTACGAGCGAGTGCGAGGCGGCTGCGAGCAAGTACGAGCGAGTGCGGCGAGCTAGCGCGGGCGAACGCGGGCGAGCAATCCAAGCGGACGGACGACCCGGGTGGTGTGTGTCGTATATAGCGCGGCGAGGTGGGAAACTAGACCGTGACGAATCACGGTCGGCGACTGCGCCGCTCTGACGTCACGTCGAAGGGCGAAGCCGCGTCGCAAGTGTTCGTGATTGGACATCTTTTATCTTCGTCCGGGGCGACGCTCGCAATTTTGGCGTGATAGCGCAACGGGGACGAATCGAATTAATACGATTGCTACTTCCGAACCGTGACTATGAGCGCGTGACTCGAACGAGTCCCTTCGAGTCCAGAACCGCGAGATCCGACCCGACGCCGCACACTGCGACGAAAAGATTTTGTGGACAAAACTATATTAATCGAAAACTGTTTCGAACGAAAGTTGTAAGATAGAGAAGAGATGATAATCGTATTTGCTCGACATTCCAATAATTTTGGAAAGCCCTCTAGAGAGATTACAATTGAAATTTTTAGACATCAAAACGTTTTCATTTAATTCTATGAAACGATGCACATAGAAGCATGCTAAACTCGGGACGAAGTCCTATGTCGTCGTCAAGGCTCGTTACGTTTAACAGTCCATTTTCCGTGGTTGTTAAAAATAGATACGATTAATGATCGTAAGAATGATTCTAAATGGTTCATAATAAGAACATTTACGTTTACTGCTTCATTTGTTAATCAAACAATTAATGGCATCACTTTATGAAGTTGGATGTCTTTTTTAATGTTTATTATATCTTACTCTTTTAGCTCGGGCTGTTGCCACACTTATACAAATTACAATGTTTTTTATTCTTCTTTTCGAGATACCATGTCAATTTACTTTACTATCTTTATACAATGATATACCTAATCAGAGAAAGTACGAAATTCATACAACCCTGATAATTTAGTTCGCAGAAATCCACTACTATCACTTCTCGGTCATTAAGTAACGATGCCTCTTAACGGTTCACCTCTTGACTTGCGCCTGGCTTACGAGGATGGATTACTTAGTTTACTTTCGACGTTAATATTTCCGCGTTATTTCACAAAATTTTACACCGACGTTGAAAGGAGGGACAATTTTCTATTAACAATAACCAGCAGAACGACGAGGATCGGTTAGATACATTGGCGATTGAATTTAAATTATGTGATCCAAGGATAGGTGGATATCTTTTCTGTAGAAAATATTCGTGAAATCCTCGCGGAACTCACCCATACAACAGCTAATCAACAATACATGCGAAACCATTGGCCGTACATTTCCGTTTCTTTAGAAAACGCAACAAGTGCGAATTTATCGTTGCACCCGATCGAGGGGTTGGGGTGGTGTTGAAGATATTACAGGACGGATTTATGGCGGCGCTTCCGCCCAGTGTTTCGTGAGCCGCTTTAATATTCCGTAGAAAATCCTGTCGTTTTACTCACGGGCATTGATCGACAAGATTTCACCAACTAGCCTTGACAGACGATAGCATTAACCGACAATTTGCATACCTACGGCACCATTAATCTAAAGCAACTTGTCTAGACGTTACACCACTATTACTTTAAATTGGCGAATGTAACCGCCAGCGTCTAGGGACAATGAAGAATTTAATTCCTATAATATTAACAAGTTTCTTAACAGAGTACAAAAATACCAGCCACGAACACCACCTTGCACCCCTGAGAACTAAAAGACAGCGGCGCCATTATTGCGGAAGTTACGATATTGAAACGAAATAATCTTCGAACCCAGGAGAAAGTGAATAGTTTATAATTTCTACATTCGTGTTAACTTTAAGAAGATTTCCCGGTACAATGATTCACCATCGAGCCTGGCTCGAAGTTCACTATGATGATTGACCCGATCAAAAACAAATTACTAACAATGCAATTGTCATCCGACAACGAATGAGCATCTACCAACAGCAGCAATGTAGAAGACGAGCAAGGTTTAGGCTCGACCTTCAGCTGATTCAGCGAAATGTTGGAGAGCCCGTGAACTTCCCTGAAGAATTTAAAATTGAAATGTGACAATTTTACTGTGTCAAGAAAATCTTGGAATAGATAAAAGTTCGGCGCGAGAGATGAGGATTGTAGGACCTGAATGTCGGTCAATGTTATTGTCGACCAATGAACGATACGTTCAAGCTGGTGTCGGAGTAGATACTCGCCGGTGAAAACAGAAGCGGTGATTTTAATGTGACCCTTCGCTGTCGTCTAGAGATCGTATTGTGCGCGTTCCTATCGCAAATGTCCTACCGTCTATCTCGTGTCATGAGCCACGCTGTATTTGGGGTCGGTGACCCTTTGAAAGCGTAGAACTTTAACGCGGGTATCGTGCTTCCACGGAGAACCTTGAAAATCCTGCTACTTATCCGAATATACCCGCGCATTATAATTTCGCGATCGTATCTGGAAGGCCTCGAACTGCTTTTTCCCCGTTTCTGTTACGTGGTGGACCGTATACGGATCAGAGTCTGTTGCTGGTGCAGGGATTTCGCTTCATTAGCTGATGTGGTATGTTTGATTTAAGAAATGTATTCGATCATCGTTTCGCACGAAGAGTGTTTGGACTTTACTTCACTGGGACACATACGAAAGTAAGTTAACGATTGGCCTGTGTAGGCTAATGAATATATGATTATACCTTTCATGATTACGTGTGTTTTACTAACACTAATAATTTGTTTATTTTTTTATATAAAACCAAATTATAATTTTGTTTTTATTTAGAAGGTATTATTGTCTACATTATTTTAAATGTGTTGGTATCTGATCAATTACACATTTAAGTATTGTATAAGGTATTACAGCAATTTCCTATCCATAAAATGAAAAACAAACAGAATGGAATTATTCTAGGTTGGAAGAAATGTTTAATTTTCAGTTAAAATAGCTCCAAAGGCGGCAATATTCTCATTATTGAAGATACATCACATTCATTTGCCTGCAGAGGTCGTTAACTTACTTTCCGACTGCATGTACCAATGTACCACTCAAAAAAATTGCTAGGACTAAACTTTCGATCTGCATCTAGGCCGCAGCTTAGTGCAGCCGATTTCTACAAGAGAATCGGATAAAGTGCAAATAGGAAAAGGTGGGGTCGGGAGGGTTAAGCCGTGTTCCTTTTGTCTTTCGCCCAACAAAAGTAAAAAGAAAATGTTTGAAGAGTAGGCAGCCAGGAATTAGTGGAGCGCGGGTAAAAGCGGGCAGTATTCGATCCTAAAAGCGGCGGACGAGCGGGTCGGGTGCCAAGGAAGCGGGGTGCTTGGCCCTGGTACCGAGATCGCGGCACAGAAACGTGCGCCTCGAAGAAACGGCGCGACGCCGACGCGACGATCCTCGGCTCGACTCGGCGCGACGATCCATCCGGCGATTTGTTCGTTACGCGGTGGGACTTCCGGCGAGCGATACGCCGCGCCGAGCCGGGCTTTCAAGAGTTCTCCGCGTAGCCGTACGCGGGAAACGTAACCGCGAGCAATTACGTCACGCGAGTGTAACGTCGCGCAAACCGATCGGCTCGGCGCGGCGCGGCAGCCGAGCCGTACGGTTTCGTAAGGGGCGAAAGATCGCGTCACGCGCCTCTCGGCCTTACCTGTCCTTATACAAGAAAGGACGCGAGTTTCTCGCACCATTTCGAGGCCTCTCGCGGCCAGCCACGCGTCACGTCGCCTCGCTTCTCTATCTCTCTTTCCTCCTCCCACCCCTCTCCCTCTTGTCCCCACCTCTTTGTCCCTCTGTTTCTATTTCTCCTCGCCGCTTGCGGTGACGTAAATTTATTCGCGAACCACGCATTGTCCGTCCTGAAGAAACGCAGACAAGCAAGCGCGTGCGCGCTCGATCGACGCGATTAGCGACCGGCTACGGCCGTTCTATAAATCGAGGATCAGTCTACGGTCGCCGGCTCGAAAACCATGTACGAGAGGTATCTTCCGAATCGGTTATTTCGTATCGATTTATAGAGGATTCGTTTCTTTAAATTTACAGCTGCCCACGACAGTATTCACACTGAAAAACTGTTTCAAAATTCAACCAAAAATCCGACTTCTGTTTTTAGCAATTGGAAGCACTGTTTTGCTGAATCACGTGCAAAGAAGATTTTGAAAAAAAAATGCAATTCATAAGAATTACATTGAAATATGAGAAAGACAGTTTTTAAAAGTTCTTCATTTTCTTGCACACCATCTTGTATTGTAGATTTTGATACTCTGGGTCTTATACTTATACTTATGGGTGTTAATTTTCTCGATCGAAATCAATCGGATGTCCAGATATCCCTGGACCAGCACCTGTGCCTTGGCCGGAGATTCAGCACAGGCGACGCACCGGGTTTAACGATCGCCCGCGGTGCCGGCGCAACCTTAATTCGCCGTTAATGTTTTATGTTAATGTACCACGGGACAGAATTAGCCGCGTGCTTGTTTGAGTACTCGGCGCTAAGCAGCTTACGCCGCGCGGTGAGTTTTAGTCGCGTTCCTTCAGTGGGCTCGCGGGAATTTTTCGATGGGAAAAAGAATGGAGGAACGAGGATTCTTGGCGTACGGTCAAACGGTCACGAAGAAATCAAGAGAATAGTGGGCGACGCTCGCCGTCTCCCTCTCCCCCTCTCTCCCTCTCTCTTCCTTGCTCTCGGTCTCCGTCCGGTCTATCTTTTTCTCTCTCCGACTCTCTGTATTGCTCCCTCTCTCTCTCTCTATCTATGTCTGTCTTTGGCGGTAGAAGGTGGCTCGTGATGCCGCGACGGAAACGCGCGGATAAAGATAACTGCGCGCTATTAATGTCCCCCGGTCCCAATTAATGTCAATTAATACGTTGAGACTGGGATCTATTTGTCGGCCTCTAATAAAGCCTGTTACGGCCAATTTTCATCGACGGCAATCCTAACGAGACTTTTTCCTGTTCGATTCCGGCCGGGGAACAGTGTCAGACTCTTGACCCTTTTCGATCCTCGAACCAAAGCCTTGTCATCCAATTTTATTTTCAATTCGCACGCGTGCTCCATCGAATTTTATTTCACGTTTGGTTACTCTCCGACACTGCAACGATCTTCGGGTACAGTGGGACGCAAAAGTATTCGTACCCTATCGATCGGGGACTTAAATTAATTCACAGTATATGTACTGAATTGTTAGCACTTCCTGGACGACGCTCGGACACCGTACTGACGATCGTAGAAATTCGAAATTGATTACAGGGAATCGGGTGATTAGAAACACGTTCATCCTTTAATTCTTAGCATCTGTAAAAAGACATCGAAAGGAACCGAGAATAATATTGCCACGATAATTTCGTAATAATTTCTTGAAATTCGAGCTCTAGTCGGATTAAATCTTCAGTTGCTACCAGAATTTCTGGTTCAAATTCGCATAACGATACAAAGTCAGTGTGGTGCAGAAGTAAGCGGATAAATCTGTATAAAAATGTGTATGTGTTAACAAGGTTGCACAGAGAACGAAGCGATGTACAGATGATACGAGTTCTTAAGGATCAGCGAAGGTATATTCTTCTCTCTTTCGAGTTTGGTATTTCTCGTGCAATTCGAACAAACCCGCATCCGCGATGAAACCCGCGGTATTCGCGACAGAATCGGGCATCTGTTGCTGGAAAGCGCGCTCACGCCGGCCAGCAAAACTTCGGCACAGTAGAACGTCCGGACATTAGGTATTCGGGTAATGGCTGTTCAGATGCAGTAGCTTCTACCGTATTTATCGGGAGCGTACCAGGCCAGATAACGTACTTCCAGGACGCCAGGACAACTTATCCCCAGAGATCGGACTACCGTGGAGGGGTGGAAGGGCGTCGGGTTCAGATATCGGCCCGAGTGCTAAAAATTTCATGGATATACGCGGCGCGGCCGGCCACCAATTACTAATTAGCAATTACGTAAAGAGGGGAAGGGAGCGCGGAAGAACTAACAGCTGGAGAGAGGGAGAAGAAGAGAGTGGGAGGGGGAGAGGGAGAGAGAAGGGAGACAGCGGTTCCGCCGCAAATTCAGTGGAGGCATCGGGTGGGCGGCCCACCCTAAAGTCGGTCCTTGGTCATTAGACCCGGCGGGAGCGCATTAACCTCGAACCCATTCCTGGCCCATCGCTTGCCAGCCAGCCAGCCAGCCTGCCTGCCTGCCTGCCTCCTGCTTGCCTGCCTGCCTGCCTGCCTGCTTGCCTGGCTGACTACTTGCCTGCCGCAGCTCGCTCCATACCCGTATATACCCGTAGAGACGGCGGGCGGACTACGATATAGCCGGTGCTCCGCAATTCGGTCGGACGCATAACGAGCCACGACTTTACGGTAGTCTCCTTCGCCGCGCGACTCGCTAATTCGTGGGTACGCCGGGCACAGAGCAGTTAGCGACGTGCTACCCTACCCTCGCGACGAAGCTGCTTGACTTGGCGGCCTACGAGATCGCGAGCCGTTCACGCAAGTCTATATGGATGTACGCAGGCCGTACAACACGCACAGCACACCGACCAGCGCGGAGCGGAGCTCGAACGGACGCGAGCACGCACGCGATCGCGAGCGCCCGCCCGTGCGGACACGCCGCGCCGCGCCGAATCCGGCCGAGAGCCGACTCTCTAGGCCAAAAGTGGCTCTTAAACTTTTTATTGGGTCGGTTCAAATGTTTTATCGTACTTTTTACCCCTTTGAAGGCCGCATACGCGCGTCCAATGAACCATCATACCGGCCCGGCGGGCTCGTAAAAATTGCCAGCGGATTCTATACATTTATTAAATGTTTTCGGCGTCGCGCCTTTTACCAACCCTGTCCTGAACTAATTATAGACGTGTCCGCGACGTTGCCTGCTCCTATTAAAGCATGGAAGAAACAATTTCGAATAATCGTCACTGATGTTTAATACTTTCGGCACCGCGTCTCTGAAATGGAATCACTTGTTTCAATTTATACTGAAATTTTTGCTGCATTTACCGAGTGTGGGAGTTCGTTCCGAACGTTGGAGGCGTACTCTCAGCATCAGACATTTTAAAATTTCGATTTTTATTTCGTACGATAAATGAATTCGATTTTATTTATGAAAAATAAATGCTGTACTGTTGTCCATGTTTTCAGCATTCGAATAGCAAACACAGTTTCACATTGACAACAATATCACATCTCCTAAGTAGACGGCGGATCTTTATACGAAATAAACATTTTCTACCTGAATTATTTCTAATTCTAACATCTTACTACATTTTCTAACAGCATTTTTAAATTATTCTGTCTTTACTATTTTAACTTACACCAATTTTTGTCGTAACTGCATAAAGTCCGCTGTCTACCCATAAGGATGGTCAAACATGGTCATCTACGTATGTACATAGAGTAAAATTTGGGGAGGTCTCTATGAAATTAGCAGCATATAAGCACAATGGGGTATTAGTTCCTAGGTACGTACAACAAGAGCACAATCTAACCATCTAACGCCCGACATTAAGTGAATGGAACCAATATTGAGATTGTGTATTATTAATTCATGTATAAGATAGGCTGCGGAGCAAAATATTAATGATATCAAATGCCTTATACAGCTTGCAGGATCTTAGGCAGACGATGGTTTGCAACTCAAACGACGTTACTTATTACTTAACCGTTAATAATCATCCTTCCAGATTCAGACGAATTCAGCGGAACTCGATTTAATGCAAAAGTGGTGTAAATCAATATTCATACGTTTGGTTCAACACCACATCATCGTTCCAAATCATATAATCCATCATTATCTTATGATTAACCGTTTCGATCTACACAATTTTTGCATTAAACGATCATGGAAAAACGATTGCTTTTGCAACGAATTTCTTCGTTCTCTTCGTCGACTATATAGATTCTCTGCCGATTTTATTCCGTTCTATGGAACGATTATTCTAATACGTTCGGAGGACCGGTATTTTCAGCGAGGCGACCGTTACCAGGACGCGGACCACAGTTTGGAAACGCTGTTCTAGGCTAAGAGCTCGCGCCGATGCGCACCTATCATCTATATGCGCGTGCACCGAACGTGCACACACGGGCGAGCGGGTCGCACATGGTTCACATGCACGCTGGGGCGGGTACATAGATCGGGGCACATACCCGCGCGCAGCGTCTCTGTTTCTCACGCGGAGCGAGCAGAAGCCGTCGCGTCGGACGCGGTTCGGCGCGACTCGACGCGACACGACGGCGGCGTGTGTAGAGAGACGTGCAGAGACGACAGAGAGAGAGAGAGAGAGGCTGTCCGTGTATGCGCGTGTACTCGGCGAGCGAGAGAGTGTGAAATAACGCGAGGTGATGGCAGAGGACAAAGGCTCCGCGATGCGAACGCGGGTACTAGGGGCTAGGGCAGGAACCAGAGCCGTGCTCTCGCCGAACGAGCGAAGAGACACGAGAGAGCCGAGCGAGAACCGGCGAAGGGAGAAAGGGGAACACACGGTCGAGGGGGCTTCTTCTCCCCCGAAGTGGCAGAGCGCGGGGGGAGAGGGTGACCGACCGAAGGGGGAAATCAGTAGGATGGGTCGAGCAAACGAGGGAAGAGTGAACGTGAACGTGAACGTGAACGTGAACGGAACGGAACGGAACGAAATGAGCGAGAAAAAGAGACGGTGCGCGCACGCGATGGAAAGAGAAACAAGGAAGGGGGGAGGGAGAAAGAGAGAGGGAGCGCGGTTGGGAAAGAAAGAGAGAGGAACAGCGCGCGAGAACGCGAACCCGCGGGTTCTATACCATTCGGTCGGTTCGGTGAGTCACGCATCGCGAGCTTCCTGCTGCCAGGCCTCCGTCTCCCCCCCTGGCTGCCCCGCCGGTCCCCTCGTTTCGCGTCTCGCGCCACTGTTATCCTCCTGCCCTGCCCCCTCGAGCCCGGCCGTCTCTGCCCCCTTTCCATCGCCCAGGCTCCCGGCCCGATCCCTTTTGTCTGACGTTCGTCCGACCGACCGACCGACCGACCGTTCGTTCGACCGTCACCCGCAGGGTTAAGGGTCTTCTAAAGAGGATGGCTCGGCCGTCCCGCTTGCTCGCGCTCGATCGTCGGTCTCCTTGTCCCCGTCTCTCGTCTTCTCTTTGTCTACCTATCGCCGCAGCGTACAGCGCAGCGTCCTGCAGCAGCGGCGGCTCCGACACGCCGCGCCGATAGGTGGGCTCCGCTGAAAGATCCCGAGGAGGAGTGAGAGGCAGAGGCGCGGAGGACTCGTTTCAAAAGAGGCTCTCCCGCGAGCGAGCGAGCGAGCCGATTTTTCGGGCCGATCGACGGAACCGCGGCGCGCAGAGGGGGCGCACCCGGGTCGGCTAGCCCCTCGATCGGTCTCTCTGCCATGCCGTGGCTCCGCACCGCACCGGTGTACTGTGCCACGGTCCGTGGTGACGCGGCTTAATGCCGCGCGCGCGGGCCAAATGTCAAGAGATGCCCTGGAAATCGATAGCCGTGGCGCATCGATCCCACGGCGAACTAGTTTTTCGTTCGCGCGACCGAGACGTCGCAGATGCGACTAATTGCGCGACCCGACGCGACGCGCTACAGCTTGCGCGAACCTGCGGATTAATGCGTCGATTTTGCCCCGATTTGCCTCGGCCCGACCCCCACCAGCTTCTCGTTTTTCCTTTTCTTTTTGTTTGTCCGTACCCGCCGGTTCCATCGGAACACGGGCTGTAACGTGTTCCCAGGCTTCCCGGAATTTCACTATCTTTGCTTCGCATTTTAAATGCACGGCTACCCGTGTATTGAATATTACACGGATTAAGATACGGACCTCGAAAATAAAGCATTTATCGGATAACCAACCACCGAGGATTATCTCATTGTCCACAATGAGACACCAGGACTCACGCACCCGCGTTACTCATCCTGGATGAGACATCTTCAGGGTAGTCATTAGGGCCCTGTCCCCCTTCTTCGCTGTTCGTACCTACTGTATACATTGGGGTGGGAACTGCATTTCATCGAGCATTCTTATCTCTCTCGACGAAGTCGATCGGTATACGCGCCGGTGTTGTACTCTTGAAAAATAGTTTTGAAACGGAGAAAGTGATCACGAATGAAGCAGAATTATTATAAAAATAATGTGCTCGATCGCGTCACCCCGGAATCCAACACATTTTTCATTTTTAAGTATCTTTCACCCTGTACGGAAACATCTTGGTAATCTTACTAATTATAAGATGAAGGATGGGAAACCAGTCTTTTGGCGGGGCCAGTAGTTCGAGTGTCGAATATCAAAGGCCGAAACTTATTTATAGGTTGCGATTGGCCGCAGAAGGATTAACGTGACGCGAGCGGCGCGAGAGATCCAGGAAAACGGATCCTGGATCTATCGGGGAAAAAAGTTGGCCGCCGCATCCCTATTTATCATCGGCCGCGGCGACGCCTCCTGTACACCGATGCGTCCCGCCGGTCTCTCCGAATGTATAATGAGCACTGGGTGGCTCGAATTCGATAAGAGTCGGTTAGGCGGTGCTTCGGGATGACGTATCGCCGCGCGAGATTAATAGCAGACACGTACGCACACAGCCGCGCGCAGTCGCTGACCGACACCGGCTTCTCCGGTCGGAATTCTTCCACGCGAATCTATACGAGCCGCGTGTGTCGCGCCGCCGCCACCGTCTCTCTCCGTCTTGCTTCTCCCCGACGCAACGCGATGCGACGCAACGACGTAAAATCGTCGCGAGCTCTGACATTTAGCGACATCCGATCGTTGCGAAACGTCGCGAAATCGAAGAGCGCCGGGACCCGTCGGAGAAAACGATCTCGACATCTATACTTTCGCGGAACCAGTGACCCAACCGCCTGAAATTCCACAGTACGCCCCGCTCCGCGTGATCCTTGATAATCGGTCTGCGGATTTTAAGCGCTCCTTGCCACGCCAGATCGTAATATCAGATGTTTGCCTTCATACCGGACCAGAATAATTCGCTTGATAAAACTTGATTTGTTTGTGCAATCAATTCTTTCGAAACTTCTCCGTCGCTTTTTATTGTCGCGAGTTTGTTTGCGCACATGGAAGAATTTATTCTGGTATTCTAGTATTCCATACACTATTCTTCGCCAGTCTAGTCCTGTCACTTGTGCAATTACCTCATTCTAATAAATGCAACGTATCTTTCCGTGAAATTTGGAAATAAAACTTGCCACACGCAAGTTACCAGTTCTCCGAATATTATGCCATACGTTATAATTTGAAGTAACGCGACGTAGAAAATTCATTTCATTTTCTTCATGTGGAATGCAAAATCGTGGTCGTTACACACGTCGGAAGCGACCGTGTTGAAACAATTTATGTCAGCAGAATTAGACAACAGATTGGAACAGAATTTTAACAGATTAAGTATTTCGGAAAATGAAATTGTAGTTGCCACCGGTTCTACGGATAAATTCTACTAATCAATTTCAGGGAAAAAACCTTGTTGCCAAGCTAGCAAATTTCTCCGGGACACGCTGAGCAAAAGAAGCAACAGATCCGTCGTGTGTTGTTCTCTTTTTTTTTTTTTTCAATAAAAGTCGAATTCAAAAGTTTTAAAGACCCGCCAATTTGCACTGATTTATGCAGTTCATTAATCTTGCCGTACTCCTCGGCCGCCCGTGACCCGAAACGAAGATTCAAGTTTCAACAATTAATCTCCAGCTCGATAAATAAAGCACACCGATACCCGCGCGAGCAAACTGGAGGACAGATCTTTCGCAGAGGAACCCGATACATTGTACCGTTGACACAGGAATCGGTCCATCGGTTTCTCATCGGTGTTCCCCGGCGTATCCGTGAAATCTGCAGTCTGCCGATTGCGAGAAGAATGGTCGATGGGGGCCGCGGTACGGGGTACGAGGGGTGGGGTGCACGCGGGAGAGTTGTAGGGGACGAAAAGCGGGCCGGACAAACCGGGATATTGACAAATACGTTTTTCCCGAGCGCGTGCGAACACCTCGTTCTCCCCTAGATGATCGCGAATCCCCTGCTTCGGGGCCGTAATACGCGGGATTTTTTGCGCCGCTTAGTCACTGCGCGCCGGTTACTGCGATGACGGTTATACGCCGGGCGGTGTGTGTCCCTGGCGGCGCGTGTGAATGCGTGTGAGCGAACGCGAGACGCACACGCAGCCCGACATTTGTCGGCGATTCACCGCGCCGCGTGCTCACGGCGGCGCAGTCCGTTCCATAGTGTAGGCGCATCGATACATCCTGTGGCGAGCCCCATCAGTTGCTAATCGCGAATCTTCGGACGCACTCTATGAAATTGTGCTACAGTCCCACTTACAGGTTCCTCGATATCAATGGCCCAGAAAAAACATCCTTGTCACGACCCGTTTTTCGATAAAACAGGCCCCGAGATCTATCGATAGCTGCAATTCATGTCCATTTCTGTCACTCGCGTGTTATGGGTTCAGAATGATCGGAACGGGGTGAGTAGCTGTTATCATCACCGGAGCTCTGCTTTCAAAAAACAAATAGCTGCGTTAAATTGTACTAGCTTCGTGATATGATTGAGAGCTAGATGTAGAGTTTCGATCACTCGAACAGCGGTGCGTGGCTTTCATCAAGATATAGCCGAAAACCTGGCGGTGCTCACTGGATCTAGCCCAAAAGGACAGTTAGCGTAGGTCTGAGATGCAGACAAGGACGAACATTCTTAGCGCCTACAATGAGAGTCGAGTGGGACATCTTTATAGACTAAGCGTCTTAAGTGCATCAATCGATCCGAAGGTGAAGGTGTCATTTAGCCGAGGTGTCTAACCATACTGATGGTTTGCGACCTCAAAGCAAAAGCCTGAGATATTGTAGAGGTTGCTGCTCAGCCGCGAACAACACAGTGTAGTCTGTTTCTTGAAAGAAGATACTTGTATGTATCTCTTCGCAATCACTCCAAACTGATGACATCTGGATGCTCTGTTATCTGTTATTGCGAATATTATCGTATTTGAGATTCTTTCTTTCGAAGATCAAGCTGTAACGACGTCCTCAAATTAGAAGGCTCTGAGAGGGCTTTGAAATTGTTATCTATTGGATATTTTTGACGGGGGCCAAGGAAAATTAATTGACGATAAGAGCAACTGTATACAGACTTAGATCCCGATTTTAGTGGAGCTGATGACCCCAAGTTCCTACCAGAAGGTAAACTGTATGTACCACCCAATATTTGAAGACGTAGACTGTAGACGAAGGGCTTGGTACTCCCATGAGCAGGCCCGATTGCTCAACTAAATGACACAATCTGTTCCCACGTATCCGCTCCGATCA
Source organism: Lasioglossum malachurum (assembly GCA_028455605.1). Lineage (NCBI taxonomy): Eukaryota > Metazoa > Arthropoda > Insecta > Hymenoptera > Halictidae > Lasioglossum > Lasioglossum malachurum. The sequence goes on from CM052314.1 coordinate 27,140,914, forward strand.
CTTTCTGCATGAATCGCCGCGGTATCGCGACTCTCCGGCTTATCTCGCAGCGATACCGCGAAAATTTGTTTTCGTGAACGACGACTGGCTAACGTCTTCCGGAGGTGCACCCTATCGGATTTGCCTGTCAATTGCTGCGACAATTTCGTTTGATTATCAGGAATTCCGCATTCTTCTCTGAATTGTTCGGAATTAACGATGAATTAATAATTAAGAGTTAACATGAAACTCTTACTACTAGTATTGTACAGCACGTATTACCACTTCGATTTACATGACTCTAATTATCATTAATAACTTTTCTGCAGGTGGACACGTAGAGGACTGGAGATCTCTTCAATCTACATCTACCTGAATATTTAGCACTTACATAAATCATCCGTAATCTTAAACTTTTAACAGTCCTATCATGTATACATATATCTCTTCTATGCATATAATTTCCCGCAACTGCTGATCCTGTAACAGTCGAACGTTGGTCGGGTCGCGGCCCATCAAAATTGACCCTGGTCGTCAACTTTTCGGCCGCCCGTTAGAGTCAGCGGGCTGAGGGACCCGCGATAAGAAGGAAAATCTTATCGAAGTCGGTCGTGCGACGATAGCAAAACGTCGGAATGTAACAAAGAAATTGGTGGCGCGGAGAGAGAACCGGGTGTATCCGGTCAGACCGGGCAGGCCGAGGTTCGGGGAACGTGGATTCCCGTCGCGGCCGCGATAGCCGAGCGAGCGAGCGAGCGAGCGAGCGAGTGAGCGAGGCAGAGAGAGAAAGAGAATGAGACAGAGAGCTAGCGAGAACCACGGTGCCGTCGTTCGGGATGGGCGAGCCGTCGCTCCGGTCCGCTCCGCTCCGCGCCAGCCCGCGACATATCCGGAGCGAGGCGAAGGAAAAGAGCGTGGCCGCGGCGCGTAAACGACGGGCTTTGTGCACGGTTGACTCGGTAGGATCGGGCGGGCGAAGGTTGGGGCTCTCGTCGGCGCGGCTGCCAGCGGCGGCATCGGCATCGGCTGCGACTACGGTGATGGTAGTGGTCGCAGTAGTAGCGCGCGCGCTATCGAGAGAGTGTGGGTATTTACGGGCCCCTCGGGCCACACGATCGCCGATCGGCGTGGCATGCGGGTCCCGCGAGGAGAGCACGAGAGGTGGAAGTGTCGCACGCAGTGTGCCTTGCCAGCTGCTGCTCTCCTCTCCTCGCGAGGATCGGGGATATCCGTGGCGCGGGGCGTCGTCGTCGATAGTGTCCCCTGTCCCCTGTTCCCCACCATCTCCCTTGGCCGCCCCCTCCCGGCCTCCCCTCCCCTTGTCACCCCGTCCTTCTTTTTCCCTCGGTTTTATCCTCCGCGAGCGTGCTGCTCGGTTTCCTCTGTGTGACGCGCGGTGTGCGTGCACGAACCTGAGAGTTCGCACAAAGGGGATACGGGTATAACAGAGCGCGGCGAGGGCCCAACACAACTGCACACGCGACGGCAACGTCGCCGCGACGCTTTCGTGGTATAGGTTATCGCCGTGCTCGCTTCGGGAGACCGTGGTTCGCGCACGTACATACACGCTCCGCGTCCCGTTCTCCATACACTGAAAACGCGTGTACACACACGGCCGAGCGGTTCCCTTGTGTACAACGTCCACGCCACTCGGGGTGTATACGTGCCAGGGAGAACTCGTGCGCAAACGTGTATGTACACGTGGGCAGTACGAACGTGTGTGTACCTGGGCCTGGCCGATCCCTCGGGGTTCGCTTCTCCTCGCACGTACACGCGAATCCGAGCCAACGGCAGAACGAGCGAGCGGGCGGGCGGGTGGCCGGACGAACGAGCGAGCGAGCGAGCGAACGAACGAACGAGCCAGCCAGCCGCGGCGAACCACGGATGCGCCCTGCTTACGTATACACCGGTCCTTCTCTCTGTCTTGCTCGCGCTTCCGTGTCCCTCCTTTTCCCACGAGCGAGCCTTGGCAATATAAGCCGAGTAATATTACCGCGGGAAGAGCGGTAAGGTAACAGAGAGCCGCTGCTACGGACCGTTCCTTTCGAGAATTTACGAGCACCACGGTCCGGGTGCCCGTCGACCCTACCTTCCTCTCACCCCCTGGGCCCCTCTGTGTATACCCACCTCGCTCACTCTACTCTCTCTTGGGAGGGAGAAGGATATCTCTCCTCCTCGCTGCCTCTCTTTCTCTCTATCGTCGTCTCTATCGCACCGTATTGCTACGAAACGGCACCGCACAGACCGGGCGCGAGCGTTTCCGTGCTATGCTCGGAACTCGGTAGCTATGCGCCTCGGTACCTATGCATCGGTGCGGTACCCGCGTTCCGCGATCGCCAGACGATGGACATCCTTATTAGCCGCGAGTGGTTATTGATGGTAAAAGCGAGCGAGCGAGCGAACGGACGAGCGGGCGGCCGGCCGGCCGAGAGCGGCGAGCGAGTTGGCCGCGTTGAAAAGCGAGATACGCGGATATAATTGGACTCCGTTTAGACGCGTAGAAGCGTATCGAGCGCCAGCATCGAATCGCGTTCCGCGACGACGCGACGCTGTTAGACACCGTTTCGGGTATTCTCGGCTGGCTCTGCGAGTCCTCCGGTTCGCGGTCTCGTTTCTTTGTCTCTTTTTTTTTTTGGACCAGTGCCTCATCACTCGATCGCGCTGGATCTTGGCGGTGGATTCGGGTAATCGTCGCAGGGTTGTTTCAACCCCTTTCGACCGACTATGCTCGATTAGAATGCTATGGAAGCTGCACTGGGGCTCGGAATCGTTGTTCCAAAATCATTGAGGAAAATAATGGAGGATGTACAGGAGAATTTGCATCGGTTCGTCAGCCAGCAATTAAATTCTCGCGGGCGGGACATCGTTTTTGTCTCCTTTCCTTAGATTGTATTCATTCTCTATCCTTGTTCACCGAGCTAGCGTCGTCGATCTTAAGGCATTGTGAAAGTTAATTGTTGGGGAAGAGTGGAGCTGGCCCGTGTAAATTTAATCGAGCAGATTTTGGTTAAGTTTAACCGAGCACCACTGTACTAAGTTGATCCTATCGAAACTCACATTAATGATATAAAGAGGATAGCACAAGGGTATATGGAACGGTACATATCAATAATTGACTGCTAAGCGGATAACCGAAACCATAATGCAATGGAAATGATTGCAAATGAGCTAACAAGATCTGTACAGCTGGGCAGAGTAACCAGATAAAGAAAACGCGTTCGGATTACGCATCCGGGAAATGCTCTCGCGGTTTTTCGATGACGCCCACCGCGAGCTCTTGCGTAGAAGGTGGACCGCCGACAGCGATCAAAAGAGTCGGCTCGGTAGTTGGACTCGGAAGGAGTAGGCGATACGTACAAGCCGGCGAAGGATGCAAAATGAGAGCGGGTGGCATCGGTAGTGTCCCTATCGACGATTTTCCCAGCGAAATCGGACACCAGTCCGCTCCGCATCAGTTCCGAATATCTTGCACGGTCCCGGGGACGCGGTTTCAGCTCTCGGCGAGTCGCGGACTCGTCCGCGGGTCCCCCTTCGCTTCTCCGTCCACCTCCCCGTACTCCCCTGGCTCGACGTTTTAAATTTCCCCTCGAGTGTGTCTCCCTCGATTCTCGCGCTACTTGCGTGCATCTTGCACGCGCGCTTCAGCGTACCGCGGCGCAGACGGAAAAAACGTAACGGCGATGGCAAAAGAAAAACACAAAGACAGAGAGGGAGTGAGCGGGAGACAGAGAGGGGGGAGACGGAGAGAAGAAGCTGAGCGAGCGGCCGAGCATAACGACGACGTCCACGTCGGCCGCGGACGGGTACGATGAATTCGATTTAAACCAGTTTTTACGAGATCGATTACTAGGTACCGGGTCGATCGACATGTGGAAATTAGCGTTTCGTTGCGTTGCCCTGGTAATCCATGACGTTTTAGAACGCCTGGGTGGTGTTTAGCGCGGAGCCGACACGCCGCGCCGGATAGATGCTCCCCGCCCGCCCCTCTCCCGCGCCCCTCCGCCGCCACGCTCGATCGAAAACAGGCTCCCCTTTTTCACGTTCCCTCGGCTTCCTCCGGTGCGCAGACGATGCGATGGGACCGGTGTTGCACGCGTGCTTCTGCGTGCACGCGCGTGAGCTGGCGTGCCCCGTTCGCGCGGAGAAGGAGGAAAACGTCGACGAGACAGGGTACCCGCGATAAACACCAGGGAAAAAGAGAGGGTCGGAGACAGAGAAAGACAGACGACTGGGTACTGCGCGTATCCGTGCACGTTCCACGTGGAATCGTACGGAATTCGACACACGATTACCTATTTTCATCAAAATCATGGAATTTGTTCTATGTATAGAGAACTTTGGATTTGGATTATTTAATCATCTGCCGTAAGCGATATTGAAATTCGGATGAATGTGTCATTTCAATTTCACAGTTTTGTACAGCAGAGCACTTTGATTAAAAGTGTCTCAAAAAAGTAATTAAGTACGACGGCAGAGTTAATCATACGCAATCTCAAATTCTAAGATTTTGTGAAACTCCACTGTTACCTACTAAATGCGCGGAGGTAGTCGTTGTTCAATATTCAGCTTTTTAAGAAACCATGGAGGATAATCTACACTTGTTAGACTAAACACAATTCAACAACGATTTGCAAGATCCTGATTGTCAAGAAGTGGGAATTCCACAGAATGAATCGTCCTTAACGAAACCATTGCTGATCGTTCAAATTATGTTCCAAGTAGGTCTCGAGTCGATGTTCCTGTAATTTTTTCTGCGTGATCCGAGCAATGAAGCTGCGCAGCTAAATTGGTTAATCCTGGGATAGATTGTGCGCGTTTAAAAGTTAGCGACATTTGATTCGACGTTGAGGGACTCGCATGTAGCGGTATAGGAACGGCAACCGCGAGAGAGGATGAGGAAGAAGACGGGCGATGAGCAGGACGCGACGATGCGTCGCGTCGAGTCGCGACTCGGCCCGGACTCGCGGACCCTCACATCCTGTCTATGACAGGATGGCTGATGGCTGGTTGGTTGGCCGGCTGGCCGGTCTGTCGGTCGAGTTGGCAGGGCCCTACCCACGGCTCTACCCGCGCGTACATGTGCCAGTCGCCTCTTCGTGCCTCTGAGCCGCCGCGCCGCGCCGAGCTGAGCCGCGTGCACCAACGTCCTCTCCCCGTCCTCCCCGCGGACCCCCTTTTCCTCTGCCGCGGCACGCTGCGCCACGCCAAGCCAAGCCAAGCCGAGCCGCTGGTTCCCGCTCGCTCCCTTTTGCCCCCTTTTACGCTTATTCCTCCTGCCGTCGTCTCACGGGGGCCAGTTACTCTCCCGAGGCTCGGCTCTCGACGAGAGCGGATTTTTTTCTCTCGTCCTCGTCGCAGCCGGTGCCTATGTCCATGTCGATGCCGATGCCCGGCGTCGGTCGTCGACGACGCTGTGCCACACGATATCGAATCGAGTCGCGACGGGGTACGTATGGACTCTAGCGAGTCAGCGATCGAGCGAACGAGCGAGCGAGCAAGCAAGCGGGACGGTGTGGAAGAAAAAAAGAGCGTGGATCGAAACTCCGCGCCGAGCCGCGCCGCGACCGAGACGGAAGAGGAGGAATCGAGTTAAACGGAGCGAGAGAAAAAGTCGGCGAGAGAGAACAGGAAAGAGAGAGAGAGAGAGAGAAAAGACCGGGGAAAAGAAAGAAAAAGGGAGATAGAGGAGGCCAGAATAGGGTGGGGCGGTGCTTTCCAATCGCGAAGCGAGGCCCCTCGCGTTCCGACGACGATCGAAAAAGGTGAGACGTGCCGAAGGGGATATAGGCGCGGACAATGAAGGGAACGGGTGCGACGGAGACGGAAGACGGACGGTCACCGGGGTTCGAGGGAGACGGGGTGAGCGAGAGGAACCCGCGCGCCGCGGTCGTCGAGCCAGAAGCAGAAGGAAAACAAGCGAGAAAGAGACAGGGAGTGGCGAGAACGTGACGAGACGACGAAGGGGAGCCAGAGGGTAACGCGAACGGACGGACGAACGGACAGACGGGACGGTCGAGCAAGCGACGACGATTTGGCAACGGCTTTTATGGCTTTCGTTGCGATCGGTTGGAAACGACCCGATCCGCCACGGCCCGAAACAGCTCGGACCGCCGCCACACAGACCCCAGCTCGACGAATTTTCTTGTGTCCTTGTAGATGTACGGCTGCGTCTATGTATTTCGAAAACGAAGCCGGTGTATTCTGAAAACCTGGGGCGAGAAGCGTCTCTGGCGACAAGGAACACGCCTCGCAATCAGAAAAACTGTTTTCCAGACGCGTCGTTAGAGACTCTAAGACTGACGCAGATTGCCCCATGGGGCACTGCTATGTCTCCGCGAAAATCAAGAACGGGATGATCACACCCAGTCAGAATACTCTGCACAGGGAGGAACAGTAGCAGGTTCTTTTTACTTCAGATAGTGCACTCAATTCACCCCGAGAACAATGTTTCTTAGCAAATGACTAAGACGATGTTATGAGTTTGGCATCGATGGTGATCAAAAATGATCTGTAGCAATGTATGAATAACCGGCGAAGCATTAGGAGGCTCAGTTGGAGCCCACGGTGCTGTCGACAATAGGGTCGATAGTACCGGCGAGTACGCATTAAATCCTTTTGTTGAATAGGTCCTCGTGCGCAGCGAAATGTTACACTCTTCTTTATGAAGCGTATTCAGCCGCGAGTAAACGACGCAATTACGTATATTATGTTTATCCTTAACCGTAACATTACCCGCGACCCTGTTCAATGGCTCGCAGAGTCCGACTGTCGAGCATTGCACCGGCAGAAGAAGAGGCCCACACCGGTAATTACGAACCCACCAGTTACCAAAATCTATCCGGAGAGAAGGGAGAACTTTGTTGCACTTAATGGCATCTTCATATTAATACACTTGATATTAATGTAGACTAGTCGTAACGATAAACGAAGTTCTAGTATATTACCATATCACCGAATAACAAATAATTAGCCCGTCTATATTCCATATTCTATTGCGATGAGGAGAGGATAAACTTAGCTGCAAAGCTCCACATTGTCTGCAGGTATGTGCCAGCATACGAGCTTTGCAGCGTCCGCAGATTGTCCGCGAAGTTCTGTAGACTGTTCGCAGACAGCTCGCAGGGCAGTGTCGCTCGTCTTTGGTCTTCCGTTGAAATGGAAAACAAGAGACAGAGAGAGCGTCTACGGATAGCGGTATTCGTTCATTAGCTGCGACAAATGGTTGAATGAAAAATGTTATCCCGTACAATTGAAGATCTGAGGTAGAATTCGCAGGAGAAAATTGTTCATAGAGACCAGTCCAAAAAGAGACGCGAGATAGAGACAAAACCGTTACGAAGAAATCAAATCTTGAAGTCTGAAAAAGGAAGGGGGTACATTTAATTTTGGATAGTTTCAACGCCTATACTCGAACCCGGTAACATCGTGGTCTCAGGCTTAATGATTCGAGGGCACCCTTCCGTCAAACACAGATTTCAGGTAGGAACGAGGTGTTGTTCGCGATGTCCGAGGAAAAATGGATCCGACCCGGGCGCGATCGGAACGATCGATCAGTCCGTGTCGAAGTCCCGATTCCGCGAGCGCTGACGAGAGCGAGAGCGTTCACGGGGGTAGCTGAGCCGCCGTACTTACATTCAGACGCGTACCTACTACCTGCGGGAGGAGGAAACTGTAACTACCGGCAGACTGGAAGTATTAGGAGGGAGAGAGTCGGTGAAAGAGAGGAGAGAGCGAAAGAGAAAGAGGAAGAACGTGGCCGAGAACGATGCGGGAGGGAGGGCGCGGCGGGAGGGTTGGCGGGGAGAGAGAGAGAGTGTGTGTGTGCGCGCGCGCTCGCACCGGCGGGCGGGAGGAGGGAGAGAGAATAAACTGGGTCAGTGTCGCGGAACTTGAAAACTTCGCTTCCGTAATGTGAGAGCGGCGCTGACTGCCGGCTGGAAGTCGCTTAAACTGCGTTTACGAGTCGGCGGTAGGTAAAACAGAAACACCAAAGAGAACTCGAGACCGAGTTATACCTAGTTATGTATATACTTGTCTCTCTATATGTACGTATAGATATAGAGTCACGCACACGTTGGGCGGCGCGCTTATACGTACACGGTACGGATGCAGCGGCACGTAGAAGTGAGGGAGAAACGAGTGGAAACGTGCGAAGAGGAAAAGAGAGAAATGGAGAGGGAGGGAGTGCAGCGGCCCAGTGGAACACGTACACGAATGTACAAACTGAAGCACGCTCTCCGACCGTGGAGGGGAGGGGGGAGCAGTCTCGTTTGTTGTACCAGCGTTTCCACTGGCGGTACCTCATTGTACACACATCTACACAGACGAGTTTCCTCTGTCTCTCTTCCTCGATCTCCCCACGTGCCGGCGTGTATTATATATCGAAACGTTTCCCGCCACGATTCCAATGTCAACCACTGCGCGACGTGGAACCGGGCGAGCGCGAGGAACCAGCCGGAAGGTCTCGCAAGGTCATCATCGCTCCACGCGTTTCTAGTCGGAGGATCATCGACGCGAGCGAGTGTGCGAGCGGACGCGCGCGCTGGAGAAAGTTTTTAGGCTCTCATGAATTCCGCCGCGATCGGCGAGAAAAAAAGGAAAAGAAGAGAGGCGGCCCGGCGCGGCGCTCGGAATTTCCGTCGCTCCCCGAGCGGCCGCGTTTCACGGTCCCCGTGTTCCGCCTTAACGAGCCGAGATGTTCGGCTCCGCGAGCTTGTGCACGGGTCGCGGTGGAGACGAGGGGTGACAAGGGCGGAGAGAATGACCGAAGGGGAACGGGAAGGAAGGGACTTAGGCGGCCGCGATACGCTGGATAAGAGGGAAGGGAAATGCGCGCCCACGTATAAACGCGTATATCGTGCACGTAAGCCTGAAAACACGGTGGCGTTAGGCGCTTGTTGACGCAGATAAACCGACGCCGGACAGCGTAACGTTGTATTTATAGTCTCCTTGTGCTCTCTAGCGCGCTACTGCCACGGCTCTCCCAGTTCTCTCCACCATCCTCCCTCCTCTCTCTCTCTCTCTCCCTGCCCTCCTTTCAATTTTTTCCTCGTTCCGCGGGGAGATGTGAATTTTTCGCGTGGTTTACGGTTGCGCCGCGAAGCGATTCCGCGAGAAATATATCGTGGCGATACCACGACACCAAGCCTCGAAAAAACGCGAGGCGTGCGCACGAGCGAACAGCCAGCGCTGGCTATCTCGAGATACCATGGCTCGGTGTTATCGCCGCGCCGTGATAATCACTAATTGGCTTCGTGCTACGTTTTCGATTCCCCAGCGTACGCGATCGTTATACAGGGTGTTCTACTACGCGCGCCAAACGCTTCAGGGGATGATTCTGGAAGGCGATCTACGAAACGTGTTAAGTCCGCGTCGATTAGGTGCAGCTCGTACTGGCCAGGAAATTTCGAATTCGAAACGAGTCGGACGAGAAACTTCTGTTTCTGCGTGAACTTTAAGGGATGTTTTCACCTCTCTAACGCAGATCATTGGCAATATGAAAAAAGACATTCAGTTGAAATTGAGGTGGAATGATCTCTTAATGTATTTGTGTATAATATATAAATTTCGAGTGACCACGTGAGTGCGACGTGGTTCGATCAAAACGGGATCGCGGCGAGAGGAAACTCGTGCGCGATGCTCGAACAAAAAAATTCGGGAGAGACACGATCGAACGCGAAAGAAAAGGAAAAAAGAAACGATGAGATCACACGGCGGGTCTCTCCCGGCTCGCGATCTCTCCTTCGCAACCTTACTTCGCAAGCGGTCGGCGCGGCGTCGAGCACGTCGGGGTCTAAATAACCTCTGGTATATCGAACCGTGCCAGAGAATCCGCGAGCGGAGGACCTCGCGAACCAGCACCGAGCCGAGCCGCCGCGCCGCGCCAGCTACGAAGGTCTCTCTCGCAACCGCGGTCTCGTTTTCTCGTTTAATAACCAACCAACCAGCTGCAGAAGGGGAAGGAGGAAAGACGAGGACCAACGATGGCGAGAGACGAGAGAAGAAACGTTCGCGGGCACGCTCGGTGGAACAGGACGCGCGTTATATTCTGTATGCATGTAGGATGGCGTTGGGAAACGAACCGAGGAGGAAGCTTTTCTTTAATCCTAAGGGTGGCTATGGTCACACAGCGTCCAGCGTTCGCTGGTTGTATACTAAGGACGAATATAATCCAAAATGTACCTGACTAATCACCTAACCTCCAGCGTTCTGCTTATGGTCGTTCGTCGAAATCGTTTGCCAATTCTGGACGAACTCAAAATGTGCTAAAATTCAATTATTTCGACGCGTATTATTAATGACACTGCGGTTCGCTACGACGAAAATGACATTAATCATTGTTATCTAACCTGTGCTAGCTTCTTAGTATTATGTCAGCGAAATGATACCTGTAATTTATAGTGTATTTCTCTTGTTAAGTGAAGCAACTAATTTTCCAACATGTTTGAGGTATCCGCGAAAGGAATTCTTGTATAAAACGTCCAACGCAATCTCGAACGTAAACGTTTCATCATCCAAAGGATCACTTGGAACGAAAATTTTCGTTGACGCAGTAGGTTTCTAATAATTGTGTAGATCTACCCGGTTCATTGTGGGCGTGCGAATAGTAATGACCGGGCTAGTGTGTGGCCATGTGTGCACGCGCGGTTTTCACGTTCGTGTACACACGGGTTGGATTCCCGCGGACAGGAGCGAGACGAAGGGATGCCTGCAAGCCCAGGCGGAAGAGAAATAGAGGCTCGCGAGATAGAAGCTCGGTTACTACCTCGGCGTAGACGGAACGCGTACGTAAGCCCGAAAACACGACGGCAAGAGGTGCGGAACGCGTTATCCAGCCCGCGGCTACCCCCGGCTCCCCCGATGTACGGATCTACCGTCACCAACCCCCGGCATCCTCGCCGACCCCCTCATCGCCGAGGTGCTAGGTAGAGCGTAGATCGAGGGAGTCGGCCGAAGAGGGTGGCAGAAGGGGGGTCGGCGGCGGTGAGGTCGAAGACGAGGGTGGCAGAGGGTAGGTGGCGAAGCGAAGGGAGGGCAGCCGGTGGGTGGAGAAGGAGGATAGGGCAAGCCGTTATTTAGCCGGCCGCGCGCGCGTCCCTTCGCGACCCAACTCACAGCCGCGCCGCCCTTCGCTCGCCCTCGAGCGCCGCTGTTCTGCCGCCCCCTCATCGCTCACGCCCGACTCTCGACCACCTTCCGCGCCCCGCCGCATCCCCATACCCACCCACGCTCACCCTACTATCCGACAGCCACCTCTAGCTCCCCCACACCCTTCGCTTTTCGCCCTTCTCTCCCTCAGCCATCAACGTTCCCCCGGTCACCCGGTCTCGCTCGCACTCTTTGTTTCACCCGATCGTTTTCTTCCTCCCTCTCTCTTTTTTTTTCGTGGCCGTCCTTCTTTCACCCTCTCGCAGTCGCACTTTCCCTCGCGGCTCTCTATCCGTCTCTCTTCCTGTTGCCCTCGTCTCTTCGGGACACGCGGCGGTGGCGACTCACGGCTCTTCACGGTGCCCTGACTCCCTCCTCCCCTGTCCCTTCCTCTCTTTCGCTCTCTTGCTCTCTAGTCCGTTCTCCCTCGACCCCCGTCGTCGCCCTCGATCTTTCCTCTGCGTCCCTCGCGGTCACTTTTTCTAATCCCGTCTCTGTCCGTGGTGGGTGCGCGCGTTATACCCACGGAAAACCTCGGCTCGCTCGTCCACGACGAGCCTCCGTCCGTCCGTCCGTCCGTCCGTCCGTCCGTTCGACCGTCCGTTCGTTCGTTCGCCGAAATCCCGTGCTAATTAAAGCCCGCCTCGATGCCCGTCGCCGACCGGGACGACAGAGGCGTCGTTTCTCTCTCTCTCTCTCTCTTTCTCTGTCCCTCTCACGCTCGGCCTCTGCCTAGCTCTTTCTCTCCTTCGTTCCCTTTCATTCGCCGCTTCGTCTACAGTCTACGTCGATCCCGTTCGTCCTGTCCCTCTCTCGCCGCAACTCGCGCTCGACGGTCTCTCGCTCCTCTCTGGTCGCTTCGGTCGGCTCGCTCGTCTCGCGACACGACTCGGCGCGGCCGGGCGCACCAAGGAGAAAATTAAGAAGGCTTCGAGCCGGCTCGTTCGGTCCATTGTGCCGCGCACGAGAGAAGAGAACCCCGTCTCCGCGTAACGGGACTCGCGGCAGACGACGATGCCTCTCGTCCCTTCTTTTTCTCTCTCTCTCTTTCTCTCTCCGTACTCCCTTCACCTCTCTTTCCATCCTCCTCCCTCCCCGCTCCCTCCTGTCTTCCTTCGCCTCGCTACACCGCGTCCCAGCTGTCTCCTTTGTGTGTACGCGCTGATCGCGTGCACGCTACCGCCTCGTCGCAGCCGTCCGCGAACACGTACACGCACACTTTACAAGATTTACGTAATTATTTATATCAAATCGAATATCTGTGTGTCCACCACTTTCCAAGGTTCTCTATCCGACGACACCTGTACCGCGCACTCCCGTCCTATTAAAGCTGTAATCTAATGTCAAACATGAAGTTCATTCATCGTGCGTGACAGAATAATGCACCAGTGTCACAGAATAAGTATAGTTTAGCATAAATTATCCAAGGTGTAAGTATTTCATGAATGAAGAAGATCATTTTCAGTAGTGTGTCAGCACACCGTCGCATTAGTCACTAGATAGGACACCCCTGCGGCATGAACTTAGCTGTCTGCGACGCTCTTGAAAAAACTTTATACGTAATTGTTTTTTCTGTTAAAATATTTTGCATCGCTACGTACGGTCTGCTATATTTAATTAAGACGTTCTTCCTACTATATGTTTCAAGCAAGCGTGGGAGCGTTCCGCGGTTGCCCCGAGGGCGACGCGACGTTTCAGGGCAAATGACGTCAGAGAAAGAGATAGCGGATTATCTATCTTTTTTTCTCTCTCTCTCTCTCTCTCTCTTTCTCTGCGTGTGTAACGCGCCTTCAGCAGGAGCGGTTTCTTCGCTCTCGGCTTCGACGGAGCGAATGCAATGCCCTACGGGGCAATTTAAGATTATAACAAGTTCCGATGATACATCTTGCGAAAACCTAAAGGACACTTGCCTCGCCCATTAAGAACATTCTTTCGAAACATCGTACCTCAACAACAAAATTATTCAAGTCTCGGACAATATATTCGCTTTAGTAACACGCAGCGCGATCGCGGCTCTCCTGGCCGGTGCTTGAACGTGCCAACCCATTTCCACCCAGACTCCACTCTTTCGAATTTATCATGAACAAAGTCTCATAAATATGAATGTATCACTTTCTTTTTCGACGGGATAAAATGTTATTCTTTCGTAATCAATATTTATGGACTAAAGTAAATTTTTATGATCATTTAGTCATGATCATCATTGTGAGTTCCAGCGTTTAAATATGAATGGTTTGTGTTCTAAAATCTAGACAAACCCGGCACGCGTTGCCGAAGTTTTAAATATATATATATATTTTAACAGTGATATTCGAGAATGCCAGAGAACTGTGTCAATGTGGCAAGTCGCGATGAACTCCAGCTAAGTTTACCTTTTCCATCGTTCATAGAAGTCCACGTATCTGCTCGCGTAGGGTAGCTCTCGCGCTAAACGCGTAGCGGCGGCGCCGGCCGAGATAAACTCGCGTTTGCCTTTTATCTAGATACATTCCTCGCGCCTCCCGACTCGCGCGACCGCGAACCACGCTGGCGAAACTGCCTCGTTCCCTCCGACCCTCGTCTCGTCGACGCCCTGGTTATCGGTGTGCGTAGGAAGGAAAGAGTGTGTGTAGCGGCGGCGGCGACGACGGATCGACGTAGACGATGGCCAGGAATTGCAGATACGCCGCGCCGCGTCGGCTCCCGGCGAGTTTATCTGCGTGGCACGAGAGCTTTCTTCTTCCTGTTAGCGGCCGCGACGGTGGCTGTACGATTCGATTAAACGGCCTTCGTGGATTTTTCCGCTGGCCAGCTCGCTTTAATTTGCTCTCGGCCGTCCGCGCGCACACACGCGTACCTATACATACGCGCACACGGAAAGGACCCGTGTGTACACTGTATACGTACAGCCCGTGTGCGACTCCTCGCGTCACCGTATGTGGTCCCTTTCGTATCCGCTCCGCTTGCGCGCGCTCTGTCCGCGCAAAAGATTTTCAAAGGATTTCCATTCCGCCGAAAAACTGTTGGCGCGCGCATTCAAACTCTCCCTTCGCCACCCCGCCGCGTTCCCCGTCCTCATCACGCTCCGCGTTTCTCGTTGCTCCTCTCTTCTCTTTTCTCTTCTCTTTTCGTCTCGTTCCGTTCTGTTCCGTTCCGTTCGTCGTCTATTCGCCGGTTCGTTCCCTCGCGAAGCATTAAACGGTCCCGAGACCGTGGAATCGCGTACGAGGCCGGTCCCGTCTCGTTTAAGGCGCTTTTATACCTGGCCTCTTCGGCCAGGACCCGCCTTAATTACTTTGGGATCATTTTTACCCGGGATTATTTACGCTGCTTATCGAAGCGTCACGGAAAGCCGGCCCCCGGTACCTGAATTCCCCTGGCGTACACCCGAACCAGTGAAAAGACCGGGCCCCAACCGAATGCGGTATACAGGGTGTCAAATATTTCAAGGGCTGATTCTACGAGCCAGCGATGAATGCCGAGGGTGGAAGCGTTTCAGACTCGACTTTGTTTCCAAGTTGTTGATCGTTTGAGTGCTACTATTTGTCATCTTAGGATAAGGATGCAATAAAAACGAATTATTATATTATCTTGTTGTTATTGAATTCTATAATTCTACTGCGTTTAACTAGGTACGGTATACCGAGAGCGCAACATGAGTCACTCTGTCTCTGTCCACCACACTAATCGTGTTCGTCCTGGCCTGACGTAACCGCCAGTATTCATGGACCAGAGACATTTTTAATTGTTAATCACTCGAAAGCAAAACTGAATCTGCTATTTCGTCGTGTTTAACTTTCATTGTTGATTGACTTATGGAATGATCCGGATTAATTCTATCAGGAGCAATCAAAAGACTGACGTGTATAGAAAGAGTACCTCGATAATTGCGTTTAAATAATTCCATGATTGCGCGTGCTTAAAGAACTGCACTGCTCCAGAGCGCTGAATACCTCCAATGTCATAATTAGCAAAAATTCGCTGATTAAAAATTACTTATTTTACAATACACGACATGCTCTAATCGAATAATTAGCGACGAAGCCAAAATTCTTTCTCTTCCGACTCATTTCAAGATTTCTCGAGCGTACACAGATGTACGATAGAGAGGGCTAAAATATTTGACGCACACACACAGTCGAACATTCGGTATACTCTGGCCGCGGTGTATCTGTTTCGCCTCTGTCTCGAAATCGATGGGAAAGGGGACCCGTTTTCGAACCCGCGTCCTCTCTCGGTGAAACTGGAACGCCGAGAGCGCGTTGCCGTTGGTGCCGTTTTTCTTTCGATGGCCGACGCCGCCGTCGTTGCGAAACCGTGCCTCGATATTCCGCGGTGGCCGCCGGTCGGGTTCGTCGGTTAATTAAAGGAGCAAAAGAACCGGGAGCGGAATAATGAATTCGTGACGCGACAATAGCCGCGAGCCAATAAAATTTGGCGCCCTTCGATGGTCGAGAGAACGGGGCCGTGGTATCTCTCTTTCCCTCTGCCTCGCTCTTTCTCTCTTTATCGCTTTCTATATATGTATCTCTATCTTTCTCTCCACTCTCATTCTCTCTCTCTCTCGCTCTATCATTCTCTCTCGTGCCCGTTCTCGCTTCCATTCTCTCTTTCTCTCCGGTTCTGTCGAGCGCGTTTATGAAAGCTTCGCTCGGCGTACGGCCCCGGTCGGCTCGTTTCGTCGGTTATTCACGCGGCCGGAAAGCGAACGCACACGCGCCCGTAAACACGACCTTGCTCGCCTCGCGATCGCAGCTCGCGGAACCACCCGGGCTACACACGATCATCGCCTTTCGGGAAGTGCTCTGGCCCGGCTGTTCTGGAATTCCAATTAATCTAGCTGTGCGCGCCGTTACGTGCCCGCGCGTACAGTACGGCTCTCCCTCCCACCCCCACCTCGTTCTCCTCCCGCCCCCTATCGCTTATCGTCCCAGGAATAAAAACCGCACCGACGATGCGAATTAATTAACTTGACGACGCGGCCAGGAAACCCTCATCCGTCGAGCGTAATTGGCGGACGAGCGCGCGAGCTACCCGCGCCACTGGAGAACACGGCCGACACCGATCGACGCGAAAGCACGGCCTGCCAGAAACCCACCCCCTCCGACCGAAACGCTGGATCGACCTATAAAATATGCTTTATGAATATATTGGCTCGGGCAGCCATCCGCTCCGTGGCGAACGCGATGCTTCGAGAAATTCAATTGCCGGGAGATGATTTCTCTCCCCCTCCAAATCAGACCTCACTCCCTCCGTCGGCCTATGGTTTTAGGGTGTACTTCACTTCTGGGTTTTACAATGCATATACAGGTCGAAAATAGCTCACGAGATAATATTCTGAGCCACGACAGCAAAAGTCAAAATCTCTATTGAATTTTAGCCAAACAAACTGATTGAAGGTTCGAGACATGCTCATGGTATGTGCGTTCTTCTTATTCAAAAATATCGATACTTGAAGGCCAGTACCAGAAGAGGTACTCCAGATGCCACTATGCAGTCTGAACTAGAGCAAATATTATATCTCGGAGGTATCAGGTACAGTGAGCCCCCTTCTTGTGCAGATTCGTGTTGCGCGGATTCGTAGATACGCGGATTCTTAGTAGAGAATCAGAAAACGAAGTCCGAACTGTGAAATTCTGTACTAAGAATATCCGAGTCCTTGGATTCGAGAACGTGGGTAAGGGTAAACATGTCGGGGTAGCCGACAACAAGAGTTAAGTATGAGATCTTCATTAATTAATTACCTTAGTCGACTGAACCGATTATAAGGCGACAGCGCAATTTATCTGACTTGGCCAACCGTGGTAGTGGTTTGCGCCCTTCCAATTTCCGAATTGGAGATACAGGGGGAAAGCCTGAGATACTCCATGAATTGCTATACAGACCAAAACAACATTAAGTGGCTTGCAATTCATCCATCAGAGTACACACTGCGTAATTACTATGGGTCTTTATGTGAATTGCTGTTTTCATAGCTCATCTTATGAAAGCTAAATTCTGGAGAAATTCTCATTCGCCGATTGAAGGATTCATTATGGAAAAAATAAAATAAAAATATTATTAATTTTTTTCATATGCACATGTCCCGTTTAAAATTTTTAAATTTGACGTAAATAACCTGCAATCTCGATACTACTTCTTCGAGTCTACTCGATAGCATTATCGTTCCTCACATTGAACGAGGATAAGTTCAAACGGCGATCGATGTGTCTCACATCTCGGCATAACAAATTAAAAGTATGCCGATCATTTGCAAATAGTATGAACACCGGCTGAAACATTTGAGAATGCGATTTATCCGTTAACTTTCCAAGTGGTTTACGACTCAACCCAATTACCTTCAGGCAGTAATACTGTGGTAGTTTCTTTGAAGCAAAACGTTTAAGCCAATTTCACATATCATCGTTCGTTCAAAAAGGTTCATAGGGTGCTGAAGACCGTCTACCCCATTACTCGAGGATTAATCGCTGATTCATGGTTCCGAAAGTCAGCTAAGCTGAAGAACATTTTATGATATCGCGAGCAGAGAGCAGACAAGATTTCACAACAAATTCTTCGGCCGTTGGGAAACTGGTCATCCCTTGAGAAGGGGTTGCAACAACAGTTTTACCCTCGACGCGTAGGGGATCAGCGGTGTGGGCCACGGAGGAGCCATCTGCGACTCTGGCCGATTTATCAAAGCACGATATAGGAGATTAAACACCGTGGCGCAGACAATCAATGGGATAGTTTCGATCAGGCAATCCGCATCTTCGACTGGAGAGACGGCACCGCGAGTTGGGAGGGGGTGAGAGCAAAGATTTTCATCAATCTGTAAACTTCAGCGAAATCTCCTTCGACCTATCCACTAAATATTGCAGAGCGGGGGTTAAAATATCCCCGGTAATACGCCGCGATTCCTTCGATTTAGCAGAGGGGTTGCTGTGGAGGGGCAAAAATGTCGGCGTGACGGATGGCATGGCCTGGAAGGTACGTGGCCCTAGAGGAGACCGGGTACGGCGTTGCGCGTTTCTCTCGCGTGAAATTTAAAGGCAGTCGTCTCTCCTCTCGGCCGTGGTGTTCGCGAGAAGGGACTGGGCCCTCGATCGATCCGTGCCCGCATCGTCGCGACCGTGTAGAAGCGGTTGTTTGCCGGTGGCTGGCCACCGTAGCCGCCGTCGTCGTTGCCCTCGCCCTCGCCGTCTACGTCGACGTCCTCCGGCACAGCGACTAGCCAGCCCGGCAACCAGCGAGTCGGGCACCTTTGGGAAAACTTTTTATTCTAACGTTTTTCCTATAATCTCGAATAATTAACGGCGACCCTTTGGACTGGTCCAGCGGCGGAGACCCGCAAAGTCCGCCCGTGTAAGACGTCCACTCGTCCGGAGTGACTTCCTCCCTCGTCCCTCGAGTCCCTCCGCTCCTCGTCCTTGGCTCCCCTCGTCGAGGAGTCCTCTCTCTCTCTCTCTTTCTTTCTCAGTCTCCTCTCTCCCTTTGGATCCTTCCGAGAAACACCCGACGCTGCGTGCTTCTACCTCCGTTTTCTTCGTCGTCGACTTAACGGCCGCACCTGCTGCAGCCTCGCCTCGACTCGCCTCGCCTAGTTTCGGGCGAGCGCCGCGCGAATTTCTTCCCTTCGACGACGTGCCCGCCCGCGTGCGCCCGGAGACCGTATTTCCGCTCGGCGCGCGCTTCCCTTTCAGACGCTGGAAATCCTCCGTCCGGCGGGGGTTGGTCGCTTTAAGGTCGATGAACACTGGCTCTCTCCCGGAAGCGTAATCGCGAAGAAAAAAAAAATTCTTCTTCCCTTCCCGACCCCCCGAACCACCCCTCGCTCACTTTCCTCGACCGTCGCTCCTCTGCCTCTCGCTTCTTCTACCGGCTCGTCTTTTAATATCGCGGAGATGAGAGGATTTGTCTCGGAATCGCGGCGTCCTCCCGCGTCTAATCTTCCACAGAGCCGTGCAGACTGGAGTCTACCTTGTTCTAAGTAGTGATTATTCGAGGAACGTTTGAGCATGTTAACACGTGGACGATGATCATAGGTGCCCGAACGTGAATTTTTTATTCGGTGCTCATCGGTGATTCACGATGTGGAGAGAACAAATTGTGTGCGTGAGGACGACAAGAGCCATAATTTGTATTAAACGAAAAAATAACATTTATGATGGCCTCTTTATGTTGAAATTTATAAAGTAATCGTATTGTTAGTTTACAGGTGTCTCGCTAAAGAACCCTAATTTTGTTTATAGTCTACTCGCTTTTATATTAGTTTAATTAGCAGTCGTTCGAACAACATCCCACTCATTCAAGGTCAGTATTGTTCTCATTAGATTGGCAGGTTGTATTTCGAAGTTGTTCAACGGTCCTATAAGATTGTTTGGATAATTGTAATTCGCTGGGCTACATAGCTCTGTTCCTTCATTGGAAATTGGTGTTCATTTAAACCTATGCCAGCTTTTGAATACAAGCTATAACCATAAAATATTATCAGAATTGTATTCCGGAATGTAAGAAGTTAACAATGGCACAACCATCTTACGGAGATAGCACCCAATAAATGAAATACCGATTTGCGAATACCAATTTCACCAGACACTGAGCAAAGCTGAAGTATTCATTCATTAGACAGGTCACCCTATATTGTTGGTCTGAATGCACGTCCTTCAAATGATTCACCGTTTGTCCAAATGCTTGCCGCTGACCGCGCCGCGTCGTGCGGAAGAGCTACGCTCTTACCAACTTAACCCAATTATGGCCTGCAATAATTTACGATCCAGGTAAGAGAAGGTGTTGATGGAGGTACGCAAAGTTGAACCGAAGGTGTAGTATGAATAGTTCGTTGTCACCGAGTCATCCGCCAATAAAACCGGCAATAAAAGCCCGTCATAGTTCAGTGAGGTGATTGGAGCAAAATTTGCAGTACTGTCGATCACAGATTTAATCTTCTTCTGTATGTGGAAATCTTTATCGAGGGCTGTTTTTCATAGGATTTCCAAAAATTTGTATTTATCTGAAGTGATAACGCAGTTAGTCGAATTTCAGTGAATTGATTGGAGCAAAACTTGGAATACTGTTCATCACAGATTTAATCTTCTGCATGTGGATATCTTTATCGATGGCTGTTTTTCGTAGGATTTCTATAAATTTGTATTTTCACTAATTCGTATTTATCTGAAGTGATGCAATTAGCTGACGAGCGGGAATCGCAGTTAGTCGAATTCCCTCAATTCCCATCGGAACGCGAGGACGACGGTAACGATCGCCGAAGCGCGTCGCAAAGGAAGGACGCACCCCGATATAAATCGAGAAGGACACTCTCTCGACGCGGCGTTACGTAATCGCGTCGCGCAAGCCGCGACCGCGGACGCGGTGTGCCTCGGCGTGGCTCGGCGTGGCGAGCATATAAAACCATTGGAAGCATTCGTATATTTGAATACTTCGCACATCTCGAAAACTACATCGTTTTCGAAAAATGTTTATAACAAGAGTTTCACTTTGTGGGGTTACCCCCATTTCTAACTTTCCACCGATACGTGTCACATATTTTTGGCTGAACTATAACTGTGGTTTTAAAGAAGGAACATCACTTTCGAGATATTGCCGTTTACAAAGTTTCGACGCGCATGAATTAAACATAGGACATCGGTTAAATTGCATTATTTCTTTGAGCCTCTCGAATTTGTTTTCATGATTTCTCATGGAGGCTCAATTAATGCATAAACTCTAATTTCTTGAAACTGTGGCATGCGGCGTTTTTCCTTACAATCACGGTTTATCGAATTCAGTGATTGATAGTGCAACGTTAGCAATTCAATGAGAGCAGATAACGAGATAACTAACAGAATTTCTAAACTTTGAACTTTCGTGCCAGTGTACAACATTATTATAGGATCGCCGCAGTGTGCGGCGTTGCGCGGAGTAGGCGGTCTCGATTATGTTCTCTTTATTCGTTTCCTCACTGTCCGCGCCGAGTGAGACTCGGCGTCTCGCGACCTCTCGCACGGCTGTTATTCCCTTTTGCCTCTCGCGCGAGTACGCGGATACGCGCTCTCGTTGCATAAGGCCCGAGCCAGCGCGCAACTACCTGTCGTCTCCGTGCTCCAGGCGCGTTATATTTAACCAGGGCACAGACTCTCTCGCGCGCGCATTGGATCCTCCGACGTATTTTTTCCCGCCGCGCCGTGGCTTCGCTCCCCAGCGACCGGCCTAGCCGCGCCGACTCGCGCCGACAGCCTAATTTTAGAAGTTTTGAATTATGTAATACGCGTGTACCGGAGATGTTGCGTGTACCGTTCGCCGAGCAACGATCCGTGGTATCGCGATCGCGGATCTACACGTCAGATCGTACGCGACGTGCGCGCTCTACACGTGGGCGTCGCACTTTCAATAATCAAGGGGATTTTTTATGCTCATACTCAACTTACCACATAAGAAACGCGATAAAGTACCCCAAAGAAATAAACATGTTCAGCAAAATATTTTTCGAAGTCGATATAAAACCTAACCCAGAAATAATCAAAGTAGTATTGCCTCTTCAATCGACACAGTTTCAAGCGACATAGCGCAGCGCTATTGAATGAAAATTATTTTCTATTGATTAGATAATGTCACTTGACGAAAGACAAAGGGGAGTAACATGGACGGTGGGATAAAATTCAGACGGAAAGGAACGATGGATGAATGCGTCGGTACCATGGAAAAATTGTAACACCGACTTTTTAATGAATGCTCTTTTCCATTAAAGGTATTATTTAGTTATTTGATCGTATTTTCCGTGCTCTGTTTAGGTTCTCATCTAACAAGGAAATTGAAAATGTTTTCGAAAAAGATTCCTCGGAACGAAATCATGCTATTTTAACGAGCTCGTGTAACGATAGAAACCCATGGGCCTTCCCTTTGTCTCGCGTCAGCCGGCCAGGATCAGCGTAGCGGACAGACCGGTGTACATCCGCGCCGATCGAAGCCGCTCGGAGAATGTGGATATTGTGAATCCTCCGCGAGACTATTCGAAATATACGGCGTGGTACAGACGATATTTTGCTTGGGGCTACGGTCAATTAATTTCGCTGATTCAATTACTGATTCTATTACGATTTGTCTCGGTTTTGAGGCAGGTCGGAAACTCGTTTGTTTCTTTATTAGATAGTTGTTCTAAATCCCTTGCTTCATCTCGTTCACCTGGACACGCGAAGCAAATTTCAAACAGAATTTAAACTTTATATTCGAAGATAATTTTTCGTGATCAACACCGTTTCGCTTACCATTCAAAATGATAAACTTCGAACAATCGATATAATGATGCGCGAATACATGCCCCAATTTATACCCACCCTTAGGTCGGATACTCCGGTATTATTTTTTATATCGATCAAATGTCTATTTTTACGTAATGAATATTTAGCCTGTGACGTGAACAGAAATTTAAAATAGCTATTTTAAAAGATGTTGACGAGCTTTTCACCTTATTTTAAACGCGATAGCGCTGCTTAGCTATAGAATAAAGAAACAATCCACGGGAAACGTCGTCCGCAGAATGATCCGCAATCCAACGGCGACAATAATTGAATAGAACTATCATATCCGTAAGAATCGCCATCCGATAATCGTAATTACCAGAGGAGCTCGATCAAGTTTATATTACAAAGACCGAAAGACAAACAGACGATCAGTTTAATGGGGCAACTGTGTGACCAAGTTAATCCGGCATTGACAATCGACGGTCGTATCCCTTGTTCGTGGACCGGATCCCTCGTTGGTCAAGTGATCTCCGTCGAGTCAGGGGTGATTCGGCAAACAAAAATAATAAGAGGAGAGCGCCGTATAAACCATTCTCTACGAAAGCTTCTCGAGCCAGCAATTTGCTATCGGTGGGAAAGCTAATTTTCGAAGGATACGGGAAAATGAAGAAGCGAAACAACCTTTGGTCGTGACGCTCAAACTTTATCCGTTACGTGTCTATCCCCGAGGTCCTCCGAACCCTAACAGAACCGATCGGTTCTGCGTCACGCGGCGCGTTGCGTTGCGTCACCGAAGGCATTAAAATAGGATTTCGCCGATCGAACGGGAGACGCGAACAACGCCGCGGGCATTCGAGAGGCGAACGGTCCTCGAAAAAAAGGAAATCCACACGTGAAAGAGAGGAGAAAAAAATAAGACGAAAGAAGAAACACAAGGAGGAACGTCAGGGGGTGGGGGGTCGTTTCTACAGGAAACCGGCGCGGCGGCCGCGGGACGCGAGATAGCGGCGTCTAACGGCGTCGAATGCGAGACGGCTGCCCGGCGCGGCGTCCGCATAATTCCTCCCGCTGCTGGCCCCCTTCCCGCGGCCGGGGACCAGTCTCGAATTCTTTTTCTACGAAGTGACCTTTACATTCCTAATCGTGACCACGCGAATTCTTCGTGCGTCCTTTCGGCGTTACCTGGAGGACGGTGGCGGCGTGTGGCCGCGCCATTTCCAGCGCGCATGCCTTCTGGCCATCTACGTGGCCGACTGTCTCTCTCTCTCTCTTTCTCTTCCCCCTCCTCCCACTCGTTCGCCCTCTCTCTTTCTCTCTCTGGTCTCTCCGCGTCTCCTTCGCTCTCGCTCCTTCTGTGTGTTCGTGAGAGCCTGCAGCCTCTGACGGGAAGGGCACGATCGGAAAATTAACGACCCCTCGAGCGTTAACTCCCGACTCCGAGGTCGGTTCTCGGTCCGCTCGTTCGTTAAGTCCCTCCTCGAGTTCTCGCGACTCACGCCGCGTTTTCAGCTATCGCCCTACCCCCCTCGCTCCCCCTGCCGCTGCTCCTCCTGTTTCCCTCCAGACCCTCTGATCCCCTCTGGTCCCCAAGAACCTCTCTCTTTCTCGCTCCCGCTTGCGATCCGCTAAACCCCCCTGTCCTCTTCTTCTTCTTCTTCTTCTTCCCTCCGTCTGTCCTGGGTTCCTCCGGCGTTCGACGCTGCTGCCCCCTCCCCCTCTCTTATCCCCCTGCCCCTCGTCGTCTCCTTTCGTTTCCCCTAACCATCGCCACGGGCTCTAACCCCTCGAGCAACGAATCAGAGATTGGCGGAGAGACCGGTCGATTATCTATAATCGATAGGAAGAACTATCGGTGTACTGTAACGCGGTGCGTGTTTCGCCGCCGCGCCGATTGACATTTATGCCCGCTGAACGTTCCGTGGATCGTGATCTTTGTAAATATACCTGCACCGGGCCTACTGAGAAATTGGTTAGATAACGCCGCGCGATTTACGAGCGAACCAGAGTGCATACTTGCTCGGCGGTGGAATGCGCGCCGAGAGCCGCGAGCGAGTATCGAGACAATGAGCGGAGCGAACAGATGTTTCGCCGGAACCGCAAGTGAACCGGCTTTCTTTCGCGCTTCGTCTCCGCCGCGACAAAGGGAACCTCGATCGTTTACCCCCATCGGGACACGCGGGCCCCTTATTTCGTCGTCCGGAGAAGTCGCGCTTCAGGGGCTCCGGATCTCTCTTCCACCGCGGCTGTTTATGAAAATTCATGCTCTTCGGAGACCGACTCCGATCTGGGAAGACTAAATCAGCTTGAATTCCGGTACGAAACATTTTTTTTCTGGATATTGGGATTGGTACACTGGGTCGTATATATCTAGGCGAAGATTTCTTATTTTTTCGAAGTATCCTAGAATTTTCTCAAATTTCCTGAGAAGCAAAGGTGCGAAAAATTGAGAATACAATCAAGAAAAGTAAGGCTGTTCACGGGTTAGTAATTAAAAAATTGAATCAACCTTTTAGAAACACATTGTTTTCAGAGTTTCAGGTTAACAAGATAAAATATCGAAAACCACACAAAGTATTTCATTTTTGTACGCGATTTCTCAACCTGATCTCCGTACAAAACGCTCTAGAAGGAAATGAAATGTGCGAAAGAATAAGGACTGCCAAAACAGGAATAAAGGCCAGCGCTGTAAAGCGGCCGAACAAAGGGGGAGAAAAGGAAAGAAGGAGAAGCATGAATTAATTAGCGAATGAATCGGGTAATTGCAGAGGCGAGATTAACAGGGCAAGACGTACGACAAAACAGCGAACAAACTGCGCTATAAATAATGGATCTGCTTCCGCGATCGTTGTCAAAAGGGTGGAAACTACCCGGGACCCGGTGGCAGACGTGCTAAGGACACGTCGACGGTGGAAGTTTCGCGAGGGATTCCAGGGAGAGGAAGTCTCTCGGCGTCCTCGTGTATGGGTGGTTCCTTTGTTCGTCGGCGTTCCGTTTCGGGCCGAACGTGTTCGGCTCGCGACCATCTGGCGAGCAAGGATCGTCTTACGGTCGCGTGGAAAAAGGTTCCGCGGGAATTGTGTGGGTTCCGGGGGCTGAACGGCCACCGAGAAGCATGGCGAGGGGCACCAGGGGGGCGAAGGAGAGGTTTGTCGGGAATCGGGTTGGTTCGGTTCGTTGCTCCTCCATTTTAATTCGTCGCTCTCTCGCCGCCCTCCAATTTCCTCCGAGCGCAGGTAGCTCCTTGCCGGCATGGTTGCGGCCCTCGACGAAAATCGATGGGAAAGCCCCAGAGAATTTTCACGAAAACACAAGTCACCCCCGATGGGTAAATGAAAACGGAGGATCGCGCGTCCCGCCGTGAAAGATGTTGATCGATGCCGATACAGCCTGCACGGAAATTGAGCGCTCGCCCTTAGCTCACCCGTCCCAGCCCGCTCTCTCACTCTCTTATTCTCTCCCTCTCTCTCTCTCTCTCTCTCTTCCGCTCGCCTTCCACGAGGAAAACAACCCTCCATACCCTCTCTGATTTCGACATACTTTCCTAGAACGGCCGTGTGCGTATCGCTATTAACGTACCTCGAATGCGAACAGCGGACACTCGATGATCGTTCGGGTAATTTGAGTTTGTGTGCCTTGCAAGGGCTTTTAGCCGAGAGGCCCCCTCAGATTTTGATAAAATTTACATACATTGTTTTCTCAGCGGTCGTATTTCATATTCAGTAGATGAAAATAAGCCTTGAAATTGAGGATCCGCGTTACAGTTTTTTTTTAACAGCTCTCATGACTTTCTGATTTCCAGGCGCAGTAAATTGTTCTCGGAGTTAGCAGACAAATACGTAAATTCACTAGAGTACATTCAACACGATTGTTTAATATAGATTATAATATTGAATGATACTATTTTATAGATAAAGAAATTACATATCATACGTAGAAACCTCCTATTTATTTTCTGTTCTCATAAATGAGCTTTTTGAAATGTAAATTCGCATAAAACCTCCCATCGCAATGATGAGAAAACCATGAGCCTTTCATATAAACGTTTTTATACGCCGAGAAATTCAGTCGTATCCTTTGATGTTCTTAGAATTGATTGCTGCTTTCATTTCAGTGCATTTTCTCATTGGATTGATGGTTACTGAGCTGTGAATGCATATGCTTTATTATTTTAGTCTGTTGCGTAGACAACAGGCGGATTTCTATTTGCTCCGTTTGGATTTTACCAATTCCGTAATAAGATTTATATAGCGCGTTAAACTCGAATAATCATAATACCTTACTTCGTACCTCCAAATATTCGAGTTCTATATTATCAGGAATATCATCGGCAAAATTATATTTGTACAAATTATCGCTGACTTGAAGATATCTCACTCTTGTGAAAAAACTTTCACAGTCTCGCGATTGCTTAGCAGTAAACATACTTCAGGATAATTTATTATTTTTCTCCATCAATGTGCTTTAAATATTTGACGTTCCAAAGATTACACATTAAGATAGGGACTTCCACAAGTATTACAATTTTTTTTAGATTTTTGAAAGCCTAGAACAGTAAAAAACGAGGTGCAAAAAACATGCTTACCCTTGGAGGGATAATAATAATAGTTAACAACAAGTAAAGACAAGGAGAAGCGCGTAGAATAAACGCGGAAATAATACTAAATGCATCGCAGTCACGAGACTGGAAGTGCTCCGTGGAAAATTGGTTTTCCGGTATCGACTGTCGCAGGAATTCCAAACGGGATTTTGGGCGCACTAAAGCCGTCCGAAAAACAAGGGGCGAGGAAAGCGCGTTTCAAGGACACGAGGGGTGTCCTTTCCAAGAAACGCAACGGTTGCGAGGAGCCTTTTCGTGGCGACCGAGGCGCTGGCAATCGTCAATATTATCACCCGTGCTCGAGCTCGGCCACACTCGGTGTACACTTCAAAAAGGGAAAGTACCTTAAAAGAAACGACACTTTCTCCACCCTAATAGAAATAAGCCCCACACACACCCTTTATGACTTTGAATGTCGTTTAGGTTCGTACAATAAACCACGAACACCTCGTTATCTCACTTACACCTTCAATAGAGAACACGAACGCTGATTCCATCAAACGAATCGGATAAATGGCCCAGTTGCCTTTCGATCGTTCTACTAGGATGCTATGAAGTTCACTCGACTTTTCCGCCGCGCCGCAAACAAGTTTTCTCTCGAGCATCTATTATTTTCTGAATGGATTACGAGTGGCCATCGGCATCGTTCGCGACACGGCGAATAGAATCTATCGAGACTTGAAAGCGCTCATTCGAAGTTCGAACCTGCGAAACGTGTCCGTTGGACTACGCACGTAACTTTAATTATTTATTTTCTCCGCGATTACCGAGCTTCCGTGTACACTGTATTAATATTTCACGGACAGCGATAGGGGTCGGGACACCAGAGTCCTGCGGAAGTGGTTGAAAATTCCGAGGGGGGAGGAGAAAGAGAGGAGGGGGCAAGTTGAGTGGTTCCCTCGCTAGAGTATCGGCCCGGGGCCGAGATTAAACGAATAACGATCGAACGGAAGGAGGAACTCGAAAGTTCGGAGGCTTATGAAGATCCTGCGCCCAGCTAGAACAAGTTTCAACTGCGCGGAGGAGAGGCGAGCACAGGGAGCAAGGAAAAGGGGATCTTTCCACGCGACACAACCGAGCGGAAGACACCCCTGCCCTGGCCAGGCTCTTACGAAATTTAATCGAGCCATTGTCCTACCTAATTCCTTCGTGGAAGCTCGGTATCGGTTGCCGCAATAACTCGTGCCCGCGAACCACCTGCTCGGGCCCCGGGCTAAAACCGGCAACTGCGACGCACCAAGCAAAAACCCGATCGCTCTCGCTGCCCGTCCGTCCGTTTGTTCCCCGCCGAAATCGAGCCGTTTGCGAGATATCTGATTAATCGCGCGATCGCTCCCCGTCCCGTGTCTCCAGCTCTTCCCCCTTTCTTTTGTCCAAGCCTGATCGTCCGCCGATTAAGACGACCGAAAGTCGATTTGTAGTTTCGACGTTCAAGGATTATTGTAATGCGTTTCAGATATCTCCGCCGATAATCATCCTCGAGTACAATTCGCGAGGATCGGTGCGCGAACTTCGCCTATCGATCGTTTTCTAAAACATTGTTAAGAAAACTATTTAAAGAACTACCTAAATCTATTATTGGCCATCGAACGGGTCGCGACATTGATCCGCACATTGCGATGTTCCGGGTCACCAACGCCTTGCGTGACGGTCGTCGTGCATCTCCAGATTAAAAATGCTATTACAAATGATCTCACGCGATCGAAAGTATCGCCAACGGTTTTCACGTCTCCGCGACGATGAACTATTATATTTTAATTGCGCGCTGTTCAGCCCCCGTAATAGCTCGGTAACCCTTTGAATGTCACTTCAAACGGGTGCAACTCGGATTCTATACGACCCAACGTATCGATGTCGTAAAGACTAGGTTTTAGCTAGAAATATGTTAAAGCACGATATGTAATACGTTTATACTGAAAAGTCTGTTCTTACAGTACCCTGATTAATCTGCCCAACGCGAATTGAGACGACTCGGTCCGAGACGCTTGCCGAAAATTTTCGGAGCCGAAAGATTGGTCCGCAGCGATGAATACCCGAAGCGCCGCCGATTTCCTACCCCCATGTAACACCCTTGTTAACCCGCCCTGCGCGAATTAAAACAATTCCATCAAACTGTCCGCGTGATCCATGCCCGAGCAATATCGCGGGCCGTCCGTAAAGCCTAATTTCCAGGCATTAAAACGCCTGGTAACCTCCTCACGCTCGCTGGAGCCTGATATTCATATATGCGCGGCGCACGGCTGTTCAGCTTTTTACGCAACAAAGCGCACCGAGGTGATCCATTCTACGATTATTGCGCGAGCGTTGTGTGTTCGTGTTGGCCGCGTGCTGCAGGAGGGTGGAGGGGGTTCGACGAGACGAGGGGGTGCGAGACAGGGGGGGTTCGGCTCCCGGAAACTATCTTTCGCATCCTCTTCATTCATAAACTCTTTCTCCGGGGCGTAATGGAATAGCCTGGTCGGGCGGCGCATAAACTGAACGAACGCGCGCGCCCGCTTCTGGTAGCGCAAAGTACATACGGGCGAAACTAAATCAGACAGTGAATACACGGGGCCGAGTGGACTGGCCCGGGGTCTCTCGAAAACGCTTTCCCTTCCGAAAACCTTCACCGTTGACTCGATTATCGTCCGTCCGTCCGGCGAGTCTGCGGCGACGACGGCCGCGCTATCAGGAGAACAGCCGACCCGAGGAGCTAACACTCGGATACTCGCGCTCAACCGCACCACGTGTCTGCAGATATACACGGTGACCCGGTTCGATCCTACCCGAACGTCTCACCGCAGCGTAGGCTCTAGCATCGCGATATGCTGGACAAAATTCGTGTCACTGTTAATTATATTAGATTGTTGCATATGAACTGACGACTTTTAGCAGTGACATTAAATAAACGCAATTTTGTGTACCCAATGCGGTCTATCTAGAAATGTTGAGTTTTCTTGATTGTATTACGGTAGAAATAAGATATCATGGTAATTCAGGTTTTTCATTTACAAGATTGTTATATTGATTTGCTATCGTCAGCAAGCTATTTTACCAGACATATAAAATAAAAAAGAAAGAAATTGTACAATAAATATAAAACTATAAAAGAGTAACAGGCACGTGGTTGCCTGACAAAAATTTCAAGAATTAATTTATTTATAGGTTATTTCAAATGTGAATCTAATGTAAATGCGAATCTAGACCAGAAGACTTCCTAAAGTACTGTTTATGGTTAGAATCGTATATTAACTCTTCAAAATTTCTTTTATTAATCGCTCTAATGAATCGAAAATCTTTCTTGAAAAAGATTATAATCACCTGTCGTGATCTAGCAATAATTAACATTCCGGGTTGGGTTAATTTGAGATGATTCGTCCCAATGACAGTATACTTGTAGCCAATTAACGCTACCCTAACGAAGGGGTTAATATTCACAAAGCGAGGCCCGTGTCCCTTTTGACCTAGGTCATCGAAGGACCGACCCTTCGAGATGTGACCGCTCTTACTACATACTAACATAGTAATTTTACTGTTGACATGTACATGGTGTTGTTAAATTTCAAGAAAACCGTGCGATTTTTAATACTTTTTGCCAGATGTTGTACAGAAAACGTTGCTCCCCGCTTTCCAGAATTTCTGCCCCACCCGGTGCAGAAAAAATTCGAGTCGCGGCGTTTCGGAGCGGAACCCGGGGCAACCTGAAACTTTTTCGAGAAAGAAAAGAGGGTTTCCGAGGGAATCACGAGGGAGGATCGAAATGGGACACCCCGTGGATGCCGTGGCCGCTATTTATGTGAGAAGTGTCGCGCACCGCGCACATGTACATGCCCGCACACCGGCTCGCGTAAACGTCCACGCGCGACGCTACTTACATAAATAGTGGCGCCGTGAGAGCGAGCGAGAGGAGAGACTCGTACGCGACGGAAACGGCGAATAGAGATTGGGCGAGGACGGGAGAGAGACGGACACGGTCGGCGAACGCGAATAGAGAGGCGCGCGAGAGAGACGAGGACAGAGCCATCGAACGCGAAGGGTAACAGACAGAGAAGGGTAGCGGCGAGATAGAGAGACGGGTGGAGAAACGCTGCGACGTGTGACCACATTGGCCGTCGTCACTGGCGGCTTCCACGGTGGATCCTCGAAAGGGCAGAGGTGAAGCTTCACCGAGCCGTACAGAAAACCGTTCCTCGTTGCAAAAGCGCGGGATTGGACGTCCACCGACGACGTCCGCGGCTTTTTGCTCGCGGGCCTGCCTTTTCTAAAAAGGTCTTTTCGAATGTCGAACGACCACGATCGTGCCACCGTCGATATTACACCATTTTCAGCGAAAGGAATTAATTAGCTTATTAAACGTTCGATTTACCGAGCAATATAGTCAGAATTAACCCTTTTGCACTCCGTAGTATTTCTTAATTTTGTTGCCAACAACTATTTTAAGTGTCTTCTTTGAAATTCACTTCAAAGGACAGTTCCTTTTGACTGCTACTTATTTTAAACAATTTTGTTTACTAATTATATTAAATGCCGCTGTCAAACTTTGTTGTAATTTATATTTGTTTTCAACTAAAAAATAGGACAAACAAATAAAGGAAGAACTAAATACATATAAAAGCCCGTTTTATTTACATTTTTCGAGTGACACTCGATAAAGGAGTGCAAAGGGTTAAATACCAAGAATAATGATACATATTAGTTGATGACCTCCTCTGATGAAAAATTGATTAATAATCGGAAGAAACGAGAGCGGTGGGATCCCCCGCGTCCCGTGTTTCCCGGAATTATTCGAGGAGAAAAATTATTTTGTCCGCGTCGACTAATTGCCCCGGGATAGCGAGGCTGGTGCGTCATGCGGGAAGGAAGTGGGAATGTCCCGGCGTAAAGGTTGCGCGGCCAGCGTTCGATAGCTTCAGCTTGGCGGGTCTGTGTTGGAAGCGTTGGAAGAAAGAATTGGAAATTTCCCTGGAAAGTATACCTGGCTACCACCACAGGGAAGATTAAAATCGAAGGTTCATCGGAATGGGACACTAGGTGTTAGCGCTCTTACCCGTCATTCGCGTGATACTGTCTCTTACCGGTGGTATTTAGTACTTAGCTCGAACACAGTAACCGTACGAATTGATAAATTGATATCGTTGAAGAAGTTACGGCACACTATGGACGTTAGAGGTACTACAGTCAGGATATAAACATTTTACGCCGCATCACGGCTATAACGGGGAAACTCAGCCCTAGAGCCGAGATTTAGAGTATTCTTACAAAATGGAAGCAATAAATCAAGAAGAATACACACCAATTGCCACGAAGAAATTCCAGAATAAAATGTTAACAAGCCTCGCGTAGTTGAGGGTAGAAAGACTACGTATAATTAACCTGGCCGCCATTTCGAAACTAGTGGAACGGCATTGTGCGGATCTTGACATTCAGGATGGTGTAATCCGAGGAGAAGAAAATTAATGTGATAAAGATTTTGCTGCGCTGAATGTGAATGCAATATAGTTTTTGCTAATGTATTCTTAGTCGAATGGATAAAAAACTGAAAGGTGAAATTAACTCGTATTCCATGGTTGACAAATTTTTAAAATATCATCATTTTGTTTCGTAACTCTCGGTGAACGTTTCAATGGAACCTTTGGCATATCAGGTTGGACTGATCAGGTGTGATCTATTAAATATTATCGATAAGAAAAAAATGGTTCGCGTATAGAAATGACGCGGCAGTCGAAGTACATACCAATGATCCGACACAATCCTCTCAAGTATGACGCTCGACTCATAGTTTCAGGAGTATCAGCGAAGACATCGGTAAAATGAAATCGTAGAGGATCGGTGTATCCGTTATTTTTCTCGTATCGAGGATCCAATCGACCGCGAAGCAGGGACGGCTGGAGAGTGGGGAGGAAATGGGCGGAAACGGAGGAAGTGGAAAGGAAAGAAGGGCCAAGAGAAAGAAGTAAGAGGCTGCCCATAATATTCGGTTATCGAGCAGCTCCTCAGAAAATGCAGCGTTGTTCTGACCGCGATTTCGATCGCGGGCCGAACGGATCGGAGCGGTGTGGAGCGGAGTGGCGCGGCGTTAATGCGGCTTTGGGCGTCTCGCGGCCCTCCCCGCGGTTTCCCCGCGGTTCTCCTCGCCTCTTTCCCTCAACCCACGGATTTTTTTCCTCTCTTTTGCATGCGCCTCGCGCGGCCTTCGAGAGATCTCTTCGTCCACGGGCAACGGAACGAGATAGACGTGGAACGAGACGGGACCCGCGTCGCGAGAGATGGGGAAGAGAGAGAGAGAGAGAGAAAGAAGCGAGAGCAGGGCGGGCTGGGAGTTGCCGCGGAGAGCGACAGAGACGGAGAGATACCGGAGAGAAAAAGATATCGAGAAAAAGAGGCCGGAGAGGCTGCGAGCTTCTGGCTTGGACGGTGAGCGAGGTAAAAATCGCGAGAGCCGTCAATTAGGAACGCCGCTCGGAGCCCGTTCCCTTCACGAACAAAGAGCGAGTCTCTCTCGGTCGATCTCGCTCTCGCGCTCTCCGTCTCTCTCGCTCGCTCTCGCTAGAGAGCGCGAGCGGTTCTCCAACGAGCCGCTCGCGATGTTTCCTCGTCCACGAAGATATCGACGAGATATCGCGCTCGCCCGCTCCGCCGCTTATAAACGACGGAATTCGAACGGCGCAGACCCGAGAGCACAGCAGAGAGGAGAGTCCAGAGAGCCAGCCCGGCAGAGTCGTTTGTCGATGCTAAATTACGGCCTGGTACACGCCGCTTGGCCTGCCGGCCGGCAGCTTATGACTGATTGCGAGATGATAGAGCGCGTGCACGCGCTCAACCGCCCGCCGAATGCTCGTTAATTCACCAAGACTACAGTCGAATTCGTTTGTTTGTCCCTTTTAGCGGATGACGGTGACGTAACGATCATCACTTTTCCACGATCCTCGTTCACGCACCTTTCTTCGTACCGTGAGTCTGCAAACTTCTACTGGCAGGCTCAAAGGCATCCTCGACATGCCTCAATCTGTCGCGTATGTACGGAGGTATTCTCTCTTCAGATGTAGAAATTTATTTTTGGGACGGTGTTTCGAGGGATACGAATATTAACACTCCGAACGACGCGTCTCCCAGAAATGGGAGGGAGAATTGTTTGCTCAGATTTTTAAATGAATTTTGACCTTATCGTACTGAGCGAATTTGATTTTAATCTGAAAAATGCAAGAAGACTGAAACAGTGCTCTCGGTATAACACATTTAAACTGTTTTACTTTTATCTCGTTAAATAAATTACGTTCGTTTTATGGAATTTTTTAGGTTTCTGAGCAGACAGTGTCAGTGAAGTCGGTAGAGTGATATTATTTAAATTTATTACAATGAATTGCAATTTTCTTCAAAGGTTTCTAAAATTTTTTTTAATTTTTTGTGGTTACTGAATGTAGACTTCTAGAATGTAGATCTTTATAAACTCGAGAAGAGTAAAATGTTTCACTGAAAAGAAGTTACGCTCGAGTCTTCATTGCTTGCTTAGGCATTTTTCGAAACGTACGAACCCCGAGGGATTAAAGCAAGAGTTAAACGCAACAAGATTTCCTAACAATTACGTTCCTGAAATCAAGAAATATTATACAAAATATTAAATTGAAAAGATTAAAAATGCATCAATTAAAAAAAGATTTAGGTTTAAAAAAATTTAATGAAAATGTAAAATAGACTTCACCAAGTTAAAAATGTCTTATTTTTCAATTGATGATGCATAATATTAAAGTGGTAAATATTGTTAAAAAATATACATAAAAACAAAATGATTACAGTCATTTAACATAATCATCTGATCACGCTGTGATTTGGAACAAGTGTAAGCATTGATCTGGCATAGAATAGTTGTGCTAGGAATTTTATATATACTAGTGTTCATTAAATTACGATATTATAACATTTAGATGTTGCTAAATAAAAACAATGAATATTCCTCGGTGAATCGGTAATACGAAGACTGCGATACCGATTGCTCCAACAGGAAATCTTTAAGCGGCGAGCGAACGATTGCCTACGTCGAGAGGACCCGCACTTCCGGCGCAACCGGAAGCTCTCTCCAGAACGCGGCCCGTCCTCCTCGGCCTAAATACAAAGCAAACAGTTCTGCTTCCATCAGCTGCCAGACGAAAGACGGCCTAATCGGGGATAATTATTGCCGACCATCACCTGTGCAAAGTACTTAAATGAACCACGTTACTGCTTGCTCGGTCAGTCTTGTACAAATAATTGCATTCTTTTCCCTTCTTAACACTTTACCTACCAGAGATGATTTAACTGTTTTCTAGGCAGAAATTATTAGCATCTCAGGATTTCTCAATAGATACTGCGGTACAAATCATTGTACTTTTCGGAGACAACAGAGTGTTCCGCGAACTTTCTTGATATTTGAATTGAATCGAGTTTGACACTAAATCGAATCAGCTGCAGGAGACATTTACTCTGGAGTCCAGAGTTTTTTTAAAATTCAATATCAGTAACTAGCTGTGGTTTAAAGTCCATTTGTGAGGTTCACACCGGTACGGGTAATCGTACCGAACCCGTGTTAAAAAAGATAGAAAATAAGGGAACGAGAAGACAGGGGAACGGGTTCGTCTTCAAGGGCCGCTCGGTCGAGACCCAAAGAAAGTTCTCCGGGCCATCGTGGTGAGACGCCGCGCCGCGCCGCGCCGGCCATGCTCGTGAGATACGAAAAGCATATAAAAATCCACTTTTAAGATAACGCCCGACAGGTTTTTCTCGATACAAGCGCGCGCGTAACGGGTAACCCGATAATTTATAGCGACGCATGGAGGGCACCTGGTATAAAGTTCCTTGTGCCACACGCGCACACGCACGCAGAAATACGTGTACGTGCCGCGCACATGCGTGCACCCGAGCCGCTCATGCTCCCCATATGCCTCCCCGTAACGACGAACGTGCGTCCAGACGGAAGACCGCTCAAATTTCCCGCGTGAACGACGCGCACCGACTAGCCGAGACCTCGTCGGACTTAGCCACTTTTATTTTTTTTTTACGCCCTGGTTAGGTTCGCCCGAGGTATTAGCATGCAACGAGCTGCATCGGAGCTGACGAGTGTCTCCCCGTTTTTGAAGACGAGCTCGCGGGGGTGCGCAATCTTCCGAGACGGCCCCAGATGTACTCGTTCAAATTTCCCCGTGCCATATTAACACTAGGCTGGTTCTTATTTTTCGATTTTGAATTTTCTTCCTGTCTTAGCCCCTCCAAATTGTGAGACTTGGCGAGAATAATTTTGAGGGATAATTGGAAGAGATAATTTCACCAAATTCAAGAAAATAGAAACTCTTAGTGTTTTTCATTTTTCCACGTTTTCCTAGTACCTTTGAGATATTCAAACAATTTGTAAAAAATCCGTTGCCTCGAGAATAATTTTCACCAAGAAGAGGATTCGTCCGTCAGAGATTCGCGGAAAAGAAAATTTCACTTATTCGGCTAGTTTGGTTAATCGGTTCCGATATTATTAAAGGATTCAAGAGATAACGAGGGCCGTGATTAAAGAGTAACCGGCGCAATTGCGAATCTCGCGGGCGATCTTTTTCCCCGTTGAGACAAGAGCAGGATAATAATACCGGGAAGGAGAGAAGAGGGGGGGGGGACCGGGGTCCTGATCGGTTTTAAGGGCTGCAAATAACTGCGCGTGTGATTGGCAGGCTCGCATTCTCATTTTTTTGCCGAACGATAAATCCCGCTGGCATTCGTCTGGACGGTTTCTTCGCGTTTATCTCGAGGCGCGCGGAGCTCATCGCGTTGGCCTCTTTCGGATTCGCAGCAGGCGGCCTTAAAAGCGAGCCCGTAATCTCGGCCGACTTACGGGGGCCCAGCGCGAGCGAACGAACGAACGCTCGCGTTCGCGCGCGCGCGCGCGTTCATGCTGCAGAAAAAGAACCGAAAGCTGAAGAGAGAGAGAGAGAGACCCGCGGCGGCCGCAGGGTGAGTTCCGGGGAAGATGGCGACCGTAGCCATCCGCCATATGGTGAGAAATTTCATCCGGCAACGCTCCAGATTTATAACGCGCACCGAACTCTCGCGAAACGCTGCTTTTCCTGTCCCCGACACGAAAAATCCACAACGATCCTTTTTTCCGTTTTTTCATAATAAATCCGCTGGATAGTGCCAATTGATTGCACCGCTTCAATTGTCTTTAACGTTCCTCTTTTTCCTCTGACAAATGTGCCGGTCATTATGAGAATGGTCTAAGTCAAAATTCTAAACGAGCTAATCCTTTAGAAGTAAACAGTTGTATCTGCTAGAGTGTATGTATATTATGATAGCAAAAAATATTTTTATCTAATCAGACATAACTTAGTGTTAGTTCGTTTCCATAATCACCGACTGCGTGAGATTATAATCTCAGAGTGGCTCGTAAGATGTTCCTCGCCAAAATTTTAATGTTGCGAATCACAAATATCTACTGCGGCCATAATTAAAAAGCTCTCTGCTCGCTTCGCGATACCTCAGAGACCAACAGAAAAATCTGTTCTCCAAGCGTATAGGAGACAGACAGACACATCATCTCGACGAACGTACGCAATACAAATTAATTTACTTCATCTTAATTGCAACGGTAAAGCTCGAGGTTAGGGGGACCTGTCGCGCGGCTCTTATTTCGAAGTGCACCGTCAAACAATTAATGTACATAATGCCGCAGAGTTAACTCGTTCCTCGGAGAGACTATCATCAAGACAGCCGAGCTCTATCGTGATCCGCGACAAAGGAGCGGAGAAGGCGCGCGAGAAGCGAGAAAGCCGCCTCGTTCGAGGATCTTTCGTCAACCGAGACCTTGGCCCACCGTCACCGCGTATGTTAATGCCCCGGCTAGACTCCTGCCCCAGTCCCGGGACAAGTTGAACGCAGCTCTCTCGAGCAACTTCTGGCGAAACCGGGGAACTCTATTTTCCTTCGGCGACAAAGGAACAGCGCCGGCGATCAGCCCGTGCAACGAGAGAGGATCCCCCCACGTGGTACCCGCGTGCTGCTCTCTCTCTCTCTATCTCTCTCTCTCACACCTGCCGACAGTATTACGGCTGTAAAATCCATTCTGCCGAGTCGTAAAGCGCCGACTCATTGGCAGCGACAAAACGAACGAGACGATACGCCACGCTGCGCTGGCACACTCGAAAGTCCAGGGAACGAGGAAAGACGATTTAATCCTTCGTCGCGGGGGCTGCGTCACGCCTGTTCATCACGCACGCTGCCTGCCAAGTGGTTGCGGAACGTGTTAATAACTAACTATTAACGCCGCGGATGTTTATCGAAGTTTCCATCTCTGATCCGCGGAAATCGACACCGGGAAAAGTTCGGCTCTGATATTTGCAATCGCATTTTTCCTTCGGAGCTCGTTCGTGTCAAGTTTCATGCATCTTTGAAATATTTTCACTGGGTTGTTCGGAAAGTCATGTCGTTTTCAACTTTATTCGTGAAATCGTTATATATATCTTGATTTTATTTGTCTCTGAGGAACACCTGCTTTCACAATTTAAGAACAACCCTTTAAGATTACGGACTGGTGTTCTTGTAACGTTCTAATAATAGTAGAAATGCCACGAGCAATGCAGTTAGGTGAAGCAATCTGCGTAAGAACAATTAACACGGTCCTAGTCACGTGTAGTAGTTCCGCTCATGCTGAGCTGGATATCTGTGACAATTAATATTATTCTCCGTGAAATCAATATAGAATGACAAGATTCCTGCAGACTTCACGCTTAGCGTATATACTTCTGGATAACTGTGTAAAACACGAATATATAAAACGCACCTAAATCTTCAACTAAAATTCGATATTTAAAGTCCATTGAAAACCGAAATTCAATTCAGACATGTCACATACCCCGGATAAACATCCGGAATGCTTAAATTCGCGTCTAAATAATCTGGGAGAACACTGGAACCCACTCCACGTCTAACACACTGAACCGTTTTCAAGTATCCACCGGTCTATTCACCCCGAATACTTAAGCCTGCGATTAGACCTTAAAGACGTGCACATTAAAATTTAACTGGAACCTGCTACGTCCATTTACCTTCTTCGCAAAATTACCGACGAACTCGTCGATAGACTGACCTACACAGTGAATTAACACCTTCCAGTGAATAAACACGATTCGTATTCAACAAAAAATAGCATGTACGATGTCCCCTTCTTGTTGAAGTGCATACAGTATTTCTACTGTAAGTCCACAGATGACTCGCTAAAGAGATATCTCCAGCTATGTTTGCAAGTGGAAAAGAATACGATATTGTAATTTACAATGGTTGGCATGTCTTATACGTGGAATATTGTGGTATCGATATCAATCTTTCTTCCGAATTGCAGGCAGAAAGAAATCAATCATTTGTCAAAGTCATAAGAACATTGAACTCGAATGTTTTCCCAGGTGTATCGGACCCCAGGCAGAAAGAAAACCGAAAAAGTATCGGTATTTAATTCGGTATTTTAACGATTTCGGTATTATATCGGGTTCGGTACAGCCAGACTAGTACAACACCGGTATATAAAAATGATACCGGTTTGAAGTGCCTGATTTCAACAGACGTTGAGCGTTCAAGTCACCCTAATCGAACCCGAACACTTATCTGGAACGTGACGCGTTGTGCCATTTTTAAGTATCCGGACAACGCCGGCAACCATGGTGCACGGACGCGATACTGAAATCTGCGCGGTACGCGAACCTCCCCGGCATCTCCAATTAGGAGGCGGGATCTAATAATCGCTTGCGAATTTTCGAACAAGCCCGCGGTGTAGGTAATCTCTTAGTTTGGTACGCATCATTGCCTCGCAACGTACTGTTAAGCCGTTACAACCGTGGAGGGAAACGGGTGCCGGAGCGCCGGTAACTTTTAATTCAATTCCGTTACCGCGACGCTCTCTCTCTCCTCTCTCCCTCTCCCTCTCTCGTCCTGTTTCTCCGCTCTCCTCTCCACGCCTCTACACCTTCCGCCCTTGCGCCGTGCACGGATAACCGACGACCGGGACCACAGACGAGAAAATCGCGGCGATTACACACCGTGACCGTTACCATTATACCGTCGACGAATGCCATTTATTAAACTGAGCGCGAACCGAGCTGGACAGCCGACCGACCGACCAGCTGGATTAAGCTGAATCGCCAAGTGTTAAGGCGCATTATGCGCTCCGGCCAATTATATCGGAAATTCTGATCTTCCACGGGCGCGGACGTCGCGCGCTTCTTCATCCGCCGGTATGCACCCGAGCCATTTGTATCGTCCGCTACGAATGCGCGCGGTTGCGAATTTTATAGCTTCATTCAACCGGGGGTTCTTGCATGCCGAGCATACTACACGGACGCGCCGCGGATAATCGTGCCGATTAGCTTCGACGATGATGTATGCTTCGACAAATTAACATTTCGAAGACGGCGGGTCCGGTTACCGTGAACAATGGCCTTACGCCGGGCCATTTTTGTTTCTTGCCAACCCTCGTTTTCTTGACGTATTGCTGTTTGAATAAGAGCCAGGCGAGAATTTGATAGTCCTAAATTAGAAAAGTTTGACTGTAGCGCCCGAGGTACTTACAACACGCAAAATTGACGTGGCAATAAACATTTTAGGGATGCACTTAATCCTCCTCTTACTAAAGGTGCGTATTGTCTAATGCCGAGCTATTATTCTGTTGGAAAGGTGGCCATTGTGATCTACCGTGAAGGGTCTGCCGCACGCTGAAGAAAGGTGCAGGTTCTCATTAAAATTTTGTATTACCGCGTCACTCACATCGGTGCAATTATTTGATTAGTTTTAAAAATTAATTTCTGTGCTAATATGTTGAGTGTCGGGAATGTTTGGATCTACCAGACGTGAAGAGTTAAAAATAGTAATGATCAAGATAAATCTGGGATATTTAGTTCTTGTTTTAATATATAAATTAATAATGACTTTATGATAGTTTTATGATTCCTGGACAGTTCGCGTGTCAATCAATAAAGTTTGTAGAACGTACACTTCAGTACGTTGTAGTTACTAGCGTATTTGTGTAGTAAGGGGATTAGGAAGCGTTGATTATCGAATTCTAATTCTTTACAATGTCGCTTGGGGCGAGAAAGCTTTTCATTTATAAGTCTTCATACGCATGTAGGAGAGTGAACGGGGCTAGAAATTCCGATTTTGGAGAAATAATATTCTGATACCAGGTTCGAGTCCCTGATCTAATCACCATTTACGCGGAACAAATCCGCCAGGCGGAACCGTCAGAAAATCATCCCCAATAAGAACGACCTCCATATCAGGGTCGCTAACCAT
This sequence comes from Lasioglossum malachurum, assembly GCA_028455605.1. Taxonomy (NCBI): domain Eukaryota; kingdom Metazoa; phylum Arthropoda; class Insecta; order Hymenoptera; family Halictidae; genus Lasioglossum; species Lasioglossum malachurum. The sequence goes on from CM052314.1 coordinate 27,182,104, forward strand.
CCTAATCTCGAGCAGCTCGGAATTCTTTCGCCGTAGTGGCAGATATCGGCTCGAAAGGCTCCGTGGAGGACTTCTAATCTCGTTATCGATCACATCTTCAAAGCCGCCCCCACCGTAGCGTTGGTTCGAGACCCCGAAGAAGGCACGCCAACTGTTCGGTCCGTGTCGTGCGGCGCCCGTACCGAAGGGAACAGCAGGTCCCCGAGTTTTCCGGGAAAAGGTAGAACAGGCCGAGGGAGGAAAGAGAGAGAAGGAGAGGGTGAGAGAGGAAGAGAGAGTGAGCGAGAGGATGGTTTCTGTTCGAGGCCGGCGCGGCGCGATGGCCGATGGGACGCGGTACGACGGCCGTGGTCGTCGATGATCCCGTCGCGACACGGCGACGTCATTCTCGTGCTCGCAGCGGGCGGCCCCGAAGGGACGGCGAAGGGGCGGCTTTAAGCGCAGATAAGTTAGGTACGACTTTGGGTCGAAGTAACGGGAAAACCGATGGAAGCAAAGCCCTCTCCCTGCCGCGACCCCTCGGCAACGCCGACAGCTTTCCTCTCCGCGACCCTCGTCGAGCCAACCAAGCCGAGCCGAGCCAGCCAGCCAGCCAGCCAGCCGTTTCTCGAGGGTACGGCTCGCATATACGCGGAAAGGCTAACGGATACGCGTCGACCGGCTAAAGGCTACCCCCTCGGCCCCCCTCGTACCCCCGCCGGTCCCACGCCCTCTGTTTGCACAAGCGATCTCGCGGCGATTATTACGGGCTCGTTCACGGAAATGGCGCCGCCGGTACTTGGATTTTCGACCGCGTTGCACGTCGAACCCCCGTTTTCGTTGGAACCCCCGGCGGCCCCACGAGGATCGCTCCCCCTCCCCCCTCCCGCCCCTCCCGGGTTCCGTCGTGTAACGCCGCGGGGCTAAAACCGTGCCTTGCAAGTTTATTCCCGTCCTCGTCGCGAGACCGAGAGACCCGTTCGCCCGGTTCGTTCGTTCGTTCGTTCGTTCCAGCTTCGGAAAATATTTAATTCACACCCCGACGTCGAGGAGCTCGAGGAATGTCGACCGAGTTCGTCGATCACACGAACCAGCGAGTTTTTTGCCAACCCTGTCTGCTGTTCGTCCGATTTAATTTCGCTATGACAGATTCGATTTTGAAGCGCGTATTTCGGGATCGTCGGGCGAGTTGCGTTTCGGCGACTTTGTAGGGGGGCTGGCTGGAGCAAGAGGCGGACTATCGAAGACATTTAATTGATTAAATACATTTAGTCTTGGATATTTTGAGGCCGTCGGTCCTGGTTATTCTTGAAATCGACAGACTTGTTTCGATTACTAACTATTTATCGAAGCCAATATCGGCCGATGTCGAAGAAAACGATGTTCACGAAAACTTCTTTTGTGTAAGTTCTCCAGACCCTTAAATGTTACAAACAGGAATACCGATCGCTTCCTGGCTTCGGCTCGCTCACGATATTCGTAGAATGAGAAGCACTGGCAAGGGACATCGTCCAGCCACACCCGCCCGATGGTGGAACTTTGCAGTTTTGTTAAACAACATAAAACAATAGATTCAAATTTCTGTCATAGTTTTGCTGACACAGAAACCGTAAAACCAATGTTAAATCCGAGTCAGAAATGTAAGCGCACCGGTGTATACGAATGTTTCGATGGTTCAATAGCAAGAAGAAACCTCGGAGGAGTCACCGCTACACCAAGGTCAAAACGGTCGGTCAAATTCCCAATACCCATTACGGCCGAGCAAATCCTACCTGGGGACTCATTTGCAGGATAATTTAGGAAGGCGACCGAGAGAAAGAAAGCTTACGGTTTCAACGATGACAGTACCGCGGATTCGATTTTCCATTGTCCGCTTTGGGATTAGTCATCGAGCAACACTACCTACCGAGTCACGTCCTGAATGGGGGTGCGGAAAGTAGGTAGTGCAAAGATGCGAGTCGGAAGGGTTAATCGGTTCACGGTTTAAACCGACGCGGCAAGTGGTCGAAGGTGCTTAAGTCGCGGCGCGTCGGCGAAGGGCTGCTCGACCCTATGATTTAGAAAGTCGGATATTAGGGTCGAGGGTTGGTCGAAGGAATTTTTGTGAGAACAAGGTCGTCGTCGGCGGTATACTCGATCCGCTTGTTTCCAGGCGTTTCCTTTTCGTGGCGACTGGGCGAGGGGTCGACCGGCGATTATCGATTTCTCTAATTAGCGGAGGGAATCCTCGTCGAGGATCGGTGGAACGTTCGCGAGGAATGCTCACGGGTATCGGCGATCGATGGGCTCGCGACTTTTCAGAGCGCGGACCTCCGCCAGGTACACGAATCCCAGGCTGGGGTGAGAGAGGAAGAGAGAGCGAGAGGAGACGAGATAGGGGAACGGAGAAAGAGAGAAAGAGAAACGAAAGGGAAGAAGACGCGGCACGTACATGGACACAATGCCGGTCTCTGCAAGAGGACGCGCCGATAACACGTACCGTCATTTCCTCGGCGCAGGTATCCGGATAATTTAGAATAAGAGAGCGGGGGCCGACATAGAGCGGCGCGGTCGCCTCTATCCGCCCTCCGCAGTCCCTCCGCAGTCCCTCCGCTTGTCCTCGTTCCGTCGACCCTTTAGTGGAGAGAGAGAAGCAGACCCTCCGCGTCTCCGCGGCGTGGTGAGGAGAGCAGAGCTCGGCCCGAAGCGTCCTCGTTGGGGCGTGCCTTTAATAATGACGTAAAAAAGAAGAGAAGACGCGGCAATAAAGGAGAGACCTAGGCGAGGGTGTATCCCCGGCACAGCTGTCTCGCAGATTAACCCAACGACTCGCGGAGAAAGAGAGGAAGAAGGCGGAGCGGCGTTCGAACGAGCGAGAAGGAAAAAGGACGGGCGCGGAGAAAAAGAGAGAGAGAGACGCGGGTGAGCCAGGGGGATGAGGGAGATAGGAATGGAGAAACGGCGAGGCGATACCGAGGCGAGAGAGCCACCGAGGAAAAAGGAACGACGGACCCACGGGAGAAGGAAGAGAATGCTGAAGCCGACCAGAGAAAGGAAGGCAGAAAGAAGAAGGGACGGATGGACGAACGGAACGAACGAAGGGCGGCAGGGACGAGGGTGGGAAGGAGCAAGGCCGATCCTGACTACCTAGAAACGGTCGGTGCTTCCACGACGTGGCCCGCCGAAGATATATAACCGCCATATACCAGCGCGAATCGCCCTCAGGTACAGAAGCCACCGCGTTGTCGTGCCCTTTTCCCCCTCGTACACCCTCACCCCTGCGTTCCCACCCACCTCCTTCTGCTTCTTCTTCTTCTTCTTCTTCCGTCGAGACCCAATACCACCCCATCTTGACGCCCTTCGGAACGAACTTACGTTGCGTTCCTGGATTTCCCGTGGCCCTCAGTTCGACGGAACCGACACGGTACACTCGTAAATTAAATAACCTGCGATAACGACGGTCAATTTTGGTACACGGCCGACGCTCGTTCAGCGCAGCAAATAACTTTATGACTAACGATTTGTGTACCTGCAGCATTACCTTGGCGACGGCCGGACCGGACATTGGAGATGATGTATCTGCTAGGGTAACTGAATAAAAGGCTGCCAGGCCTGAAACTGCTTAATGATTGGTACAGTTACACGAATTTAATATCTCGCTTCTATATCTTGTATTTGCTCTGGAGTTTGGAAAATCTTTGTATCACAGACTATGAGAAAAGATACCTATTGTCAATGGACGAGTCAAATTTTATTACCAATTTCTATAAAATTCGCCGACTTAAACACATTGTGTACGTTTAAGGGAATAAACGTGAGAAGAGAATGAAAAAACCTCGTAACTTTTACAAACCGTGAGGAAAAATATTATCACGTCAACATTGAAAAGTTCTCCGAATACCACGCTGTGCCTTATAATTGTGAATATCAACGTGCACTAAATTAATCTTATTTTCGTTACGTAAAATATACTGAATTGTGGCTGTTAAAGTCACTTGCGATCAACACAGTCGATAAAATGTGTTACGTAAATGTTAACTGGAGATCGGAATGGTATATATAGAGATATATGAATATGAATATCTTTGATTGGTCAAATCGCGAAAACTATCTATTATTTTGCGTACGCGGCAGGGATCCATAAGTCGCGTCTATGACGATCCAAGTCGAGCGATCGTGGTTGCTTCTCCAATTACTTGCCAGGCGAAAAAAACAGCAATCCCGGTATTTCCAGTATTTGTTATATTTGCTCGTTACTCGTTCGAACGTTTTCTGCGATCGGACCACGGTCACGTAGCTCGCGAAACGAGCCCGCACACACCGTGACCGGATCCGGGGAGCGGAAGTGGGAACACCTGATCCGACGTGACGGACAAGGGGTGGCCGCCATTTTGAAACGACCGGCTAATTGAGTGCACGCGCGATACACAGCCGGCCGATTGATGATGGCGGATCGCTGGCCCACGATATAAGGATTTATGTTGTTGGCACCGAGATTTGAAACGAACTGGCGTGAGGTCGGCCGCGTTCCGAGTACTTTAAAATACACACGGTGGTACCGGAACAAGCAACGATCGACTCTGTCATGATAATGTACAATCTCATTCGATAATCGAGCCGCTCACAGACCAAAACGGACCTAAACTTTCGAATATTTTCACATTCCATTGCAAAAACACTTAATTTCACCGAGTTTTATGCAGTCGAAACTAAATGCATGTAGCTTACTAATGCTAATACTGCCATTGTAAAAGAGAAAATAAAAGGAACAGCATGTATATTTATAAGCATCCTGTAATAAGAATAACAGATCGGCGTAGCTATGTATAACTGTAGTGGAACTTTCATCGTGTACTATCCACCGTAAAATAATATACAGTCAAGTACTTGATTTTTTCTCTAGACTATGATTACCGTAAGTAATACAATATTTATGGGCGATAGTGTAAATTGGTTTCAGTAACGACGTAACGACACGATTCGTTACATAATACTCCACTCCAAGAGCGGCGAGCAATTGTAACGAGTCCGCTTTCCCAATTCCCCGTATTTAAATCTGTTCCGAGTGCAGTAACTTTCATCCAATAATGATCCCTATTAACATCTCTTTAAGAATTGATGAAACGAAATGAAATTCCACCCTCTGGATTGAAACGAATGGCGAAATCATTGTTTTCATCGGTCATAAAATATACACTTCTTTATGATTTTCAACATGTTACCTGCAAATTGATATTTTAGATAGAGTAGAATTAGTAATTGATCGAAAACCATTTTTTATCTTCGATCCCTTACGATCCCTACCTCTTTAAGAGTTTAAGGAAAATCCGCCCTCCGAATTGCGGCGGATGGTGAAATCATTGTCTACATTAAAATAGATACTGCTTGATGATTTTTAACATATATTAACTACAAATTAACATTTCTGTAGATACGGCGGAACTTTAAATTTTGACTAAAACTTCTTTTTTATATTTCTTAATTTGCGAAGAGCGGAGTACAAGCGAAGATTACATTATTCAACGTATTTGCTTTGAAACGCATTGAGCGACTGCATTTTGTAAAGGAAAAACATCCATCGTGGAGCCACGACGTGCGCGAAAGTAAACAAAGCCACCCGGTACAGGGTCCCGGAACAATGCCGAATAATCCGTGCGTCGGATAACTCTGTTTCACCATGATGTAATAACGATCTAATAAGAGCAACAGGCAGTGCCGGCGAATGCGGATGCTGCCGGGATTCGATTTGTTCTACTTGGTTTCACTGTGGACAGATAACACAGGTACGGGCGTGCTCTTCTCTCTCACTACCCTCTCCACCCCTCTCCGTCTCCCTTTCTCACTCTTTGTACGCCGTTTTCCCTTGACAGCGGAGCCAAACAATTTTTCCAGGAACATTTCCACGGACCGACCGGGCAAATTATGCGAAGTCGAAGGCCGGCTTTAATCCTATCGGCACGGTTCAAAGAATCGGAAATGGAGACCGCCTTCTGCGTACATTTCGGGTCCGCTTTCCCCACGGCGACCGTCCGTGTCCGTGTCGCAGTTATTGTTCGCGCGGAACGGTCCCGGAGTCCCTTCCGTTCCCTTTTTCCTCGGTCGAACGAGCCTCTATCTCTCTCTTTCTCTCGCTTTCAGATAGTGAACAGAGACCTCCCCATGGGTCTCGCAGTGAAACGCAGGCAGGTAGGTATCTACAAAGATCGCGAGACGCTGTACAAGACCCGTGTCGTCGACGCTTTGCGGACCCATCGTCCCATCGATTTGTCAAGCTTTTAACGGGCAGCCGGGACCAATGGCACCAAGATTTCACCGTCGTAGTTGCAGCCCTGGCCAGCCGACCAGCGACCGTTTTAATTGCTACCCTCGGCAGTCGCGGCTGCTTCCCTTTCACAAAGACGCCCGCAAAAAATCGACCGTCTCTATCTGACATGGGAGAGGGAACGGAAGGGACGGGGGAGGCGAGGGTAACGTTGCCTACGTGACGCGAATTCTCGCCCCCGCTGCGAGACACGCAGCTTTTCGGAGAGAGCGGGGACCGAGGGTTAACCGGGTGGGGTCGAAGGATGGGACGAGAAGCCGATCCGGGGAAAGATTTCGGAGCCGATGGGAACGGGAACTAGCTATCCGTCGAGCAATTTTAATTTCGGACCGAGTCCCGGAGCTCCGCTCCCGTGAAACTCAGGTCTACACGCGGCAAGATTTCAATTAACTCCGCGCGTCCATCTGCCTTGGCGATTGCTCCGCATCGTTGACTCGACGGTAGACCTAGCGGGGTTTAGAAATATGCTCGTCGATGCAAAACGAAATTATTGGGGTAAAATAACCGGGGCAAGTGTTCAGAGGGGTTTTTTTGGCAGAGTAACAGATTAGGGTGGGCGGATTGAATTGATCATCTGCTGTCACGCTGATTATGGTGTCACTTTATATATGCAGTGTATCTAGTAATAGAAAATAGAAAAATATTGTGGAGCAGAGAGAGAGAGAGAGAGAGAGAGAGAGAGAGAGAGAGAGAGAGAGAGGGAGAGAGAGAGACCTAGGCAAATCTCATTTGAAATGAACTGCTTGAACTCATCTCATTAAATTTCTTGAGTAGAATATAAATATATTTTCCTTATTTAATGAACAGTTTACATTAAAATGATGTACCTTTGTATAAGAGACTTTCTTAGTGTCACATAAAGCGATTTGGTTTATAAATCAAGAACTTGTAGAAACGATTAAATAATTGTAAAAAGATTGAGTCGGATCGAAGGAACAATAATTGTGAAAAATAACAATTGCCTAGGACCTAGGAGATTCCTCCAATGATATAAAAATGCTTCACTCAGTCATCCGATAAGTTTCAGTAAAAACGCAGAATTTTTCGAAAAGATTTGTCGAAGTTTGTCGGTCATGCGAGGAGTTAACGACATGTCGAACGATTTCCCGTAAACGGCGGAGCGTTCTCGTGTCTCTATTTGCTACGGTGAAAGTAAAAACGGGGCCCTTGAATGGTAACTTTAAACGCAATCGTCGGAAGAAAGAGAGAAATCATGGAACAGTGAAGAGAGGCGGCGAGGGGGTGAGCGAGGGGGAGGTAGCGGGGCGAGTGGGAGGGAAGGAGGAACGATTTTTGCGCGGAGAAGACCGATAAGTTTCCCTCGTGACCTACCACGATAATAATACCGTTCTCTGCTTTAAGCTTCCTTTTGAATAACCTGTAGGTCACCGTATAAAAAGGAAACTTGTTGCGTTTACTGATTGTATACGTGTATATATGTATATACAGATATACAGGGCCGAGTACGTACGATCCGCATAGACGCGGCTGTGTATGTACACAGAGAACGAGAGTGAGTGAGAGAGAGAGAGAGAGAGAGAGAGAGAGAGAGAGAGAGAGAGAGAACAGGAAAGGGAAAGAGGGAGAGACGGAGATAGAGACAGAAACAGAGACGATGAAAACGGGTGGTAGAATCGTTCGCGGCAGTTCGTCATAAAAACGGCCACGAGAGAGAGAGTCCGGCTTAAATGGAGTGGCGTGAGGGTTGCCCTGTCGAGGGGTGGGGAGGGTTAGGGGAAATAATAAAAGCGAAATGCACACGGCGATGCTCGTTACCGTCCGCCGGGCGCCGCCGCGATCTAATTAAAATTACTCTCGGGCGATAGTTCCTGGAGATAGCATCGGTCTATTTAGCGAGCACGGAGTTAACTCGATAATTTGTGTTTTCGGCTGAGTGCCGATCGTTAAAGCATCTGCTCCGGGAAACTGTGTTTCGACGATGAATGGAATTGAGCCCGAGCAGACTGAATCTCAATGTAGCTATCGTCTCGCACTTGTTGCAACGCGCGTCGCACCCCAAGCAGAAAGATAGGATCGACCCACTTCTATAACTCCCGGCTTTCTGATATACGACTGTACACAGCAGCCGCCGCTCCGAGCATCCGTAAGGGATTTATGATAACGGTGAGCACGACGACCGGGTCCAGAGGGGAACACGGGAACGGAAGGGGTTGGAAAGGACCGTGATGCTGTTTAACCGTGTCTGATCTTCCGTTGTGCGTCTACCCGGTAATCGTTCGCCAATTATCGTCACTCGACGCTTCTCGGACAGCAATAGTCGGAAAGGACCGTGATGCTGTTTAAGCGTGTATGATCTTCCGTTGTGCGTCTACCCGGTCATCGTTCACCAATTATCGTCACTCGACGCTTCTCGGATAGCAATTCCAGAGAATCGTTGCGTATTATGTAATCCCAGTCGACAGAGCTAATTCCCTCGACGGCGATAAAAATAAAGTGTAACGAGCTTTGTGCTCGGAATCGCTAACAATGCGCGATACCGACACGGATGCAACAGACAATATATAAACTTCACCAGCGCGCTTGAGAATAGAATTGACAAAGAATTGATCACGATAACTATTCTCCCTTGAGACTAGTAGGGGTGTCTAACGAGTTAAAATTGATTACAAGGACCGAACGAAATATGAGTCGTCTCAACCAACGCGGTTTGACTCTTCTTAAATCCCTCACTCGAGTTTCAGATTATAATTTTGAGCCGATCCGAAACGATCATCGCAGCCACCCTCGAACATCGTTCTTCTCATCGCCCCAATCCAGTTTTATCGAAAGAGGGAGGGAGGGAAAGAGAGAGAGAGAGAGAGCCTCGGAAAGCCTTTTGCCGCGTACCATCAGTATCCCCCGTCGGCCGGTATCGTTTCAGTCCCGCGATACCCGGCGTACGTATGCTTGATACCCGCGCGTAAATTGCAGCCGCGTATCACGCCGTGTACACGATACGTGTTCGACGGTCTGCTTTACGCCCGACGGGCGAACAGAAATCGATTCTCTCTCGCCCACCGGAGAAACCTATCCGGCTCCTCTGAGATAGAACAAGTCCGAAAGTCGTGTATCGCCGAGAATGTCCGTGGGTCTTACGATTTTCGCCCGGCTACACCGAATCCGTCCACTCCCTTGCCCCCGGTTTCCCATTTCTTCCCCGTCTCCCGCGCGCGTCCTTTCCGTATTTCTTTCGATTCCTCGGCTTCTCCCGTAACTCCGCCTCGGTCAACGGACCCTTCCTCGTTACACCCTGATCTTTCCCTCGGAATTCACCCCCGTCACCCTCTTGCCTCCCTTATCGCAGAGTCTCGTCTCCCGACGTTCGCAATTATTCCCACACCCCTTCGCAACCCGACCCCGTCTCCTCGGCCCACCGTCTTCCATCCTCTTCGTTCCCCGTCCTTCCCCTTCGTTCCACCGTTCGTACCCTCGTCTTCATCTGCGCTGAAGTACCGTGCGTCGCAGCAGGTAAAGGGGAGAGGTAAGGTCGCGTCTTGATCCGCGATTTATTATATTTTTACCAGTTTCCACCCTATCGGCGCAGTCACGGTTCGCTTCTCCGCTCTGCATCAGCCGCGGCAAAGAATTACCGGTTCGGACCTCTTCCCGTCTTTTATCGATCTCCCTCGGCCGGATGGGATGCATAGGAAGGCCTGCGGGCTGGATCGTGAGCGGGTCGCGATCCTTTTCACGCGGCCTGTTTTTCTCTTCCCTCCGCTCCGCCCTTCCCCGGATCCAAGCCCTCCCCGTTCCCTCGGCACCCCTCGGGCCACGGCCTCGGCGTTCGCTGCGGCCGCCACGGTCCAAGAACAAAACGGACGTAGCTGGCACGGACACGGGCGGTCGGGAACGGTCGCGTCGTGTCTGTAGTTCGGTAATCGGTCGGCCGTTCGCTCTCCTCTTCCCACCGATAGGATAGGTAGATGGATAGATAGATAGATAGATGCTAGGTAGGCGGATGGGTAGGTAGGTAGGTAGGTGGGTAGGTAGGTAGGTAGGTAGGTAGATAGGTAGGTAGGTAGGTAGGTAGGTAGGTATCCCGCTTTCTCCGTCGCGCGAGTTAACTCCTCAGGTCGTCCGAGGCCCGCGGTCGTGGCCTGGCGTGGCGTGGCATAGCGTGGCGTGCAGCTATGTATTTACACCAGAGCCAGGGCAGCTCCTCTCTCTCTTTCTCTCTCTCTCTCTCTCTCTCTCTCTCTCTCTCTCTCTCTCTCTCTCTTGGTTCGCCCTGTGCACCCCCCGATGGTCACCTCACACGGTTTCCGTTGGTTCGCTCGCTAGCACGCTCGCTCGCCGCTATCTAGTACATAGGGCCGAAGTAGTCGGTCGGTCGCGTTCTCGCTGGCTGCCCTTCCAACACGCGGTTTCATCTCTCCTTCTCGGATCGGTTGGCACTCTGCGCACGTGGTCTCTGTCTCCCGTGGGTCGTGTAGGGTGGCTCTCGCAGAGGAGAAGAGGAGAACGCGATGGGAACGCGGTGGCGAAGAGGACAGGAAAGGCAAGGGTGCGCGCGGGGGTATCGGCAGAGGAGAGAGCACAAGCCGAGCCGAGACGAGCCGTGCCGTTCCGTGCTAGCGGGCGAACGAGCGAGCGAACCAGCACAGGGATGGTGAGATAGAGGATGGGGGAGAGGGGTTTAGGAGACAGCTGCAGGCCATGCGAGGGTCCGTCGACCAGGCCTGGCCGTTTACCGCGGAACACACAGCGGAGCGAGAGAAACCGGCGACCAGAGAGGGACGCGGCAACCGCTCGGCGAAACGAGGGGGAGCGAGACGACCTACTTCGTCGTTCCCCGCGACCCGCGACCCGTCGCCGCTACTCGCGCCCCGCTCACCCTCCCTACGCCACTACCCGCGAACCCTCGTCCACGCTTCTCTTCGCTCCCCCTGCCCCCGTCCCGCTCCTCCCTTCGCCAACAAGCTTCTCTTGCCACGATCCCTCGAGCGACCCTCGCCGCGCGCGTACACCGCCGCGCTCTCTCGCCCCCTTGCCACCGACAGCATACCACCCGCCGTTTCACTTCTCTCTTCTCTCTTCTCGTTCTCGCTCTCACTCTCCATCCTCTCTTCTCGTCACACCCTCTCTCTCTCTCTCTCTCCCTCGCTCTTGTCTCCGCCGACCCGCAGTCTCGGTCTTCCGTCTTCGTCCCACGACCATTTCTGTCTTCCTCCATCGCGCCTCATCCCTCTCACCCCAGGATACCTCCGCCATCCGGCGACGGACCCGAACCCTTGGCGCCCCTTTGCTCTTAGCCGCGGATGCGAAAGCCGCGGTGTATATATACGGGGGCGAACGAGCGAGCCAGCGAACGAACCGACGATGCTATACCGTAGCGCTACGTAGCTTGAAGCAGCTACGGCCAAGTTCCCGTAACTCGCGCTCCGGTAAATTTCCACGGAGACCCTCCTCCTCCTCCTACGCCTCGTCCTCTTCCTTCTTCCACCTTCCTCTGCACCTTTGGTCTTACTCGCTCGCCTGTGTCCGTTCTAATATCTCCTCTTCTCACTCCCTCTCGGCCGTTTCCTCTGTCTGTCCGTCTCGCTTCGCCCACCACCCCCTTTGCTCCACTGTGCCCCCCGCTTTTGTGCCAACACAGGGTGAAACCACCACCGGCAGCGATCTTCGCGTTTCTCTGGTGTACGCCTTCTTCTGCCTCTTCTTTATTCCCTTCCTCTTCTTCTTCTTCCTCTTCTTCTCAGGTTTTCGATCGTTCGTTCCTACGTTCGCTCGCCTGACAACCCCTTTCCCTGTCTCCCTTCTCCAGCAGGCGTCCTCGAGCAGCCGCTACCAGGATTTCCACTTCGCTGGCGATTACGTGGGTGTCCAGGTAGGTGTGAGATCGCAAAGATACGCGCGCGGGTGGAGTGCACGCGGCAACAGCCGCGTGGGCGTTCGCCAGAAGGGTGACTCTCTCTCTCTCTCTCCTTTTCTCTCCTCCTCGCCCTCCCCCCCGGTTTACCCCCCTTTCTCGCTCGAGCTATCGATTTTCCTTTTTGAGCGAAAATTTCGAAGGCTCGCGTTTCACACGGACAAAAGGGGTGCTCCGGTGATCGTCACTGGCCGCTGTTCGGTGGAAGGAAAGGGACTCAGGTATAGGCCCGGTTTCTAACGAACCGCGGCCTAACGGTCGAGCGGTACAGGGAAATCCCAGGCCCCGCTAATTCTACGCGCAAACACGCCCTTACTCTTCCCCGCGCGACCCTCCGCAACAGGGTAGCGATGTATCTTTCATGTTACGGGAGAGTTACCGCAGTGAAACCGATTCAAAGTTTTCAAGAACAGCGAACAAAGTTCCGCGGAAGTATGCGGGACAGCGATACAGGGGGCGGGCAAGCTGCCGGAGAGGGAGGACGAGAAGCAGAAAGAAGAAGGAGGACGCCTCGGGATTACTTTCCCGTCCGATTCAAGGAATCCAGTCGCAATTAAAACGCTCCAAACCCCCGACTCGTAATTAATACGATTTCCACGGGTGGAGGAAAGGCCGGCCGGAGGCGTCGGTCCGCGAAAAATTGAAAAAACTCGGCCGGGAGGACTTTCATTGGTCGTCTATTACCGAGTCGAGGAAGGAACCACCCCCGACCGAAATCAGACGAGCCCCCGATTCGGTTATCATCGCCGGTATTTACGTTTCAACCCTGCAGCGATCGCTCTCGCTGGATGACAATTTATTTGAATTAACCTCTCGGCGTAAGCTTCCGATCGTAAATTCACTCTGGGCAACCCTTGCAACGTATTAAGTACCACTCGAGGAACACGGTAAATGGAAACTCGTGACAACGGAACATCCACGTGGGGAAAGGTAGCGAGGGCGTTCGCGCGCGCGCGCGCGTGGCAGAGCGAGAGCAACGGCGAACGAAAGAGAGACATCGGGAGATACATTTATGAATTGCCCCATTCACGGAATGCGAATTCTCGCTCGGCAAACTTTAGGGGTCAACGGGTCGGGAACTGTTAGGTAGTTCTCCCATTGGCCGTACATGCGCTCTCCCGACCTCGCTCTCCCTCTCGCTCCCTCCCGCCCGATACAACCCCGCCGTCGATATATCGACACTCTTTCGAAACTTCCGCCCACGCGGCCCGCAATAACCCCTGGATCGTATTAAACGTTCGAGTTAAGAACTCAGCTTCGACTTTCCCCGTCGAACTTTCCTCCGTCTGATTCGTGTTCCGTCGTCGTCGGCGTCGTCGTCGTCGTCGTCGTCGCCGCCCTGAATCTCCCGGTGCAGCCGCCGAGAGATGACCCTCGACCGCGTGGGAGGGTTGGAAGTTTATCACGGCGGATCTTTTACGGTTGCAACGACGATAAGGCGGCCGCCAAAGAGGGAGGGAGGAGGGGCGGATAATCGTCGTTCTGAAGTCGCCGAGAACGCCGGCTGGCCGACCAGCCGCTGCCATGAGGCGCGGGGGAGAGAGAACGCGAGGCATTATTCACTTTGCGGGAGCCGAGTCGCTTCTCGCGGCTGTAATAATTTTCTTTTTTATGAATGAACTTCGCTCCTCGCGCGCCGTTTCTCTCTTCCTCTCTATTTTTTCCCGTTCGCTGTCCCGCTCGTTCTCCCATGCTCGTGCTACGCGTCTCGCCGTTTGCGTTACGCGAGACACGAACATTCGTCTTCGTCAAAGCTGGAGGTCTACGGTTGGCGTGCGTTCTTGCACCGCGATTTCTTCTACGATTTTCTGTAGACCGTTAGAGTATTTCTTGATCAAAACGCTTCGTAACATTTGCATTCTAAAATCGGGCATTTCCTATGCGACAACCTAATAGAAGTGGTGTACGTTTAAAAGTCTCGTGAAAGTGAAATTTGCAAAAGTTCAGAAGAGAAATGTGTCCGTTCGGTGATCCGAGGGTTAAACGTGCCGGCCGATACAGCCATACGGAATGAAGTTCCCGCGACTGACACCGAGAGGATAATCGAATATGCCGAATGGCGGATTCCATGAAGCCTCGGTCCCGTTTGTCCTCTGGATCAGAGGAATATCTCTCGGTCCTGTTGTCATAACGTGGCTTCATTTCCATTCGCTGCACGACCGCTGATTATGACAATAGGACCGGGGAACACCTGTGACTCCTATGCAAGGTAGCTCGGTACCGGGCGCGCATTGTAATTTTTCTATGGTGACTTGACCCAGGTCAAAAACACCTTTTATCCGTTACGACGCCGGCCGGCATTCGTTGTCGTTCGACGGACAAGTTAATCCTGTACCTTGGTCGGCCCACACAACCCCCTGGTCCCCCTTGTACCTTCGCATCCCACCTACCGACCACCCCACTCGTTCCAGGATCGTAAAGCGAAACAAAGAAGGCGAACGGTGCTCGAGCGAATGATTTAAGAGCTCTATGGAATTATTAATTGTGCCCTGAGCCGGGCCCGGTCGCAAAACACTATAAAACGTCTACGTAATCGTACACCGTTCGAACCCCATTCTCTCTCTCTCCCTCTCTCTTTTTCTCTCCCTCTCCATTATTGCTCTTTCTCTCGTTCGCGCCATTACACGGCCTATTAGCTTTTTAGTTGGTGTCTTTTCACCCTCTTAACCGACGAAATCCATCACTGGCTACCTAACCGTATCGCCTCCGGGCAAACAAATTATTCCTACAATTACGGGACCCGGTTCCCTGTTTATTTGTTCCGAATTCTCGATTCCCAGTTCCATTGTTTACGCACATTGCCACGTGCGTTAAACGGCGGATATCGGGAAAGGGTTGAACGAAATCACGCGGTAATTCTGAGCGTATATCGAGCCGAACTATCCCAAACACCTGTTAGTTCTGTGGAATGTAAATTTGCCGGGGGTATAATTATTAGAACAGCCATCCAACCCACCCGTCCACCCCCTCGTGACCCGCCGGGGGTGCCTTGAAACGAAACGGATCCGAAACGGGGACGAAGCTACGTTGCTCCGGTGTGTCGCCAACCAAATCAGCTATTCCGCTGTTGGGAAAGTCTCTCTCGGACAACGGAAAATCCGGGGACGCGGTTCTCATCGTAAATAACCGGGGGTAGACCATGTTCTCTCGGCTGCCTCGTTTCACGCTCGCAAATGAGTCCGAACAGGATCGTTGAACGTTTCGCACCGGGGGACGATTGCGAAGTTGGCGCCAACTTCTACGGGCTTCGGGAGACTCGCGTAACCCCGGCAGCTCCTCGCTAACAAGTACCGTCGCAGACCCTTGCCTTCGAGTTACAACCACCTTTGATATAGTACAGCTGATTCCATTTAACTAATTACAACGTCGGCGACTCGCAATCGCTACAGTACCATGCCGGCAAGTCCAACAATCTCGCACTGGATCGATGATCGCTCGTCCATGCCAATCTCGATCTCGATAATTCAAGCATTAGTTTCTTCTATTAACTTTATTGGAAATTCTAGTCTTGATCAAATTTCCTATTAACCCTCATCCATCTCTCGGATAATTTTCATGCTTTTTCAAGTCCTTTGATGGCGATAAATGTGAACACGTGAACAACATATTGTGAAAATCTTTCTTACTTTATTCTCGATAAAGTAATTAGAGCAAAGTTAATTATTCACCGTTGATATTTTGAGTTTCGAAAATTAAGGACGGATGAGGGTTAAAATGGAAGTTTGCTATCTAGAACCAAAATCCGAAGGTATAAATAATGGAAATGGAATCGGATTCCGTGGGCACAGGGTTAAAGAACCCAAGAGAATGCAAGCGATATAAAAATCACGTTAAATTTTGTAACGAGATGTTCATTAATGTAAAGCCACAAAATCCGCAGTCTGGCGGACCGAATCGATGCGATTCCCAGACGATTAAATGGGAAGTTGGTATGAGATAAAATTAACTGATAAATGTCTAAAACGGAACTCGACCATATTCAGAATATTCTTGGTAAGATATACAGGGTGTCTCATTTAACTCTGCTATTCCTAGTAATTTTGTTATTTATCCAGATACAAAAATATGTTTGGGGAGAATGTAATCGTATTCGGTGGGAGGCATAGCTCTGTGAGGATGAATGTTGTCTCGAGGTCATATTTTCCGAGATCTTACAAACAATAACGTTTTCTTAAACGGAATGATATGATTTTTTATTTACATTTTGATAGACAGCGAGGTTCAAGAGACGAATACGCTAACGTATTATGAACATCATTGAAGGTCACTGAAGAGCAACTGCAACCAACTGCATTTGCCAGCAGATGAGCCAATAGTTTGCGTGAAAATCCATCTTTGTTGCATCAGCAGGTCAGTCTAAACATAATTTATAACCGCGCCACTTTTACGTGAACCTTTCTTCGGGACTTTTATAGCGGATCGAGAACACCCCTTAGTTTAGCAGGGTACACCGTGTTCGTCCTCGCAGGGCTTTTACAACCATGGAGAAATTGAAAAGTGTTTCGGGTTTCCCTAGACGCGCTAACGACGGGACAGGACTACTTTTAACGTGACCTGGCCTGGCCCCGGGGCCGAAAGAAGAGTCGTAAAACCCGGCGCTCGATAATAAGGTACAGCGAGGGCTGGGTAATCCGTGCTCGGATAAACCGATAGCCGATTCCGTCCAGCTAATCCCGTGGCCATTTCCTCGAAAAACTGCGGGCTAACACCGCGAAGTAACGGTATTCGTCAGTCCTTCTGCCCGGTAAACAGGATACCGTTCCTGAAAGTCCCTCTCGCCCCTTTGTTCGTCGAACTGTCCGAAATTATGGCCCTTAATCCTCGCCGACGCTACAATTAATGATCCCCGCGCTAATATTCCTAGTGCCTGGCTTGACCACTTATTGCTCCATCGTCGGAAGCGACAGCAATCGGACGAGTTTACGCGCTTTTTACACCCCCATTATCATATTACAGAGTTGATATCAAAGACAGTTGGTTTCCTATTATGCATAAAGCGGGTCATTCGTTCAGCGAACGAGAAAAGAGCAGGCCACCCTCTCTCGTTCTCCCTTAACTTTATGAAAGTTCAACTGGCGCTTTCGCGGTGTACCTTTAAGGCGAGAAGTTGATGTTAGGTAAAGAAAACGAGGTAGAATCGGATCCATCTGATTCTCGACTCTGTCATATTCTCTGAATCTGATTGTCTCCTTCTTCTTCTTCTCAATTTCCAGTTTTCGATTATGCAATAGCGACCTATCAGAGCTGGCGAATGTACAATCTGTTCACCGTGCAATGCTGATTAATTAGAAAAGGGACATATCATCTGTTTATAAACTTGTGACATTTTGATACATAATGTAATGCTAACATTTTTAGAGATACCTATTGAACTTGCTGTTTACACGAACGACTACATAAATGATTCATCGAGAGCGCATATTTTCATTTCCCCCAACACAGAAAATGGTTCGAACCTTCCAACCAGTGATGTATATGTATGCATGATAATCTACAATTATTTGATTATGTGTGTGCATAACGATATATCGTGCGGTGAAGTTTCATGAAGAAATTGAAAAATGAAGTTTGTATAAAGTGAAATTTTAATAGCGCCAGATGTACTCCGATACCATCCGCCGAAGGTCGACTTTATAGTGACACCAGACGCCGCGCCGTTATGGCATCATGTAAATTTGTGCTATTATGTAGTAGCTGCAAATATTCCACTGGTGTTAATTGTTTTATCATCATATTTCTATTGTGATGAAAACGAGCGTAGCTCCCATATGAACAAACTGAAGCCTCGAACCAGACATTGTTCCCTAATCAAGACACGGCAAATTTGTAAAATGAAAAATTCGTTCATTTCTATAATGTGCAAAATCATTTTCGATAATGTCGAGTGATAGAAGCTCGCGTGGTGTCGCTTTCCACATATTTAGGACCCGCTTTCTTAGATTTCGGATATGCAATCTAACTTTTCGCGTAAACATTATATTTCGCCAATTCCCAACAGAAGATTGCTTTGGAAAGTGGCCGGTGGGTATGAAGTTTTTGCAAGGTTTGAACAAAAATTAGGCTGAAAGTCACGCGTCGGCTCGGCGGCGACCCATCGTCGGTATCGATCAAAGCGAAGAGAGCAGCGGTTGATTCCGGTCGATACGTCGCGAAATTAGTCCAGGCCGTTTTCTCCGGTCTCATCCGGTACACGCGTGTCTTTTTCGCGGAACGATGGCGACCGTTAAGTCCGAGACGGCGAGCGTCACGTAGCGAACGCACGCACGCGTGTATACACACCGATACAAGTCGGTGTATAATAGTGTATATACATACGCGCAGGCACGCGTACATCCGCGCGCGAACGCACACACACGAGAGCTCGCGGCTCGCGCATGAAACGCGCGTGCAAGTTTTCTGTCCTCGTCGGTGTTTCGCCGGTCGTGTTCGCTCGGTCGCGCACATCCTTCCGCGAAAGGCCGAGCCGCGAGGGAAGCAGGTGAAAATTAATTGTACGGGTTACCGGCTCGAGTGGCGAAGGAGCACACGGTCTGGCTTCGTCTTGTCGGTGCGCGGCGCGCAAAGTGCGCCTCACCGCGTACCGGAGGACGTGTCGATCGATTTTGCCCTCTCCCCCCTTCCGTCCTCCTCTCCTCTCCTCTCTCCTTTCTCTTTCGCGCCTTCGTCCTTTCCCCTTTGCGCGACTCTCCGTTCGTTAATCGGCCGCCGTACGTCCGACCGCGTCTCGAGCAGCAGCAGCCGCCGCACCGATATCGAGATCGATAAGGTGTATCCGGTGACGTCCGCGCTCCTCCGCCCCGCTATCTTCTCGATCTCGTGCGCGTTCGAAATATTTTCGTAACGTTGTCCCCGCGATAATATGCCGCCAACTCTCTCTCTCTCTCTATCTCACTCTCCCTCTCCATCTGCTCTTCCCCCTCTCCCCAGCTCTATCTCCCTATCGTCGGTACCAATTTATCGATAAACACCCGATTCCAGTTATAACGCGTGCAAACATACGCGAACCAAAATCATCCCACTCGATTATTCAGGAATCACAACACAACGAACGATAATAGGCTGGTTTTCCCTTCCTCCCGGTAAAATCGTCATCGATGCCGGTTCGATCCCAAAAGGCCGGTCCGCGACGAACGGCTTTTTCCTGTCGTCGTTTTCGCCGGTGTTCGCTCGCTCGTTCCCCTTTAAAGTTCGGTTACAAACCGGGAGAGCCCGATATTTCGGGGCACGATTATTTCTGGAACGACCGAAAAATCCGTAGCATTCGTGGCATTCGTTCGCGTCCCGTGGGCCGCGCGCAGGTAATATAACGTCGGCGTTGTCGTCTTCGTCGGCGTCGTAGTTGTCGTTTTCGTGGTGTTGGAGCTTCTCCTCGTAGCCCCGTGTCTACACCGTCGCGTCGTCGTCGTTGTCGTCGTCGTCGTCGTCGTTCCGGTAAAATGGGACTCGGAGAAGGGCAAAGGCTGGCGCTCGCACGAGACCACGACCGACCAACCGAACGAGCGATAATTATCGGGCCTGGGTAGGGCGAGACTCGCTCGTTCGTCCGCTCGCCGATGCGCTCGCTCGGACGGGAAAAAGAAATCGACGTTATAGGTGCCGGTCGCGACGACGGTGTCCGCGCGCGTATTTACGACGGTAAATACGCTTGGTCGCTGGTCGCTGGTTGCCGTTGCCATTGCCGTTGCCGCCGCCCAGTGGCCTGGTAAATTTATCCGCGAATTACCGCGGCGTTCCTTACTCCGCAACTTCGTACGGCGGCGTTCGCTCGCGTACGGATTTTAGGCCGCGCTCATAAATCCGGCTCTCCCCTTGGGGCCGCGCGCGACGTTGCCGGGGGTAGGAGGGTCGGATTTAAGGGTTTTGCCACGGGTTCGCCGTCCCTCCTTCTCTTCCACCCCTCCGCCCAGCTACCCTGCAGCTCCCGGTGGCTCCTCTATATTTCAGAGGAGGAGAGAGCAGAGGTTGGAAAAACGGCGAGCCCCGGAGAGAGATCCCGGAATCGCGGGGAAATTAAACGAGCGTTCGGGTACGCGCGAAAAAATCGCGTCGCTCGTAAATTTCGGCGACCGGCTCGCCCTTTCCTCTTCCTTCCCATCGTTTCCTGCTTGTTTCTATCGCGGTCTTCCTCGCTCCCGCTCTCGCCCTCTCTTCCGTTCTCTCGGACTCTTTCCGACTGTATCATCGGCCGTCGCTCTCGTCGTCACGGTCGCGGCCCGGAAACTCGGACACGAAGGCGTCTCTCGGAACTCGCGTCAAGAGAGGGACAAAGAAACCGACGCGTGGCTGTTGGCAACTTACGGACCAGAAAGAAAGAACTGACGAGACAGTCTCGCGGATCGAGGATATTGCGTATAGGATTCTATGTAAGGGTAGCGCAGAGGGTTGCCTCGTGGAGGCTCGATGTCACCTTGGTAAGTACGAGGAGCGGAAGACCGGTAGCGGACGACGTCGACGTCAACGTCATCGTCGGTGTCTAGCGACGAGGACAAGGAGGAGGAGGAGGTGGAGGTGTAGGAGGAGGAGGAGAAAGAGAAGGAGGATGACGACGACGACGAGGAAGACGAGGAAGACGACGACGACGACGACGACGAGGACGACGAGGAGGAAGACGACGACGACGACGGCGACGACGACGGTTGAGAAGAGAGAAGAGGCCGAGAGAGGGTCGTGGACTGAAGAGGGGTTTTAGTGGATAAGGGCGCAGAGGGGTAAAGAACGAGAGAAGCTCGCGTTCGACAGCACGAAGGAAGACCGAGGGACAGGAACGGAAGAGGACGAGGTGAACCTGGGGGAAAGGCTAGGGGAGGAGGAGGGTTGGGTCAGGGAGGGACGGATAGGTAGCGTAGAATAGCCGGGGGTATAGGCGAGACGAGGCAGGAACGAGGCAAAAGCAAGACGCGCGGCGCGGCATGGCAAAGCATGGCAAGGCAAGCCAAGGCATGGCATGGCAAGGCGAGGCGCAAGCTGGGCTGCGGCGGAGGATCAGAGAGGGAAGGGGAAGGGCCGAATGGCGCGGTGCCGCACGGCGAGGGGAAGTCCGGGTAGAGGGATGCGGGGGGCTAACGACGGAGGGGCGAAACAGAGAGAGACAGAGAAGGGGAAAACGAGAGAGGGGGAGAGAGAGAGAGAGAGGGAGAAAACGGCGTCGCAAGTCCGCGGAAAGCCGGCGACGACCACCGCCGCAGTTGAGCGTCGCGATTCGTCGCGAGAGCATCGTGCGTTGGTAGTTCGCGCGCCCCGAAGTGTAGTACCGCCGTGTGCGCACACACAACGGAACAGTTAGCTGCGAGACGTAGAACCGGGCGGATCGACTGATCACCGATCAGGTTCGACGGTCGAGAGGGAAGCGAACGAACCAGCGACGCGGTGCGGTACGGTGCGGTGCGACGCGAGACGACACGACACGACGCGCGCCCCGAAACCAGTAAACGCGGCGAACGCACACACCGGCGGTTCAGTCGAGGTCGATCCACCGTCAGGTGAGGATCGCCGGTGTCACGGTCTCGTATCCTGACCAGTACGCATCTGTTAAATCGCGATTGATCGTCGGTTATATATATATATATATACGCATAGATCCGTGTTGTGCATCTACTGATTTATACATAAATGTATATGCACGCGGTATATATATATCATAATATTGCACATCCGAATTTGTTTATCGCGTGAACGCTCGCACACGTTGTTCGGACCGATGTTCAACGAGTTCATATAAGCTAGTCGGGTTTGTTTTTGTCCGTGTGACGAGAAAGTGAAGACTGTGATTATTTTGTGCCGCGACCACCGCGATCGTTGTTCCTTGATGACATGGAACAGGATACTCCGAGCGGTACGATTCACTGATACGTTCGCGTGAACCAGGAAGAGATCTGTGTTTTTCTCGGGGACCACGGGTATATTGTTGCCTTTGATCATCGAGGAGGAAAAGCCGGGAAAGGGACAGACCACGGACAAAAAGAAGGCAGAGTTTTGAAAATTTTTCGACTCGTGTTCCCGGGAATTGGTGCGCGCGGCTGCTCGCGTTTGTCCTTGACAGTCGTCCTTTCGTCGAGACATTGTGCGTGCTTTTTTCCCCGTTCCGTCTGGCAAGAAGGGTCTCTGTCTCGCTCTCGGTTGTCTTGATTGTCGTTGGCTTCGAACGTGACCGCTAAGCGACCAGACAGAGAGAACAATCGGTTAGTCAGGCAAACCACCACATCGCTGCGAGCCGATTGGAGCGACGAAGAAGAACGCGCGAGACTACGACGACACACGCTGGATCATTCGGAGAAGACAGAGTCTCGCGGGCCAACACCCGAGAAGAATTAATCGGACCGAGACGACCGGGACATCATCAAAGTGGGACCCCGAAGCGGATAACGTGACGGCGAAAACCGATCTGACTGCAAAGCCGGCGCGACCTCACCGCCGAACCCGTGTGTGTCTATCACCGTCTTTGTTTCGCTCGATTCTATCTTTCTCCGGGCGTCTCCTTCCAACCAGAGTCGCCGCTATTCCTCGTGGTACAGCAATAATATCGTTTCCCGCGCGGACTGCGGATTGGCTGATGTGCCCACGAACGAAGAGCACCGGAGCAGCAAAGCAACGTGCCCCGTTTTACTCGCGCTAGCGCCGAGGACGTATACAGAGGAGAGACGAAAGGAAGATAGAGATAGAGAGAAAGAGAGAGAGAGAAAGAAAGAAAGAGAAGCCACGAGCGCGCGGAGTGCGCCAGAGTGGCAAAACTGTGGCAGACAGAGAGAGAACGAGAGTAGCAAAGGAGGGGGGTGGGCGGCAGCCGAGGAGGGGAACCGCCCGACCGAGTTGTTTCATTCATAAAAAAGTTCTTTATTACTCTCTGTGAGCGCATGTGCTATTCCACGGAGGAGGACCTCCCCCGACCGGCGTAACCACGTTTACACACGGTATTATTTACTACTGCGCGAGATACGAATCGCTGCCACACGCCGTGGCAACGGTACGGCGTACGGATCTCTCTGGTGATTCGCCTCGTGTTACTATTCGCATTATTCGATAATCGTCGGCTTTCGGTATTTGTCGCTCTCAGTGATATCGTGGTTGACGTATCGCGTGTGTGTCTACGGTACCTTGTGTGTAAATGTACATGTGTGACCACCTTCGACGCGCCTAATTAGGAACTCCTTCTTATCGAACGTTCATCGAATCGGTCTCTCGTCGGTTCGCCGAAGAAGAAGAAGAGGAGGAGGAAGAAAGAAGAAGAGGACTCTCGGTGTGCCATCGAGTGGGGTGTCCCTCGGACCCGCTGTTACCGCTCGCGTCTCACTTGCTCCCGTTTTCTTTCGCGAGCGAGGAGGAGCACCGTACGCGCTCGTCCACTCGAACAAACGGACGGTCGTCTCGATTGCGGACGAGCAATTGGAATTCCTCGCGTGTCCACACGCAGGCCCGATATAGTCGGATGGCGCGATCTGGAACGTGAACGTCGATCGATCGCCTTCTCGCGCGCGTCACAAGACCCGCTCGAGGCTCAACGACGGTTCGCGCGCGCTGACACACGGGGCTACCAACCGCGAGGAGGAGGAGCAGGAGGAGTTGCTAGTGGACAGAGAGACTAGCAGCGTGCATGTGTGTAGCATCGGCTGTGCGTGAACAACGAGGAACGATAGGGGGGAAGAAGAACCGTTGAAAAACGAAGAGGGTCCACCGAGCAATCGGCACTGGCCAGTAAAGTGAGACTGATCGCGTGATCGAAGTACGCGCCGGTAGTTTCGTCGTGCGGCAAGTGGTCATTGAAATCGTTCAACCTGGATCTAAGAACGACAAATCTGGACGTTTACGTCGACGACCCTGATCGGGTGTTGGACGGTCGCGATAAGTCGCGGGCCAGAGATCGTAGCAAATCAACCAAAATAGATCCGAAAGCGGTGATCATAGACGACTCGATCACCACGACGGAGGACAGCGGTTACGAGGATCGTTTGCGGGAAGGCGCGAAAGATCGTCTCGCCGGGATGAGGGGCGAGTCGGCACGACCGGGGAAGCGGCCCTTAAGGGCGCTTTCCGCATCCGAGAAGATGGACGCCATCCAGAGGGTACACGAAGGCGAGAGCAAAGCATCGGTAGCACGAGACATTGGTGTTCCCGAGTCAACGTTACGAGGTTGGTGTAAATCAGAGCACAAGATCCGAGGCATGGCGAGGAACTCGTCGACGCCGGACAGCGAGGCGCATTCGCCAGCATCGTCGTCGGGCGCGAACGTGACCGGAGCAGGCAATTTAGCCGGCGGTTCGGCAAATCTATCTAGCGATGATGATGGTCCTTGCGCGAAGAAATCGAAAATAGATCAGCAGACATCGGTAGTGACCAGCGCGGGCACGTCGTTCGTCGGTGACGTTTGCACCGACGTGGACGGCAAACAGGAGAACAAACAACCGAAGATCGATTACGTGGGCTTGATGACCAGCATGGCAGGCATGAGACCCGAGAATAGTTCGTTGTTGTTGCAGCAATTGGGCCTGCTGTCCGGCGCCAAGAATTTATTGAGCATGTCACCGGCATTAACGCACAGCAGCGCTGTCGGGCTCGTCGAGAACGGCCTCCAATACACGAAGAGCAGCTCCGCTAACGCCGCTTGCCTGGCGAATGCCGCGAACACCTTGAACGGCGGCAATGGTAAGAGGCACAGCATTTCGGCGATCGCACCAGCCCAAATGGACTCCGTGGTGGCGAAGTCTTGCACAAGAAAGAG
This sequence comes from Lasioglossum malachurum, assembly GCA_028455605.1. Taxonomy (NCBI): domain Eukaryota; kingdom Metazoa; phylum Arthropoda; class Insecta; order Hymenoptera; family Halictidae; genus Lasioglossum; species Lasioglossum malachurum. The sequence goes on from CM052314.1 coordinate 27,206,965, forward strand.
CTTGCCACCTGCCGCGGAAGCACCGTCAACGCCGGTCCCGGCGTCACCGCGGAAGACCAACGAGAACACCGGGATGCAGCAGCGATCGAGCAAACCGAAGAAGGATGGGAACGTGAGCGGGAACAACAAGAAGGTGGACGACGCGCTTTGGGTCTGGCTGACGCAGCAACAACAGCTTCTCGGTCAACAGTCGGCCAGCTTCAATCCGAGCATCAATCAGCAGGACGGCTCGTGGTTCTGGCAATGGTACAAGCAGTGCAGCTTCCCGATGATAGCGCCAACGCCGACCCAGCTAGCGCCCAGTCCGATCGCCAAGAAGTCGCCGAGCAAGGCGAGAGCAATGCTCGACAATGTTCTTTGTAACAACAACAACAACGAGAACGTGAAACGGAGTCTGAACATGGACGTGGTCCCGGACGAGGAGGAGATGGAGACTGCCGGGGACGTACCCTGCACCACCGAGGAAGCAATCGAGCACGGCGAGAAGTTCTTCAAATGGTTGGACAAATGCTCCGACCCGGCGGTCACGCGGCTACAGATCATACAGTTCAAATACCTATTGGACAATCTGAAGGCGTGTAGGAAGAAGTCATCGTCCAGCTCGAAACAGAGCAGAAAGTAGGCAAGAGATAGAGACAGAAGCTCCTGTGATGCTAAATATATATCTTAGAAAGAGTGCGGTTAGAGCGCGTCGCGGCGAACGTCGAGGACAGCGGATCGAAAACGAGATAGGTAGAGAGAGAGAGAGAGAGAGAGAGAGAGAGAGAGAGAGAGAGAGAGAATGTGTGCGTGAATGCGTGCGTGTATATCTGACGAGGAGGGGGCGCGGACGACGGGAAAACAGATTTTCCAGAAACTTGCAGTATTTGAAGATATCGTCTCCTTTAATTAAACAAAGCAGTAGCGCGCGCCTTGAGAATTTTCCGAAAAATTGCATTTGAAAACATAAGGAGTTACTAACATTTACTAGTAATCGGTAGGTTTCTATCTCGAGGCTTGCTTTCGATATTTTTTTCCGTTCAATTGATACCTATCTCAATGTTAAATCAAAAATTTAGGAAATCTGCCAATGAACAGTTATTTTTTTTTATAGAACGCGTGCGTGTTTTTCATTTGTGGGCATTAGGAAATAAATCGAACATGAAAATAATACGGAATGTTTAAAAACGACGTGTCATGTTTGTAGCAATCACTTTATTTTCATTGGCAGATTTCATAAATTTAAGCTTAAAATTGAGGTAGCCACTCGGTTTGTCGTTCATTCGTTAATATTCGATTTTCAAATGCAATTTTTTCGGAAATTCCCGAGCAGCGCGCGCTACTGCTTTACCAAATTAAATTTGGAGACGGCATCTTCAAATACTGCAAGTTTCAGGGAAATCCGTTTCGAATGCGTCCTCTCCTTGTGAATGAGGGAGAAATAGAGATAGAACGATGGACAGTAAAGCAGAGGCTCGTCTTCTCGTACTAACGCGACACACAGTCACGATCTCCTTTTTTGAATGAACATACTTCGCCTATCGAAACGAATTTCCCTTCGCTTTTCGATCTGTTTTCTTTTTTGTTTTCGATTTTGAACCTCGCACACCTCATTTTTCGATGTATATGCGTGTGCCACAGAAAGAGAAAGAAGCGAGAGAGAGAAATAGACAAACAATACAAAGATCGTATCATGACCCATTCACCCCTTCTTAAATTTAGCAGTTTTAAAGACAGTTTCTTTTATTTGCACTATTGTTATCCCACCCTCAACCCATCTGGTTGTATTGTCATTTCAACTGGTTACCCGAAAAGTTGAATCGAATCAAAAAGTTTAGAGGGGTCGGTAACCGATCTTTTGCTTGTCAATAAGCTTGTACATAAAAGGATATACCAAATTCGTGAGTGGACTATTGTAATTATTATAAGATGTCCGTAGGAGAGGTAATTAATATCGAATACTCTATCATTCGTTAGCGTAAGGTTGCGCGGGAGAAAATATCCTCGCGGCAATCTAGTGACGGTGATGGTCACGGAAAACTGTATCCGACCGATGGAAAACTGTGTGTTATAAGAAACGTTCGCTACGAAGACTATTTACACACACGCACGCACGTACGCGCGCACACGTATTCATATTTACGCGTAGAGATTGTCGGAAATCGAGACTTCGCAAAAAAAAAAAAATGTATGTTATCCACGGTCGGAAAGGGAGGGGTGGGGATCTACCATCTTTGTTTCTCCTTTCATTTTCGAATTTTAGTTAGAATATATATATATATATCACGGTTTAATTATTCGCGCGGGCATGTTATAAATATATATATATTATATATATATTTCATGAAACGAACGGCTTCACGACGTTCATTCTGGACTGCGCTTTTTCCCAAACAGTTCTACCTCTCGTGTTCTGTTAGCGAGTTATTTACATACGGTAAATAAGAAGTAAGGTATGTGTGTGTGTGTGTCGTACACGTGTGGAGCAAATGCATGCGTGACTGCGTATGGGGAATGTGTGTGTGTGCACTCGCGCGCGCGCCTGTATGTGTGTGTATGCGCACGCGACTCGCACGAAACTAAATGGTCCAAAAAAAAAATATGAAGAACACAACAAAATGGAGAAAAATCCGATGAAACGATTAAGAACGCGATGTTTGTTATATCAATGAGAAATTATATAGAAATACATATATATTATAATATATACATGTATATTAATATTCGTATTAATGTATAAATATATGATATTAATATACATATATATTTAAGGACCTTCGTCGCTTAGCTTTACGAAAGAAAACAAGACGTTGTTCGATCGAATAACATTCGTGACTACTCACTATGCTGAGTGGCTTGTCCAGCGGCACGTAGTCGATATAGTCGCTGACGAATTTTCCGCACCCCTGCCACGTGTACAGTTCCGGATACGGCAGCGTACTTCGTCTGATAGTCGTAGACACGAATTTCTGCGCACACACACATACACAAGAAAGCGATTAGTGATTATAGAAGAAGACAAACATGTACACGCACACACTCACACACGCGCGCATACATATACACACATATATCCTTTTCTATCTCGCGATTCATTTTTTGTTTTTCCATTGCTCTTTGACACGATGCTTTGCTATCGTAAGATTCGTTCCGCGAAGTGTAGCGTCCTCCGTCGAATATTTATTTTCCTTGGTCCCTGTCGCATTTCAATATCGTGAAACGAATCCGTTCACCGTTGAAGCATCATCGTTCACGCAAACGATCGTATCGATCGATAATACCGATCCTCGAGTTCCGTCGAAGCATTTAACGCCATTACTTTCGTTGTTTTCATCTCTTTGGTTCGCAAGTGTGTTTGTATGTACATATATACTATACATGTGTAGATATGTAGAACCGTTGGCCCGCGTGTAATAACGTTTGTCGTGTCTCGTCGTTCCTATCATGCTCGAATTGTACTTCGAAGAAAGAACTTCCTAATCTTACCGGTAGCAAAGCGTATTCATATGAACCGAACATACTGAACATAGATACCGACACACACGTAAACACACAAACAGAAAACCAAAGTGAAGAAAGTGCTGTCGAGGTGTTTGACAGCGCGTGTAAATAAGACTGTGACCGTGCACTTGCACGCGAAGTGCATACCATGTATTGTAGAATGTTTGAAGCATGTACGAATAAATGTATAGCGAAGTTTATTTTTATTATTTAGATCGTAGAAGAGGACGGTTCGAGTATATTAGAAAGATTCCTATTATGCAGTTATATTTCCATTAGTTGGTGAATTTAACGGAAAGAGAACGAACGACGACAGAAAGAACTTTTAGAATCTATTTGCAAGACGACATTCCTCGTTACCTTTTAGATGAAGAGAGATTGAGAGAGCGAAAGCGAGCGAAAGAGAGAGACATGTGCGTACACATACATACACACGTACACATATACTTCTAACGAAAGGAACGACTCAAGAAATTTTAAACGTTAATATCGATATAATTTTATTTATAACGCGTTTTAATTTTTATATGAAAGACGAAATACATAATATGCCTTTGTACCATGAGTCGAAGAGTATTATCGAGAGAATACACCGAAAAAAAAAAAATAAAACACGAATGTATTGTATATTTCTTGACACTTTATTCCTTTTGTCGAACACTAAACCACCAAGAATCAAAGGAGTAACGAGAAATGGATGTAGCATCTTTGCGAAAAAAAAAAAAGAAATGTAACTTACACGAGAGACAAAACTCGTCAAAATTCAAACCCGCTCGGTGTATTGAATGATCAATGGAATTGCAAGTCGGAACGTTTCTTTTCGGATCGATCGGAATTTTCAGTGACCGTTGCTTGATTTGTGTAAAAATGATCTTTTCATTTCGATAGTAGGCAAAGGGACGAGCGCCGGGAACTCGTGATGTAAAATGTGCAGAAAAGTATGTAAATATAAATACCCAATGTTACGTACAAAAATCCAAGAGCCATTCGAACTGTTACGACTACTGTGTACGAGTTCAAATTATGCAAACAAGTTTCTCCTGCGATACTTCTGCTCGACATTTTGATCCACAAGAACAACACTCAGTGGAAACGTAAAAACTACTGTCGGTAACCGATTCAAACAGCACGCTGAACTGTTCCGAATTGTTAATAAAATCGAAAAATTTCTATGCGTTTCTTCAGGAAGCGAGAAACATTCGACTTCGCAAGAACGGGGTCTAAGTTAAATATGGCAGAAAAAATGTGACTCTGTAAAGTTGATTAGTGAAACTAGGTAGAACGCGAAAGAAACGATAAATCGAACTATTGTCCGAGTCTTTCGATTAATATCTCTAATTTAATATTTGAAAGGTTATTTCGAAAGGAACGCAGAAATAAATAAAAAGTATTATTTAAACTGAACTGACGTTTTGCAGCAACGTTTGTGTATATATCACCACTATCCACATCTTATTTACTATTTAATTGCAGTCGCTCATGGTGAGAATCGCACCGTGTGTACCGACGGATATTTTAATTGAGCTTGGTAAAAGAATAAGGATTTTGACAAAAATTGAATTTCCAACTTGTAGGTTAATCTATTTTCATACCTCAAAATTTCCCTCACATTCAAAATAGTACAAGATTTGAAATAACGCATAACCTCATAATAACACTAAAAATATTTCTCTTTTATGAAAGTCACCTCACAACTGTACGTGAGCACTCAACATGTATACCAAATAAATTAGCAACAAAAGATCGCATCAAACACAACGAAACATTTGCTGAACTGAACGCGGGAAATTCAAATGTACGTTTTCGAATGTGAGCTTTAGTCAGTTTTTTGTAATAAAAACTAATATCTATTTTTGTTTATCTTTTTACAAATTGTGAAAATATGTTAAATCAGAAGTTGATAATTGAATTTTGGTTAAAATTCTTATCCCGTTACTAAACTTAGTGAAAATACCCGTGGATACGTTATGTATGATTTTCACTGTGAGTGACTGTATGTAACTCGTTTTGTGCATGCACCAATTCGATCATCGATAATGTCGCGGGAACACGGGAGTATAGGGAACAGACCGTTTATGGCCGAACAGTTACACCGATTTGTTGGTTAGCGGTAGTTGTGTTTAACTTACTTGCACACCGCACTCGTTCTCACATACAAGCAGAAGCGGCTTTCGATCTGGATATTTCGCGTGAAATTGTCGTCGAAAGTTTTCGGTGTACCACGCGAGCACCTTCTCTTTATCGCTGACAGTAGTGTAAATGCACGGAAGCGTTTTAAGGTAAACATCTTCTCTCAAGTCGAGTTCCGGCCAACACAGTTTGATCGTACCAAGTTCTTGTTGTGCTTCTTTTATAATCTCAGGTGTAATCTTGACAAGACTGACGACGCTTCTAACCAATTTAGCCGAGCTCTGTTCTATGTCCGTTTCGGCGAGGGTTGTTTGACTATCATAACTACCGTATTCACCTTGCTCACCATTATTGGACATAGTTGATATAACAATTCGTTAAATAATTCTGTGCGAGAAAAAGCTAATAGTTACAACCTTGTTTGGTACATTCGATTGTCGGTGCGACAGTCAAGAGTCAGCATTCAAATCGAAGTGTTCCGATGAATGATTGTTTGTTGTCATAGCAATTTGACGTAGTAACTTCATACTGAAAATGGTAGTTAGAGGGCAGCACCGACCGAGCGAATCAATGCGATATTTGATGGTTTGTTAGTTTATTATATTTCAGGAATAGCTTGCAGACGCAGTTACGAACTGAGAATAACTTTCAAACAAATTGTCTTTACAAACGATTTTTAAAATGATTGTAGCTTTTCTGAAACTATACGCATTGATTTTCTACATTATGTAACAAAACAGTCGATAATATTCAAGCCACTAAATACTTTCTGTAGTTTCAATTAGTGGACGAAGATGGCGCATCAACAGGAATTGTAGATACAGTTAACAACAATAGGTAAGTTCTTACATTTTACCATATATGACTTGGCCTGTAATTTTTATGAACACAGACGATATACATATTTCATGTCGCTAGAATTATAATACAATCGGAGAATATATGAGACTGGTCATGCCCGGCGTTTCGGTGTTCCCACTTTTTTCTACATCATCTTTAGCATGGAACAGAACCGACATTATCTTTAGCAGGAAACAGAACCCACTTTGCTGTTATTAAATCTGTGGCATGGATCAGAACTAGCTTCAACCACCAAACAGATACTATTAAATAATAGTAATAGTAGTAAGTAATAGTTCTGATCGATGCCACAGATTTAATAACAGCAAAGTGGGTTCTGTTTCCTGCTAAAGATGCTGTAGAAGCTGTTCCAGGCTAAACATGATGTGGAGACAAAAGTGGCACTGCCAAACTCCGCGCGTGAGCACTCCCGTTTCCTCTCTGCTTATAAATCTTATAATCCCGAAGGATAAAAATCCTACATTCTGTGTTTTCTTCTTATCCTTCTAGGATATATTGTGGCTGAAGTAAGAAACAGAAAGCCATCGACGGTACTGAAGGCCACTGAATGTCCAGCTAAAGTCGATGTAGGTTTTGATCCAGGCTAAGCCCCGTAGCAGAAGTAGCAAATGTTACGGGTCCCGCATACAGGCGCTTCATCGAAGACACGCCGAAACATGAACGGGGAAGAGCGCCTGTCGATGCTAGGGGACACAGAGATACTAAGAAAATAACTTTGTTTACAAAGGGTGCGCTACCTTTGCACACAAGCGGCCCTGATACAAAGCCTAGGGCCCCGTGATAAAATTTGCTACGGGCCCCGCGCTGGCTTAATCCGGCACTTATTCTTGCATCTTGTAGATGACCTCACGCTGTTATTTTTATTTTACGCAAGAAGTAGCACTTCATAATAAGCGTTACAATTTTATTAATAAAAATCTTTAGATACATGTCATTGGTATAAAACATACGCATCGCCGGAACAAAAATACATACAAGCTGCGAGAATAACATTTCACGATAGTATATATTTTTATTTATAAACTATAAATATAACAAATCGAGTTGATCTCTTCGTAATATATATATATATATGTAACAAAAAGAACAATGGAATTAAAACATATAATAGTTACATGAATACGTTGCATTGTTCACTCAGATAATCTTGCAGAAATCTCTCAATAAAATTTATGCATTTAGGTCTAAGGTTCATTTTATTCGCGTCAATTGACTTTCTCGTGTTGTATGTTTCTTGTTTCGAGGATTTACTCGCGTTCCTTTGTAATTTCGCGTCATGGATTCAATATATTACAGACCATTACAGACCGACCAACATCAATTCTCATTAGAATCTTGCCGCCACTTCTGTGCCGCTTCTCGCCTCGCATCAGGCACTAATTGCGACTGCATGCCACCTAAAACGTTACTAGTGGCTTCGGTGGCCAAAATAATTGGCTTCACGACTGTCGGTGGTATTTGTCGTAAAACACCACCAACTGCGCCAGAAACTCCCTTCTGCTCGTGTTCTTCGCTAGCTACACGAACTAACTGATTTGCTGTTTCTCCCAATCCCTGAATAAATCATAGCGTTCTATTAAAATTTGCGTTTAGTACATGATTGGGACAAAAACAATTTTTCAGTTATCAAAATTTACCTCTTTCACTAGCGTATAAGCGTTAGCCATTCCTTCTCGAATGTCCAATGGTTGACTATATCTCTTCCGACGTCCTTTCTGCCCTTTGATTTGGCGCCTAACACTGGGCCCAGGACTGACCATGTCGTAAGTTGTTTCAGCGGTGCTTTGTATTGCGTGTATCAACTTAGAAGTTAATTCTAATGCTGCCATTGCCGTGGACGTGGTAAAACTATTTGCACCCCGTTGCAGGCCCCTAATGATTCTTCCATCTTTCTGGTATTGTTCAATGGGCAACCAAAAGAGATCTCGTATTCCTTGAACTACAACAGCAAAGGAGTAAATGAGTAATTAGATTTGAATATTCAATGTAGTACATTATGCAGTAAATGGAAAATAGAATATCTATATTAATACTTATGCTCACATAATTGTACCAACGAGTGTATAGGACCTACGCCGCCAAGCAAACTTGGTAGTTGATTCTTTTTAATATCTTGTAACCACTCGGAGAGCATAAATGTGATGAGCTTATCGAATCCCAAAAGTCCATGTCGATGTGTCAATCTTTTCAGTCTTAATTCAGAACAGTTCAGCTGTGCCAGTCCCATTAGGAGGCCCGCTAATGGTCCATGAGTGAGATCTACACGCTTCCCATGATAATCTAATCTAACAAGGACTTCAGGGGAAAATATTACACTCCTGCAACAAATAAAAGAAAAACAATGTTTACATAAATTATGCAATCAATCTTAGTTTTTTAGTGTCCTTACCTAAAATATATTGGCTGACAATCTTCGTGAACTTCTTGCGTTGCTTTTACTTTTGTTTTATTCTCTTTGATCATTAGCTCGTCCTCCAGCAGTATTAACAGATTCGGATTTATAGCATCGCTTTCCGAGGTATTCGTTGACAACGGAGCATTAGGCGTAGTGTCGCTCACGCTCATAACTGGCGGATAGTGGGTTGGCGTTCCTTGCTTAGACACCGGAGAAGATTGAGGATTGTTAGGTGTATTAGAATTCTCGGTAGTCTGCTTCGAATCGCTACTCAATTCGTTGAAGAACTCTATCAAGAACAATAGGCTGTCTTGGTCTATATTTAGACGCAATGGCAGTAGGCTGAGCTTTAAACAACATTCTTGAGCACATAATCGTGGGTCCGGTCTAACATGGACTACTTTCATAGCAAACATGTTCGCATGGGACTGTTTTGGTTTTGATTCGCTACTATATTGGTACAAGAATTTGTTGATCTGCGAGGATGCCAGCCTATCCCTAATTTCTATCTCGTTTATTAGCAATATTTGTCTTGCTGCTTCTACAGTGTTATCTGGATAGACCTCGTGTTGAAAGCGCACTTTATTTAACTGCAGTTCCATTAGGACATCGTGTTGCCGGCCTGGACCTCCCATTGCTTGCCATTCCGTAACTTCTTTAAAAACCTTCCCTCGCGGTGAATTTGGCACGCTACCAAAATGTATTTCATTGGGATTGGATTTGTTAAAAGTAACACTGTCGCACCAAGGAGATCTGCATATATTATCAAAATTACACGGTATATTCGGCGTTTTCATTGATATGTATACATACCGTTCTTGGGTTGTTGTATTAGGACGAATTATATTATCGTTAATAGTCACTTGTTTCTTGATTGGTGGCGAGCTATCAAAATCCTTTCCCCCGTACATGTGCCAAACCAGTGACATTTCACAGAGGGTATACCTTAAAATGGGAGCAGGAAAATGTCTAGGTGCTTTGAGTAAATCTGTTTTACCGAGCGGAACCGAAAAGTGGTTGTCTATTATCCTTAAAGATTCTAAACACAGCCAACGAACTTCCGGTACCCCGTGCCTAGGCATGATCCCTGTACCAGCCTCTTCTCCTAATATACAAAAATCATCGTTAGGGTCATCAGCCTCCATATTACATTCCGGCTTGGCACATAGTTCGGGGCTTTTATGCATTTCAGGTACTGTTTGCGACGGCGGATGGGGTTCGTCAGGAAAAAAGAACACCTCTACTCGATTTTCGGCTATCATTGTTTTATCATCCACGTTTGCACGTGTTCCTAAATGAGAACGATACCATTACTTGTGAATGTCCAACTGAAGCGCTTAGACGGTTTTAACAATTTAAAAAATCAACATTTTTAGTTCGTATAAATCAGTTTTGTATTATCCTAAAAATTTAACAGCTCCGCTGGATAATAAGGTTGAAGTTACCTTTCACAGTCTCTTCCATCGCTTCCTCCATTAAACTATTTACACGCTCTTCTTGACTCTTAGTCAACATATTGATAGATTCGTCCCCTAGAAGACTTTCCTCATCTCCAGAACTTGGTACTGTGATACTTTCCATGCTCTCTGTATTCGGTGCCAAGTCTCCATCGCTGGCAAAGTATGTCAACAATTGAATAAGAGCACGACCGGAATCCGAACACGTTCGTACATGGAGAACATTGTTGCTAGCTCTTAGATCCACTCTGGGTGCCCCACCACACATTTTATCGTTTAATCTCAAAGACAATTCGAGTAAGCCTACATCCATAACGCAGACATAATCTCGCTTTATGTCAACGGTTTTTTGTAGTTTATTCGAGATAAATAAGGCGATATCATCCGCTATGAAACGTAACGTCGAGGTATTTGTCTGCGCAGCGATGTTACTGGATACGCTAAAGTTACCAAGAGTCACCATTGCTCTGAGTGGTAAATATACCGGCCTAAAATCAAAGAAACTTTTCATTACCTGTTCATTGTAAACGTCTATTGAATTGATCAGAATAAAAACCTATAATCGATTGCACAATTCCAAAGGTGTAAATGCAGCTCCGTTAATATCCCTGGAGGACAATATCCAGCGACTGGGTGATGAGCTACGTCCAAGCAATCTGTCAGCTGCTTAAACCATGATGTACCAGTAGTGCACACTTTATGCCTGAGTGTTGCATTCGATATGCCTACTGCCACCCTAAAAGTCTATAAAAACAAACGTAAATATACAACAAATCGGACTGATAATAATTATTCGTTACATTCAGTAAACAAACTTTTATACGATGTGTCTGATGAGCTGTTTGTATTCGAATAGCAAGCATCAGCATATCTTTATCATTGTTGCTTGTTCCTATTACGTTTACTTCTGGCTCGCTTTTATATATAGCCTTTTGACAATGTCGCGGGGTATCGGTATTAATACGTCTCAGTGGAGGTGGTTGCGAAGGAGTGGTCATTAATCCGTAATGATCTAAAGACACCTCTTTTATCATGGCACACATGTAACCCAAATTTGAGTTCCCTTTGTAGGTAGGCACTGAAAATATCGTCGCGTCTTCCAATCTTATTATCAATTCCCCCTGTTGACCGGGTATAACATTGCGCATCGAGTCGCGAACAGGAGTGAACATGCAGAGGCAGCCTTGATCTATATTCAAAATTAGTGTTATTTGACTCTGACCATTTCTTGATGACTTGCTCGGGTGTTGTTTATAACTTTTATCAGCCGCAGAGTGAAATATGCCGTCCGAATCTGACTCCGATTCGGACTCATATTGAATGCCACTTTTACAAGTAGTGAATCTAAAATACACAACATATTGTACAGACATCTCAAGACAACTACAATATATCATTCTTGTTCAAATCTGCTACCTGGGATAGGCTGACTCTTGCAACAGGGTAGATGCCAAATCAAGACCAATGTAACTTTCCATATGTGAACTGTACTTTGGTCTCGGCGCAGAAGGCTCCCATAAAAACAGATCAGTGTTGAATCTATTAAAAAGCAATTCATAAAGATGCTTAGACGGTATCTGGACAGAGACGCATGGAAAGTTGATCTCCACTTGAATCTTAGAACCTCGAATGACTTCATCCATAAATTCTAGCATTTCTTCTCGGCTGCCTGGTATGATTAATTCTTCTCCTTCTCTGTTAACAACATTTTAGATCTTTTATTAGTTACTAAAATGGTAAAGATACTTTGATAGCAATGCTGTTCAGCAAGCCTTGTGGCGGGTATGGGCACACGCCGATGACCGCGGGCATAGATCAGGACAAAGTTAAGGACTAATCACGTCATTTGAATTAAAGCAGAGTGGTGAAAATTCTATGTCACGCAATTTCAATAGAATCGTCGCTGTTACTGTCTTCAGCCCATAACGACAATATGTGTGCGTGTGATGACACATGAAACGTTGCCCGCCAATTTGTTTATATCCGAAATAAAATGCACTGCTCGTACGGGCAATAGCTGAACAGCAGTGTATCATAGGAAATTATTAAGTAAATTTAGTTATTTGTATCAAGATGATTAAATCCTTTAAAACATTTTGTTAGACCAACCTATGTTCCGAATCATCTCTGTCCCCCTGTCCATGGGATGTAGAATGGGGTGTATCAGATTCATGAATCACCCTGTTGGAACTGAAAGGTGATGGTTGGTGCTTAGGCGTATTTTCTAAAGTTTCGTCTAGGCTTGAATCCGTTTCACCATCAGAACTATCTTCCAACTGACTGCTCAAACGCTGCGGATAAATCGTGATAACCACTCTAGCCCAGCCGAAGCCTTCGTTGACTTGCTGACAGGATGCATTGTTTTTCTCATCGGTAGTAACTTTGCCTATATTTATTGGCATGTCTGTGTCCGTTTCCACGTATGAAAGAAGCATCTTCCGAAATTGAACCTCGTGTTTTACCACAGAATGAGGATGAATCTTCACGGTAGAATGTATTTGCGCATCTTTCAACTTCAAAATCATGTAATCCGTTCTTACTGATCTTTTCCACCACGGTGCCCGATTCATATCGTGCAGTGGTCTTAAATCTGGTATTGGAAACCTATTTTTAAATTATTGACCATTTAAATGTGTAATGTGTAAAAAATTTTCATACGCCTTCACTTCTGTACTCGCATATTACCTTAGTTTTATTGTACACTGCGTCGAAGATACATTTATAACAGCTGCGAAGTTTGATAACGTTGGATTTTCTACGGCTTGATAAAATAAAGTTTGTTGATTCTGAAAAATATTGTATTTAATAACGAAACAGTTTAAATGACAATGAAATGCAGTATTTCCTCTGTAGTGTCGCTACACTCTTAAAATCACGTTTCATTTACGCGACATTATAGAAGAAATATTCTACAATATTGTGTACTTTATCACGACAAAACTCACGGTATTCTTGTTTTTTGATACTGGATTACAAACGCATATGGGTTGTGGATTAAGTAAAGCACATATCCTATCCACAATAGTTATATCTACTTCGCTTTTGCATGGCTCCAATTCAATGCTAAACATACATTGATATAGGTTTAATTAGACTAGCTTAAATTGATTCTATAAATATAGATTAAAACTTACTCAACTTACTCAATTTCTGTACAAGGATGCGTGTATTTCATTAATTGGGCATGTCTAGCGCTCTGAGCATCTTCCGCATATTTAAATTTCATTTTGAAATCTGTTTTATTGGTGAAACCATGATTCGTCGAGTTCTCTTTTTTAAAATTAAGCAGTTCTACATATTCCGTCGGAGATGTTCCTTTAGAACTGGAACTGTTCGAATCAATTAAGCATTCTACAATTTCTAAGCTAGCTAAAGTCAACGTTCCTGATATTATAGAAGACAATGTAGTAGTCTTTTCCCTTCCTTCCATTACTAGAGGTGCAGCAAGCAATCTGTAAGAAAACCAAAATGACCGATTAGGACTATTAAGACTATTACAATTAAGATCAATAAGTTTTAATTCAACGTGTACAATTATTTGCGCGCACCTAATGTGACTCAAGTGACAAGCGTCTAAGAGCAATTTAGATGCCTTGTCGAAATCTTTATTTCCATATCCACCAGCTGCAAACAGTCCTAGCTGCTTGAAAAATTCATCTGCTGAATTTTTCATTTGTTGTATACTAGAACATGTTAGACCACCACCATTGACACACGTCGTCAATATATCTTCATGTAACAGAATTACAGCTATGGAAGATACTCTCACATGGAAATGAGAAGTTTCAGCAGAGGGGCCATTGTCAACACTATGTCTATGTTTACGCTGCTTTGGTGCATTCGAAGCCAAGGTTTTCGAGCTAATACTACTGGCGGATATGCTTGTATCCATACTAGCTTTACTGCTTGCGATAGAATCGCTCATCGCAGAAGATCCTGGTAACCGCATTGGTAGAAACTCATCCTCGTTATCTGACTCATCCAAAGATGCTGTTGACCAGCCCTGTGTATGCCTTAAATCCTACAATTCCATATTTATGATTAATTTCTTGTATATTTTTAAATGTTCAATCATATATAATAATACCATAGTACGCAGTCCCTGCGTTGGACATATTTGATGGATAAGTTCTCGTTCTACGCGATTGAAATCACTGCCAGCCATAGGTTTCTCTGTGCATGTTCTTGGTGCAACGTTACTAATGTCTTCTAAGTCTGGAGATGCTAATCCATGTCCTAATTCCAATAAAACATGCATCTGTCGAGGGCTCAGGAACGAAGTAAAAGATCCCAGAGTTACTTCTAATTCTACCTAAAGTAATGAATATTTCTTTACTTTCTGCCACATACATTAAAACGAGGCATCAGCATACAAAAACACTCATTGCTTAATTTCAATCATTTGACTTTACCTTTGGCCCTGAAACACCTTCCCCTTGCTTCAACTTCAATCTTATTTCTTGTCTGCCTGCCAACTTAGCAAACATTATAGGATTGGATCCGCTTAAGTTATTAAGAATATTTCCCTCTGGAGGAGTTTGGGTATTTTGAACGGGAGATATTTGTGCTGAAGAAAATTGACCATCTGAATTCTGTAACAAAAACATTCCACAACATTTTTTTCCAGGTTTTCAATTTTATGTATTTTCTATTTTGACTAAAGCCTCCAAAAAAATATTACTTTAGAATCTGGCGTGGAACCCCTACTCGTTGCTATTAAACTTCTTGAGAAAGTTCTTGCTCGAGATGGAAATTCATCTGTATAAAAAGACACACCCTCCACATAGAAGCGTTTCGTAGTGAATGCTGACACAATATAACTCTTTGTCGCCTGACTGGGATCTAACGAAGTGCTACTTGGGTCTAAGCCTGCTTCATCCGAATATTCCAGATTTTTTATATACATTTCTATTGCAACTCCTGTGGAAGAATCTAGTGGCACATGTTCTAAACGTATTATGGTATCTATAAATCTCACTTTCACCCTGCATAAAACTGAAATAAAATTGTTACTAATAAAAAATATTTATCCTTTAAACTTTATGTATTGTACATCCAAATCCATACTTGAGTCTATTGTTTGTGCAAACAGTTCTATTCCTTCCAATGGCTGAGAATTCCCAGCATTACTAGCATCTTCTTGCAAGCATTCTTGTGCAAGCTGCATGCTAGACGTCATCGAACTCCACATAGACTCGAACATCGACGTTCCGCTTTCTGTTCTTTGTCTAGGTTGAACAGTTAATCTGAGACTGGTTACCTCCACGTATGTCGCTTCACTCAACAAAGCTGACCATGGTATACTCATGGACATCTCTGCTATAAAACCATCAATGAATTCCAATGGGAGATTTTGTTGTTCTCCCATTTCATTGAGTGCCTATTAACAAGAAAACATATAAAAAAAACAAACTTTTCATTCCCCTTAAAAGTGATATTGAACAAGAGAGATGGAGTCCCTTTAAACAAGAAATGTAAATCACACTTGTCATCTCTTTATCTTTGTCATTATTAAACAGAGGCTAACAAAGAGAAATGAAACAAAGGAAATGACAATACCTGCACATCAAGGCTAACATTGGTTACACGACCAGTTCCATTATAAAGATCTACAGAGAGCTGATCCAATGTCAACTTTTCCTCGAGAAATTGACCAAGATATCGTTGTAGAAGATATCTGCAGGCCCGTTTTTTGATCCCCTGTGACCAAGGGAAACATCCCAACCAAGACATTTTATCGTCGCGTTTGACAGTCCGAATCTAAGAAAGACAGGATTTTGGAGGGTTTGTCTCCCGTCATGCGTCTTGTGTTAGGCCTGTTATTCGGGCACGGTGCATAGAAAACAATTTATCCACGTGAATTCCATCTTCCTAGCACGTGTCCAGCTTGGTACAATGATCCTTAACATAATACGATGATTTGGATGTAACGGGGGTTCTAGCTGCGTAATGTTTTCCTTCGTTTACACTACATTTACACATACACATGCTGACGCGCGGGTACAGTCGCGCCTGACTATCGGACAACACTGTGAAACGAAATTATACTGATTGACTAAAATCAGCTGACTTTCGGTAGAGACGCGCACTGATACTCGAATTTTCTAATATTCCTTCACATCCTGTATCAATGCGATTTCAATAGCATTTCTAACACGAATGATACAGCAATTTCGTTACACTCGCTTATAAATCTATTTTTTCCTGTTTATCAACGAGAATTATTCATTTTGCTTCTCTGATCAGCGAAACAGTACGGAAACTTATAACTTTACGTGAATCAAATTCGTTCGTATCATATCGTGTCATTGGTCATTATTTTTATTGCAATTTTCAAAGAAATTTTCTTCTATTCAACTAATATTGCTTCACCACATAAAATGTAGTAATATGCATATAGCGTGATAGCGATTAATTTTTATTTCACATATATAAGTGCATGTATGCATATATACAAAAATATATGTATATATATATACGTGTGTGCGTGCGCGCGCGGGTGTGTGTACTTGAACTGTAAGAAAGTGTAAATGATTCATATTACAATCTGTCGAAACAAATGTGTTTTCTATTCGAATACGCTTTGTTTCATTACGAAATAGTATAATAGTGTGTACGTATTTAATATTCTTTGCATTATCATTTTCTGCATCAATATAAGCATACGCACAATTCTTCTATAAATCATCAAAAGTTCGATCACGATAAGATTTTCGTAATTATTGTAATACGCCTGACTGATGAAGTAGTTTTTATATTTACTGTTTAAACATATAATATACCTGCCTTTATAGAATTATTTGACGTTCCATAATTTGAAAATTTGTTTCGAAGGTAGAATATTTGCAAAGTTTACCAGACTGGCCGAGCCAACCAATTTCACATTGTTTCACATTTAGCTAAATAAGGTATTTGCTACCAAGTTCCAATGTATTGGACTCAGTCAAATTGTCATAGAAATTATTCAGTAGCTGATGAAAATTCTCATCTATAGACGTGTTGCAGACAATCAAATTTCTCTACTGATTGACAAAATGGCTTTAACAAATATATTGCTACTCAGCCAGATATCTGGATATATTGTAGCCTTTATTTTATCACTTTGTATTATCATACCTATGGGTCTACATCAAGATGAATTTAGGTATTTGCATTGAGTAAAACAATTTACAATAGTTCATATGTGTGACACGTTGTTATTGTAACTTTCTTTTTCAGGGGACATTGCTTATTATTTTCAACAGGAACATGGCAAGAATCTGATGGACAATTTGTTGTAAATTGGGCCTCGCAGGCTTATTGTCATTATACGATATTCGTTGGTTTGTTCTTACTTTTGACATCTGCTATACAAATTTATAGATTATCTGTATTAATGTATCGTGGCGAAGACAGCTCTTTCTTGTCTGCCTTCATAGACGTTGTTAGTTCAATAGTTCTTACAACAGTAACGTTAATTGCTGCGATTATTGTCACTCTTGGATTCATGACTTGGTGTCAAAATATGACAAAAAGATTTCCATCGTGTGAATTAGCAGCTGGAAATGACATTGATAAAGCTGATGGTATAGATACGTCTGGTTTTCATATAGAATTGGGTGCTGCTCAATTCGGAACATGGACCAGTTTGTCTATTTGGGTTGGTTTATCAGTTTTTGCAGTCTTAAAATTATTACGCTATCATCAGTTGGAGAATATGAAGGTTTCTATGTATAGAGAAAGGCAAAGATTGATAGAAGCAGCCAGAAGTAATGAAATCCAGGAAATAAATTAGGAGTATAGGAATATTATGGAAATATTTGAAATATAAGAATATAAAAATGCCAATGTCCCGATTATATTGAAGCTTTCTTTAAAGAAATGTTTGTACACTGTAAAACTTTATCACTTTGTTATCAGTTTTACATACTCGCAATATCTAATTTATAGAATTGATATGGCATAGTTTGATTTATTACAATTTTCTATTAAAAGGAATAAAACAATTAAAAAGTTAAGTATAAGTTTCTTATGATTAGAAGAAGTATGGTAAAATGAGTTTCTCTTTGTTAAAATTATATAAGTTGTTATTTAGTTTATAAATTTTACACATATCAAGACTGGATAAAATTGCGATTTACATGCTTTGTAGTTGGCATGAATATATACTTCTACAACAGTAGGATAATCATTTATAACTTAACTAACTTATTATTAAAAATGTAAAGTATTTTCATCGTATTGTAGTTTCTGCCACTTGTATATACAGCATATAAGACTAGGAAAAGCATAATACAACATAGTTTATGCATTGCAATTAGTATAGTCACCTTTAATGGAGAAAGATAGTATTGTACATTTTATAAATATATGTGTATATTTATATATAAAAATATCGAGTGTATATATAATGTAACGTTAAAAATAACATTACTTAAATATATTTTGTAAATATATATGTAACATATTCTTATAATACACAAATAATATAAGTGTGCATACAAATTTATTATTCTAAGAACTCTAGATCTGCAAATAATAATTCAAGTGACATAACAGAGAGAGTTTAAATGTTTAATACTTCTCTACATATTCCGAGACTATTTCTACGAGTGCCTACGGGACACCGCCTTTTAGGTGGATCAACTATTATAAATGGTTCGACATCTGCTGGTACACATTCTACGCCAAAAGTAGTTTCATTTACACCCAGTACTCCCTTGGGAGCGCATGGACCACCTATTGTTCTCAGAGGATAACATACATTATTGTACTGTACCAAACCATCTTCTAAGCATGGGTTTTTTACACATCGTGGCGTTGCCTCATTTGCAGGCAATACTACATAATTCTGAGGTGGACAAGGTCCTTGTCTATAAGCCGCATGACAACTGTCGTTTAGAGGAAAATATAAAAATGTAGGTTTACAATCGCATATCCATACACTTTTATTTCCATATCCAGGATAAAGATACATATTTTCAGGACATTGACCTGATGCAACTAATGGCAAACGTTCTGTCATCTAAAAAAGGCAAGTGTATCAAGTATTTTCAATTACTATGCATGACACAAATTAAATTATTATTTAAATACAATTACCACTCCGGCGGTGTTACTAATAGGAGGTATGTCATCATCTTTTGGAAATACAATATCTTGACAAGATATTATATTATTCCATATAACCAATGTAACACAAAGAATTATCCACTTCATTTTATCTATACAATAGCACTTAATTGTTAAAATATGAAATGGCAACGAATATTTATTTTTTTTTTAAACAGGTTATTTAAGTTGTAATTTGATGTGAAAGTTAACTTGCATTATTGAATATTAATATCTACTGGAGATGCAGATATAACTATACTTTGCTGTACCTATTTAATACAGTGTATGTACTGTTCATTGAATGACCTGGCTGCCTGGCTGCCCCTGAGATTTCAAGGTCAGCCATCGTTGAAAATAAGAGTATTAAAATCATTACCCAATCACTACTGAGTATTAAAATCATTAACCAATAGCTATCTTCAACTACTAGTGGATGTATTGCTATGTAGATGAAGGAAATTTTTTCTCTGCTACATATAATTGAATGTAAGGAGTACTACAAATGTAAAAAAATTATTTAACATTATTAATACAATAAAGAAGTATATTTTCTATATAATAGAATTCATATTAATGTATCATTAATAAAGGAACAATATGTCTATTGTTCCTCAGTCTTAGAATCCTTAGCTTTTTATTGTTTACTATTATCATAATCGTGATTTTCTTGTTCTTCGAATACATAATTATTGTAAACTGATTTAATATCGGCTGCATTCGATGTAAATATGCTCTCCTCAAATTCTGGCCAGGAACGAAATTCTAAATAAAGATCGTATATCTGTTCGATGCTCAAATCACGGTATTGAGTGAATAGATTGAAATTCATAGCTATCAGTCGCACACCGCAACCTGGTATTAATTTTCTGAAAGAATTAATTAGTTGCACATATAGTGATTTAATGCGTATTGAATACTTACTACGATTGTAACAACACAATTACTTACTCCATTGAAGGTATCACTCGAACAGTTGGTTTATATAAATTATGTCGAACAAAATACCAAAAGTATAGCAAATCTTCTTTTCCATGAGTCGATATCCGAGTCTTACGTTTTGGTTCAATTTTGACAACATACAAATGGGATAAATCTTCATCGGGTTTATTCAGTTCTACTCTTGTCGATGAGAGTTTGTGTACATGTTTAGTTAGTTTCTTTTTGATTTTTCCTTTGTTCCATGGTATGAATGCTCTCCTATCTACTTTCCCAAAAACGTGATAATCAAATATTGTTTGAAACATAATGCTACTAGATCTCATTACCGGAGAAGTAAATTTCTAAAAATTAAACACACACACATTAATAGTTAAAAATATTGTAAGAAGATTCTATAATTATAATTGTTAAGAAGATTCCATACTAACATTCCATATAGACGGTGGTATAGCGAGATAAAATATAGGCCGCCCATATGACATAAAGCATGATTGAAATACTGTGCTTAATATTAAATGCCTTAGGAACGATACCTTGTTAGTTGCACCAATTATTTGCATGCAACTTTCCTCGTTCCATTGTTTATGTTGCACATTATTCAATAGATCATATGTATTCTGAGTGTTATTATTCATATTACCTATATGCATTGACTTCGATACAGTATAAAGATCTGCTCTCTGCAGACTTAATTTTGTAGAGAATTTGCTACATAATTTATTTAAATTAGGGAAAAACCTTGTTTCCTTTTCGTACATATGAACAAACGGGATATCAATCTTGAGCAATTCCTGAGTTATAAAACCCAAACCAGGATTCATTTCTATTATATGCGATGTGTTTTTTAACAAATCATCTTTAATTAACGAGACAACTTGCGCAGCTACTGTGTTATCAATTAAGTATAAGTCCGTTGCAGTTGTACTCACTGATACATACTGTTGTGGAATATTATATGTACGTCCTAGATGAATCCTTTCTATATAGTCAAGGAGAATATTTCTTTTATATGATACGTTTTCGTTTATATGTCGTACCAATTGTGTTGAATGTTTTCCCAGCTTATTTCTTGACAAATCAAGAAAATTATTATTATAAAATTTTCGCAGTAGCAACATAAAGTTACGCGATGATAATAATAAATTTTTCGGCGTCATCCTTGACGCGTTCGATTAATTTTTTACTTTCACTAAAAGTATAAAATTCAGATGTTGATAGATGCGCGTAAGGTTAGATTATTAAACATTCTTTTGTAAGTACTTAATGCAACAAGCATGTATTTTGAATGAATTTATTTTCAATAAATTATATCATATTACACTGTATTATTATATTTTATTATTGTTCTTTAAATTAGTTAATTCTTTACACTCTACTTACATATACATATGTAAATATATGTACTGTACGAAATTGTGCCATTTGTGCCCCCTATGATAAAAAATAAATTGACACACATACTACAATACGAATAAAACGCTAATGTAGTATTTGAAACATTATTTCGTTGTATTATTTTACTGTGCAAAATTATTTTAGTCATTGATAGTATACAATATGTTTAGTTATCTTCACAATAAATTACACAGGACGTGTAAATATATATTTTACTTTGCTATAACATTATATGGTTATTGACACGTTGATTATATATTAACTACATTACTATTTAAATATATAAAACTTTGTAAGTATTCTCTCTTCTACGTATATTTCTTTTGCGTTATTTATTAATACATACATATTTAAATCGTCTTGTATATATAAAAGATTTTACTTGTATATATACAAACAGCTGTTTAATAGTGAATTGTGTATTGATATTATTATTATTAATGGTAATGTCAATTTTACAATATAAAAATACGACAGGACGTTTTAAAGAATTATCTATTTAAGTATAGATTTTTAATGATTTTATACGAGATATAAAATTAACAAAAATAAACTCAATTATACATTGTATAAATTTTTCTTTCCTAAATATATAGTTATATAAATAATGAATATCTGAAATATATTCAATACATATTGTATTAGTGATTCATCTTTGAAGTTCCTATTTATTACGATAAGAAATCATTGAAATAACGATATGGAACTTTAAAAAAGTTAATTACTAAAGTTTACAACTTTCATGTGTATGTATTACTTAATACAACCTTGAGAAATGATAGCGTTGTCCTTATAGTGTTTTTGTAGCTAGAACCAGAATGAATATATACACAACATATTGAAAGTGTTCATAAAAGGTATAGTTCTCTGATCTTTAAATAACAGTGTCATTTCCTGTTGTTAACAGGAAAATTTGAGATATGGCTCAGACCGCATCCTTAATATCACGTATAGTGGCATCTTCTGTATTTGCTACTGTGAAAGCAGGTAAAATTATAAGAGATATTATGAGTCATGGAGGTCTAAATATAGTAGAAAAAGGCAAGAATGATTTACAAACTGAAGCTGATCGTTGTGCTCAAAGGTGTATTATTGCCTCGCTAAGTTCTCAGTTCCCAAATGTTACTATTATTGGCGAAGAAGAAGCATCAAACTGTGATGTACCATTCGATTGGATGGTGTCAGAGGTGGATCAAGAAATATTAAAACTGAAAGTACCAGCACATCTGGAAAATATTGATCCTAAAGATGTGTGTGTTTGGGTAGACCCATTAGACGGTGGGTATGCGTTTCAATTAACACAAATAAAAAAGACAAATGTTATAGCTTGTTAGATATGTATACATAAAAATTAAATAAAATTTCAGGAACATCAGAATATACACAAGGGCTTGTAGAACATGTTACAGTCTTAGTAGGAGTGGCAATTGGACAAAAACCAATTGGAGGAGTAATACATCAACCATATTATAAAAATAGTGATAGTAGTATATTGGGACGAACTATATGGGGCATTAACGGTGTAGGATTTGGTGGTTTCTCGCCGGTAGCACCTATAGGTGGAAAGAGAATAATTACGACTTCACGGTAAATTTTGGTTTTACTATCATTAAAGCTGTACTCCATTGTGATTAGTAACAACAAAAATGTTATATACCTTTTCAGTTCGCATTCAAATAGTAATGTTCAAGCAGCTGTGAATGCTTTACATCCTGATGAAATTTTACGTGTTGGCGGTGCAGGATATAAAGTAAGAATATTTGTAAAATTAATAGACTCAAGTTTATCAGAGTGGCTTAACATTTTTATTTTATCATAGGTATTACTTTTATTGGAGGGCAAAGCTCATGCTTGTGTATTTGCAAGTAGAGGTTACAAAAAATGGGACACCTGTGCACCCGAGGCTGTTCTTCGTGCTGTTGGTGGCACTCTAACAGATTGTTTCGGAGAACTTTATTCATATAATGCAGAAACGTTATTATCAAATGAAAAAGGTGTATTAGCTACTGCTCCTGGTGAGGATCATCAGTGGTATATAAGTCAAATACCAGACGAAGTAAAAACATTGTTAAAACAGTAATGTACTACATAGTTTGATTTTCATTATCAGAGATCTAACTTATGGGTTTATGCATTTTTATTCAATATATATATAACAAAGTATTCCAGGATACGGAATTAGAGCAAAACGTTTTTGGGATTATATTTTATAAAGATTTCAGCTCTACACACAATTCAAAACAAATTGAACAATGTCTCTTACGTCTCAACGTTTTAAAATAAATATAAAAATAAAGCAATAAAAAATTAAAAACTTGCAATGTTTACTCAAAATACCAAGACTTTACAATTTTGATTTAAATGTATCGCGTAATGATCGACGTAGTATTTTCCCTGACGCAGTTTTAGGAATACTATCAACGAATTTGATGCCACCCCGAAGTCGTTTATGACTCGATGCGCGTTCTGTAACAGTTTCCATCAGTAAAAAATAAAGGTATACATTTGGCTGATTTCCAATACTTACCATTTACAAATTTAACAATGTCCTCAGTTGTTATGTCAGATCCATCTTGTTTAACTACAAAAGCAGCTGGTAATTCGCCTGCTTCTTCATGTGGTATTCCAATCACTGCTGCATCTTTAACTCCAGGACATGTTAATAGTAATGCTTCTAGTTCAGCTGGTGGAACTTGATATCCTTTGTACTTAATAAGTTCTTTTAAGCGATCTACTACATAGAAATAATACTGTTCATCATAATACCCTATATCTCCTGAATGTAACCAGCCATCTTTATCAATTGTAGCTTTTGTAGCTTTCTCGTCGTTGTAGTATCCTTTCATTATTACATCTCCTTTGAAATATAATTCTCCAATCTCGTGTGGCCCTAAAGGTTCACTCGATTCGTTCCCATTTATTGGCATTACTTTTGCTAAATATAAATATAATGCAAATATTAAAGCAATATTATGAAAAAAAGTACGTTTATTGTATTACCTGAAATTCCAGGAACTAGTATGCCTACACTTCCATACTTTGCACTATTATTTGGTGATATAAGTACAGCCAGAGTAGTTTCTGTTAATCCATACCCTTGTTTGATGTTTCTCATGTTTAATCTTTTGGCAACTACCTTTGCAATATTTTCTGACAAATGTGCTGCACCACACCTGATCAAATATAAGCAATTACTAATTATTGAAATTTAATAATGGAACTTACTGTTAGAAATAGACTTACCAAATATCCTTAACACTGGATAAATCATATTTATCCACAATAGGATGCTTTGCCAGGAATATCATAAGGGGTGGTACGAGAGTTATATATTCAATTCTATACTTTTCTATAGTTCGTAGAAAGATAGTTTCCTCAAAACGTGATAAAATGATACTCTTATTTCCAAATGCAAGTCTTACAAGAAGTACAGAGAAAGAATATGCATGGAAAAATGGTAACAAAGCTAATGTTATTACATTAGTATTCAAAATCTCAGGTGTTGAAACTGCAAGACATCTTATTACTGCTAATAAATTTTTGTTTGTTAACATTACTCCTTTTGGTAAACCTGTTGTGCCGCTAGAGTATGGAATGACTGCTACATGATCATTATCAACGGGACAAGCATGGAAGTTACTACCAACAATTATGTCTACTATTAAATTTTTCATGCTGGGAAACTTATTATCGTGTGATTCCGTTAACATTATTAGCTTTGGCGACCAGAATAATTCAGGATAAACTTTGAGCATGTTCATGGAACCAACTTTTGATACAAAAATGTATTTTGGCTTTGTAATGTTTAATGCATATTTTAATTCTCTTTCTGAATAGAGTGGATTCAACGGACTAACAGTAACACCTAGATAAAATGCAGCACACATTGGTATACAAAATTCTGCATTGTTTTCGCTGCATATAGCAATACAATCATTTTTCTTTAATCCCTGTTTATCAAGAACAATTGCCAGCTTCCGACTGTCATCCAAAATCTCCTTAAATGTTTGTTCTTTTCCTGTATGAGCGTCTACCTAAAAGTATTTTCATTTTTTTAATAAAAATATGGTAATAATTTATTCATGAAAGGGATAAAGATAACATTTAAATTATTTACTTGTGCCACCCAAGATCTATGAATGCTTAGTTGATTTAAAAGTAATTGTCCTATAGACAAATTTTTAAATTGTGGAATTTTATCAGCTGGTCCATGCAAGATATTTTTCTGTTGCATTTTGAAAATATTTTACTGTACAGTTCACTGAAAAAGAACATCATTTTCCATTTTTGTAGTATGAAATTATACAAGTAATTATTTCTGGATAGATTCGAGATATTAATTATCTATGATTGGAATTTTTTTATAGAATTGTTAGTCGTTATACTGTCGTTCCTTATTTGTAGAAAATTATCGATGTATTTACACATATTTAATTCTGTTTTTTTTTAAACTAACGAATATTAATAAATAATTCTTTAAAAGCAACATACCGTGTCAATTTACCCTTATGGGTGTGTTATAATAATATACGCGTGCTACTTATATAGAAGACCGGCAAATTAATGGGGGAGTACAGGGGAGTAGCATGGACATGGGGAGTAGGTATTTCAAGTATTTCATAAAGTACGCAACGTATATAAATTCTTTCATTTCATAATTGTATGTAACATCGTTTTCAGAACAATCAACGCAAACATACCACTTCAAACTTATTTATAATATTATATCTACATTTATTTTACACCCTCATAATGTTTATATCATTTTTTTATTTAGAAATTTGAAGCTTCAATGCGTCAGTTGTGTCTTAGATTAGGTATAAGGATAGACCTATCATCCAATATATTTTTGCGGCCCATTTTTCGGGGCTACGTAACCCCATTACCATTTTCATTTCATGTGATTTAAACGAGTTTATGCCAGAATCTTCGTGCCATAAATAAATAAATAAATCTATTTCTGTTCTGAATCGTTGTTTCGCTTGCTGGATTGCTTCATTTGCATGCAAATGGGCGAAATGAAAATGGTAATGGGGTTACGTGACCCCAAAAAGTGGGCCACAAAAATACATTAGATGATAGGTCTATCCTTATAGCTCGTCGTGGTGTAGGCTTTGGGGGCTCGATGGGGCTCGATCTCCAGAGGCCTAAATAAAAAATTGACAAAATGAGTTAGCCATGTATAAAATAATAAGAGTAAAGTAAAAATGAACGAGTAATAAAATAAAATATATATTACAGTACTGCGACTTCTCAACAAACTATAGTACTTTGCCCACATCTGGTAGATGAAGTAATCATGGAACACGATATGTTAGCTGAAGCCGGATCTATAATATATATAGTCTAACAATAAGGTTTGTGCTTATATCTATAGATCGTCTGTGGGTCTGTGGGTGTGGTCAGGTGTGGTTGTGTAAAACTGGTGAAACACTATGAAAGTGTATGAAAGCCAAAGGTGGCAGCACTGTGCTAGGTGTTTCATATACCGTTAGAGTTTGTGATCTGAGTTTACGTTGCTGTAGATTAAATATGAGTAAACGGTGAAAACAGTTTGTGATCACTGAATTTACAAACACATATTTTGGGAAACGATTAACAAAATAATTGTACACTCCATCAAAAGAGTACGACAAAGTGTGAAACATGGGTGTACCTGCATTTTTTCGATGGTTGAGTAGAAAGTATCCTTCTGTGATCGTCGAATGCATCGAACAAAAGGTAGGTTAGATTGTTTGTTTGGGCTATGAATAATTTATTTATTTTGTTGCGAATATCACTTGTACAGGCAAAGCTTATGATTGTTGCAAAGAATTTGCGATTTTTTTAAAGTATAGTAATAATTTTAAATAATCGTGATGTGTCTCATGGTTTTGTAAACATTTATTGACAGCTGTATTTGCACTACTGTACTGTGACAAAAATGTGGTAATAATGCGTAACAATTGTTGCCATGTAATTCAATGTTGAGCATGAAAATGAATGTACATTGTTACACTGAAATGTGAATTTAAGATTTTTTAAATAGTATATTCGTTTTCTAGCCTGTAAGTACGAATGGTGTGCGGGTACCTGTAAATTCAGCGGATCCAAACCCAAATGGCGTGGAATTTGATAACCTATATCTTGACATGAATGGTATTATACATCCTTGTACACATCCAGAGGATAAGTAAGTATTGATCAAATTAATCAGTAGACTGAGGATCTGTATGCAAAATAAAACTATGCTGCATCGATTGGAGGAAGCAGTAGTTAAATAAATGTTCATTTCACTCCTTATTGTCTTTTCAAATTGAAAACAATATGACACTATTTTTTTAGTGTTTCATACTTCACCCAGTTAATTTCTTCATAAATGCATAAAAATCCGCAGTCTTAACACTTTACCGACTGGTTGAACGTCCTATACATGTCTCACCGGTCATTCGGCTGTAAACATTTCTCTGACACTGGTTTTGTTTGGGCTTGGACAACCGATTCACAGACAACTGGTTGAAAATGTTTTATATCAATGAATGATGTGATTGCAGACCAGCACCAAAAAATGAGGATGAAATGATGGAAGCTATCTTTGAATGCATTGACCGTCTGTTTCGCATCGTAAGACCTAGGAAGTTGCTTTACATGGCCATTGACGGAGTTGTAAGTGTCTTTCTTTAAACTAAATAGAAAGAATTATTAATTGCGTGTCAGTAATATGATTATACATTCAAGTAATATTTGTAGGCGCCTAGGGCTAAAATGAATCAACAGAGATCGAGGAGATTTAGGGCATCGAAGGAGACTACTGAAAAAGTCAACGAAATTCAAAGAATACGTTCTGAATTGGCATTGAAAGGTGCGACATTGCCACCAGAAAAACCCAAGGAAGATCATTTTGATAGCAACTGTATTACACCGGTTTGTAAAATTGAATTATGATGTATTAAGGTGTTAGAGGAAATCATTTTTTTAAATTACGGTATTCTTTACAGGGTACACCTTTTATGGCAAGATTATCAAAATGTTTACATTACTATATTCATGACCGTTTAAACAGTGACCCTGGTTGGAGAAACATAAAAGTGATCTTAAGCGATGCAAATGTACCAGGCGAAGGAGAACATAAGATAATGGATTTTATACGCAAACAAAGAGGTAAATCAAAGTTATTACAATTAGTACAACTTCTTTCTTGCGTGCATATATTAAATGGCTATTTTTTTACAACAGCGCAACCCGATCACGATCCTAACACGCAACACGTTTTGTGCGGAGCAGATGCTGACTTGATTATGTTGGGACTCGCAACGCATGAACCGAATTTTACGATTATTCGTGAAGAATTCAAACCAAATAAACCAAGACCGTGCGACATATGCGGTCAATTGGGTCACGATATGAAAGAATGTACGGGTTCAGAGCCAAATCAGAAAGAGGAAGAGAATGCTTTCGGATCCGAATGCCAGTTCATATTTGTGCGGTTAAACGTACTCAGGGAATACTTAGAGAGAGAGTTGCAAATGCCTAATCTACCATTTAAGTATGATTTTGAACGAGTTATCGATGATTGGGTGTTCATGTGTTTTTTCGTAGGAAATGATTTCCTACCTCACCTCCCATCATTGGAGATTAGAGAGGGGGCAATCGATAGACTTGTTAATTTGTATAAAAAAACAGTATACAAAACAGGAGTGCGTAATATTTGTTCAGTCCAACGATATTCTTTGTTTAAACAATAACATTGCCGATGTTAATAATTTTTTCTTACAGGGTTTTTTAACAGATAGCGGTGACGTGAATTTAGATAGAGTTCAAATGATCATGTCTGACCTCGGTGATGTCGAGGATGAAATTTTTAAGAAGAGACAACAAAATGAATTGGCGTTCAAACAGCGTGAAAAAATCAAGAAGAATCGAATGCAAGCAATCAGTAATTACAAGCCTAAGTGGATTCCTACTGGACAGTTTGCTCCTACGGTATACTTCATTATTGAAAATTTATTGGTGATAGTGTCCTTTTAGTATTATCAGTGATATTGTTGAATATATATGTATTTGATGACAGCCATTAGGCGAACGAGTTAAGCCGGTAGAGAATGCACGTTATGAAGCTTATCAGATGCGTGTCCAAGGTAGAAACTACAGCACTTCCAATGCAGAGAGAGGTTCTAGCACAGCTCTGGAGAGTATGATACGTCCAGAGGTACGGTTGCGCATTTCAATCTTTATTTTGTTGTTGTTTTTACGGATTACTCATGCCCTTTGAATATATTGTAGAAATCGTCTACTGGGATAAAGAAACGTACTGCCGATGAAATGGAAACCGCGTCAGACGATGATCAAGCGCATGACGAAGTAAGATTGTGGGAAGATGGTTTTAAAGATCGTTATTACGAATCGAAATTTGATGTTTCTCCTGATAATCTGCAATTTAGGTAATACAACTCAAGTATATTAAGATGGGCTATCCTGACCTCACCGACACGATTTCATCGACACGTTTAGATCCCGGACGTGAAATGCTTGTCAATGAAATGCTTGTGTGAGGTCATGGTAACCCCATTACAACAAATAAATAACCTCAGCAGCCATATTTATAAATAACTTTCGGACTGTTTATACAGAAACAATGTAGCTCTACAATATGTACGGGGTCTGTGTTGGGTTCTACGATATTACTATCAAGGTTGTGCGTCGTGGAAATGGTACTTTCCGTACCATTATGCCCCTTTTGCTAGTGATTTCATTAATATCGGTGGTTTATCGACAGAATTTGAAAAAGGAACAAAACCTGTAAGTTGAAATCAAATTGGTAAACGCATAGAAATTATTGATAAACAACTAATCTCAATTATTGTTGCAGTTCCGTCCCCTAGAACAGTTAATGGGCGTGTTCCCAGCAGCTAGTAGCAAACACGTTCCTGCTCCGTGGGCGAAGTTAATGAGTGATCCCGTAAGTTTAGTAGTTACGTTACAAAAAAAGTTGAACACGTATTATGATATTTAACTAATATTCACGAAATCATTTGCAGAGATCACCGATTATAGACTTCTATCCAGAAGATTTTAAAATAGATCTGAATGGCAAAAAGTTCGCTTGGCAGGGAGTTGCTTTGCTCCCATTCGTGGATGAGAAAAGACTATTTAAGGCTTTGAAACCATACTACGAGAATCTGACAGAAGCAGAAAGTATTAAATTTTCTTAAACTTCGTTAATATACAGTTTTCCCCCACGTCACACGAGACGATAGAAAAACTATTGAAATTTGTTGCTGCTTCACAGTCGAAGGTAAACTGGAAGTTTTCATGAGCGAATCTTCGTGTAAAGGCTCTCTTGCTTTAGTTCTGTCGTTTATCGCTTTTTCCCTTGAAGGTTTGCGTATTGGCAGACAAATAGGAGACTGTCAAAATGTGATGGTAGGGGGAAAATACTGTATATTGTGTCCAATTCCAGGGTAGTTTTATTTAATGTATTATTGTTTCGTAGTAAAGCGAAATGTCAGAGGTGACGACCGATTATATGCTGGACTAGGCAACAACGGTTACAATTTCATCAAAGGACTTTACACGAATCGTGTTGATTTTAACGCAGAAACCTCTGCATGCATCGATGGAATGCGTGGCACGGTGTTGTTAGCAGAAGATTGTATTGGAGATGGTGCCACTTTACCCTCTCCTATAAACGGGCTTCCTGTCCGAAATAATAAAGTGTATTGGTACGCATACAAACACTTTTAATTGTACCATTGCAACTCGGCTTATACTTACCTTTTTGTATTTTAATTTCAGCGTTCGATTCAGAGATCCAAAATACAGCGGCAATTTCATTTTCCCCGCAAAGAGGTTGAAGGGCGTCAGAGAACCACCGAAAGTATTAAAACCGCAAGATTTTGAACAGATGAACCGTAACAGTGACAATTCCTGGAAACCGCAAATCGGTTTTACCCCCGCTACTCAGTCTGCATCTTTGACCGACGCTGGACGTAGAATGCTTGGGTAATTACTTTATGCCAACGTTATTCCACTCGCACCATTTACAGTCAGTCTTGCGTCATAAATTATTAAAAACAGTGAAAATCGCTGAGTAATAGAATGAAAAGGCAAAAGTAGGTTGAAAATCACGAAAACTGTAATTTTCACAATTTTTAATCGTTTATGACTCATAATAAATCTAATTAACCAATTTCGCTGAAATTTTCAGTATGTTATGAAACTAACTATGCTATTTAATTTTCGTTAATTCAGAAAAAGGGTTATCTGGATAACTTAATCGCTTGGTCAGAATAAATTTAAACACTGCCATTCCAGGGTTAGTACAGCCATTAATGTTTGTCACATTTGTTTGCTCGTAGGCATTATACAAACCATAATAGAGTACCACCTGCATACCCTTCCGCGTCTGCATCACCAAGTCAATATCCAGAAAGTGCGCATAGTAAGTTATTGCATGTATTTTGATTTATCTAAATTATTGCGTGGTCATGAAACTTTTAGGAAATACGTTATGTTATTTGAAAAATATAAGTTGGAAAGGGATTGGGGTTCGAATTAAGAGGGGAGGAGGTTCTTACTCTTAATTCCAGTTGGAACCCCGGATCTTTCAAACAATACCGTGGTTTACGAGAGTCAAATTAGAGTGCACGCGACTTTTCAACATCACCGACGGCATGGAAAAGAAATCATGCAGGGATGTTCATTGTTTTTTCCACCCTGATGGAGGTCGCGCGACCGTTCCACCCCATCGTCCATAAACTTGTTCCGCATTTTGCTTCTCGATCGGCTGGAGGCGTTTCCAGAGTGTCCTTCAGTTCATCGATTCTCCGCATTACAACCAGTTTTTAGATTTGCATAAATGTCATCTCCTGGTTAGTCGTAACTACACAAATATCATTGCAAGATCACCTTTCGAACAAGAACCGATTTTTTAATAAACATACACATATGCAGTGTATACAAAAATCGTGTGCGTCTAGAAAGCATGTCACAAAATTTTGTCAATTAAAATATGGGACCATCTTTGAATATGATATATCGCTTCTTCATATTGTACGGAATAATTAACAGCTGAATATGGAAATAATAGTAATTGCCACATGTTCGTAATACAACATTTACTTTCGTTAATAAGAACAAAATGTGCCATTGTAAGTGTAGTGCTACAGCAAATTGTTCATGATGATCAAATTTATAAAACATCTGTCATGTATTTTAGTACGTAAACTGTTAATAATTTCAAACAAAATGGACTCGAGACTTCGAATTCGGAAGCAGAAGTGAGTGATATATCTTTGATACCTTCATTCTACCATTTGAGCTTTCATAATTTGCATCCGATAGTCAACAACTTGTTCTTACCCGACCGATGTTGGCTCCATAGAAAAAAATGATTTAGTTTTTATGCGATTTTAGTCGTGTTTGTCCGAGTAGGGTGAAAAAGGATGGGGGCAGTGGGGTTCAGAAGCGGTGACGGGAGCCACGAGTCCGCCGTGTCAGGGGGACGGGGGTTGCTAGAGCCGAGGGGTTCCGCTGTTCGGATTAGCTGCGAGGGTAGTTCGTCACGTAGAGCGTGACTCCGGCCGTTTCGTTGTTTGGCACGTCGAGGCTAGGAACGGTTCCACGGGCTTCGCCCAATTATAAAACAAACGCGGCGCACTCCGTAATTATCCAATTAGCGGATGTTCCACCTCCCGGGCTTTCACGTATCGTCTGTCTGTCTGTCTGTCTGTCCCACCCCTGACGCGATCTCCGGCGTGTCTGGGTCTGAATCACAAAGGCGAACGGCGCGCGACTCTATCGCTTTGTGCTAGCGATTCTCGTTACACCGTCGTCGTTGTGCCGTTGTTATTCCCTACCGTTGACGCGTGGCCGTCGTGGCGAACAAACTCGTCTCGTTTTATCGAACGATCGCGCGTCGCGTCGCGTCGCGTCGGCTAGGCACGCTGTCGGTTTTCGAAACTCTCGGCTAGGCTAAGCTCGAGCCTTCCGATATCCGGAAAGATGAATTACGATTTCAGACGGACTTGACACTGTAACTGCCCTCTGCCTCCCTATGGGAGGCGTGACCAACGATCGCGACCAAGAAGTCCGATGCGCGATGGACCCGTAAAAACAAAGCGTCCGTACGCGGACCATGGTGTGTGATTGATTTACCGAGGGGCGTAAACGCCAGGCACACGCGTGCCCCATGACTCGTACACGATCGAAATCGTCGACCGTTGCTCGAAATTTTATTTATCGGTCTAAATGAGGATTTTCGAGGGACCGATAAGTGATATCTGGGTCCGGACAAGTGCTACACGGATCCGGTTAGGCCCTATGTGGAAACATTGGGGATTAAAGTCGGTTGCATCCAAGCCGTTAACGTTCATGCTCCTAGATGCTGACGAATTCGTCAAAGTCAAAGTAAACTTCCGTTGCGACTTACTACGTCGAGCAGTCGCATCTCTTACATGTATAAGGACAATGCAAATATTTCTCCAGATTCAAAAATAAATGCCCGTGTTGACGTAATTTTTGTTTCATTTAATGCAGAGGTTCTTAAACTGTGGTCTGCGAAACAATTTAACATTAACTTTACATCCCCAAGTCTCCTTAAGTCTCAAGAACGACGTAAAATGCCTAGGGTTGGGATGGGGTCCGCAAAAAAAAAATGTTGTTCAAGAGGGGGGCCCCGGAGTACATAAGTTTAAGAACCCCTGATTTAATGAATTACTCTAACCTTGTGGAACGTTGGCTGGCCAGTGAACGTGCGAGAATGCCGATGATTCCAAACCAGGGACCTAAAACCGGTATAATTTTGATTGGTCCTAAATCTGTGCTGACAAAATTACCGATCACATTTCCGTAGGAAGTCCTCGCTCTAAATTAGATTTTGACGCGATCGGGAGACCGAAGACGTCGGTCAAAACTGACCCACCTTCTCCGACGCGCTGCTAACTGTGTTCAGTTGCAAGCCAGGCCCAGGCCTGATCACTATTGGATGGAATCTCGTAAAGGATCCCCCAGGAACGGGTCAAACACACGTTATAGAGGAAGGCTAGCCTGTCGGTCGGCGAGTAAGCAAGCAAACGCTCCTCGGACCGAAGGGGGTTGAATCGAGGAGGAAGGGGAGTAGAAGGAGGAGGACTACGAGAGTGGAAAGAGGAGAGAGAGGGGTTGGCCTACGTCCGTTCGTATCTCCGTCCAGATGACAGGTGCAGAGGCCCCTCGTTAGACAAATTAAGCTTCGTTCCTGGCCTCCCGCCTCGACCGATGTCTCTCCGGCCGTCTCTCTACGGCTTTGTCCAACCGTCTCTGTTCCCGGGCCGGCTCTCCCTCTTACTCGTGCTCGCGAGCTCGTTCGGGACTGGTTTCGAGTGGACTGCAAACACTCGTGCAGCAGCAGCAACGCCGACGGAGGCTCGAATCGCGCAGAAACCGGGCGCAAGACGAATGGAGGCTGCTCGAATCGCTACCTAACCCGGCTACCGGTGATACTGAGATCTCGTACTCTGTCCGGGTGGCTTCGCGATCAACGGTGTCGCAAATTAGACTCGGCCAGCGTGAGAATTTTCTTCGCGACGTTAAACCCACCGAACTATCTTCCATTTTACAATTTAGTCGGAGACCCGAAAGAGCTAACTCGAAGTCTCCGAAAGTATCGATTTTCGCAATGTTGCAAATTTGGAAAAAACCTAACATGCTGAACTCCATTTTTAAATATCTGTTTTCGTTTTCTTGTAGTCGATGTTTAAAATCAGCAGAAAATCACAACTGCCGTCAAGAGGACTTGTGGTTTCAGAATTCATGCTTCTTAGTTTGGAAGATGCAGTTTAAGTTAGTTACATAGCTTATTACATGTATATCGATCGTCTTAGGTACATAAATTGGGATAAAATTTTCATAACTTCTTTAATAATATTGTTCTAAGTACTGCTAGACGTTACACATTCATTGCATATAAGAGTACTTAAACCCTGAGAAGACAAGTTCAAATTGTCAGCAGGGCGCATACATTCTCCGAGACAAGAAATCATTCTCCATATGATCTGTGATGAATATACCTTGAGAACAAGATGACCACAGGAGAGAAGATCTTGAAGCTACCAAGAAGGCTCGTGAAGGATCCTAGAAGAGATTGATCCTCGAGAAGAAGCGGATTGCGATAATAAAATAGTTTTTTCTCCACCGGTTCGTCTGGTGGACGCTTTGAAGTTCCAGAGCGAAAAGGAATCCACCGCGAGCCATCGAGTGTCTGAAGAGATCGCGAGGACAAGCTCA
The DNA here is from genome assembly GCA_028455605.1 of Lasioglossum malachurum. NCBI lineage: Eukaryota > Metazoa > Arthropoda > Insecta > Hymenoptera > Halictidae > Lasioglossum > Lasioglossum malachurum. The sequence goes on from CM052314.1 coordinate 27,242,959, forward strand.
CCTACGCTCTCGAAGATGAATGGATCCTATAGATTAATGGGGGTGGAGGCTGTGTATCGCAGGTAGACATACGCGGGATGAATAGGCGAGGGTGAACGAGCATTTAAAGAAGAGAATCCTCTGTCCGTTCCTCTGTCTCTCCCCTCCTCTCGCGACGGCTTTGTTCCGGCTCGTCTTCGGGATCGAAGGTTTTTCCATGGAAAACACGTGTCCTCGTTACCCGTTCCGACCGTAATTACCAAGGCGATTGTCTTCTGCAGGGATAAACTCCATCTTCGATGGAGTGGACCTCTTGCGAAATTCTAGCCCGGGATAACAAAACTTTCCTAAAACGAGAATAAAACCAACGTGAAATGATAATGCATTATTTAAGAATCCTATATCGGAGATAAGCAGGGGTTTCATATTAGAAGAGGTCTATTATTAGGCTACTTTACCCTACACAAGGGGCATTTTTTCGAAGAAGAAGTTGAAATTTGTTGCACAGTGTTATCGGTGTTCAGAAGAACGAAATATACGCCCGTTTGACATGGTGCTGGTGAAAGCACGAGGCAAATAAGAAAGCGATAAGGGACGAAGTTACAAGCGATCTGAGAGCAGAGTCGCACAAAGAACGAGCACAAGCAGAGGGATCTATTATCCTTGTGGATTTTATTGAAATCGAGTCGGGTCTGTAGCTTTCCTTGTTGGTATCTCGAGCTGTGACGCTCCTCGACGTTTTTCCGTCACCGGAAAGTCGAAGGTTTCGCGAGCGAGGTTTCTCCGTTCGCCCCTTTCTCGAGGCAAGCGGAGAAGAAGAGGATGAAAAGGGGGTCCGCAGTGGCAGACCGTGCAAGCGTTCTTCTTTCGAGGCGTCCACGGACCCATGGAAAACGACTAATGGATGGATAATGACCCGTAATGGATGCGCCGCGGACATTACAGGTAATATCTCGTGAAAGCGGCTGGCATTTCCCGCGGTGCGACGGCACCGTGGGACAGCCCGGGAGAAAAGAAGAAGAACATGAGGAGGAGGAGCAGGCAGAGAGTATCCCGCACGTAAATTGGCGCACACCTCGGTGACGATGGATGGCGGATGGGACGAGAGGTAATTTCCAACGACGGATCCAGACTGAAGAAGCACCATGCAGCCTTTCAGCGGACACGTTTCGTGCACTCTTCCCATTCAGAATCTGGGAGACCGTTTTTCGGATTGATATCAGGCTTCCTGAGCCACGCTTGGTCATCACTCACCCATCGTTTCTATCGCCAGAAGCGAGATTAATTAACGCCTTATTCCAAGTCGGTCAAATTAGTCCTTGACGCGAAGTGTTCGGTACGGTGTACAGTAGTAGGGGTGAACGGGGTCAAAAGTAACAATTTCACTTTGGATTACGTAAAAACTATTACAACGAAAAGTTTACCTGCTTTCAGTAAAATTTCAACAACCAATGTTTGAGTTATTAACAGAAAATGGTGATACACACAAATAACTTCATTGTAATCTAAGGAAGAAACGCAAACTTTAGAACAAAATGTGAACGAATAGACAAGTGGAGAATTCAGTATACTTTGTGTTATACAACATATCCGGTAATGTTTTCAAATAACATCAATTACAACATCAATTTCCAAGTTAAGATTCGGCTTAATTATGTCGCTAAAAGATATTCCGAATAAATTGTACTGTTCAAAGAGAGCTTGTTCACACTTTCCTTCTAAAGCTTCGAGAATAAGGGAAGTCTCGCGAGTTTTGGGGATAGTGAACGAGAACACAGAGCGGCCAGTCGAGAACCGAAACGATAAAGCTCCCATGGCTCGCCGACCGGGATAGATACGGTCTGTTTTCCATGGTGTGGGGCTGACGGGCGTCACCGACAGCGCCGTGGCTAATTTCCTCGGCATTGAGCCGCATTGTACTCTAAATCGGCCTTCCCGCCTTCGGAAACCCACCCCCTGAAACCGCAACCGGCAACCTACACCAGATCGCTCTCTGTACGCCGATCGAAACCCATTTAACGTGCCCGTAGGGCATCGAGTTCTACTCGTTCGAATTGTCCCTCTCTATTTCTCTTTCCCTCTCCCTTTGTCCAGTCTAACTGATTGACCCATAATGTCACCATTTTATTTCTTAAATCGAATCAGGGACAGAGGACACTTCATCCCAAAATTTTCATGTCGAGAATGGTTTTGTTAACAATCAATTTATAACAATTCGACGAGACTTTATTCTTAATACTTGTTTCAACGGTGATCATACTCGCAAATAAAGTATTGGTCAAATGATTATACAGGCTGAGTCACCTAACGTTGCCACGTCAAATATCTTCGTTGTTTTTAAAGATACGTCAAATGTCTTAAGGATAAAGTTGAATGGTAAAATGGGGCTCATACAATACCAAAAAGATTTTTGTTTTTATGTAGTTTTTTTAGAAATATGAAGGTCACCTTCATTTTTTTTAATGGAATGAAGTATTTTTTTATACATCAATCGATGCAGCTGGACATTCCATTAAAAAAAATGAAGGTGACCTTCGTATCTCTAAAAAAAGTTACATAAAAACAAAAATCTTTTTGGTATAGTATGACCCCATATTACCATTCAACTTTATCCTTCAGACATTTGATGTATTTTTAAAAACATCAAAGATATTTGAGGTGGCAACGTTAGGTGACTCACCCTGTATAACATCATTGTATTTTCCTTAATACCGTCTTGAAACAATTATGTGTCACTTCATTTGAAGACAAAAGGGTCCTAGTTCGAATTTATTGCATTGTTTGAGCGTCGAATCATTTTATTCTATCGTCGAATAAAAGTTTTCATAAGTAATTTCTCGATACAGAATATCAATCCTATAAATTCGAAGTAATAAAACTGAAACTAGAAAGTTAACGTATCAACGAATTCAACGATCTACTTTGCAGAGCCTTAAACCTTGAAATAACGCTGAAATAATTTTGGCCACAAAAAACATTTCCAACTCACTGTGCACTGGTACGAAGAAGTGACGCCCTAGTGCAGTTTGAAATCGTTATTTCTGATCCTTATTTCGAATACAATGTGCTCGCGGCTGGTGTTGATGCGTTGAGTGTACGTGGCTCGGATGCGAAAGCCGGGCGCGGGTGAAGAAGAAAGTCGCGAAGAATCGGAAGAAGTAGACGGAGAAGGCGATGAAGAAAAAGGGAATTAAGGTTCTCGCGAGTACTAGATTTAATCGCGGTATTTTTTTCGCGGAGAGTCACGGACCGGGAGAGCCCAGTCTCCACCCGGCTGAGAGTCGTGAATTTCCGAGGTGTCAGCGAGGCACGGCTCCTTCTCCGCGCCGCGCCGGTAAGAAATCGTGAAACGGGTTGAGGATGCGTAGAGTGGCGAGGGTGAGAGGGCGACTCGACGTCGAGAGGGATCCGCCCTCCTGGTGAAGGGTCCAGCCGGGTAGACAGTCTCACTAATTACGCCGCGCCTCATTAGCGTGGAAGCCTGGCAGTCGCTTAAGGACACGTACGACGACTCTTCTTCGGCTTCGTCAAAGATACGAATTTTTCTTTCCTCTTCTTTTTGTCATGCGATGTTTCTCTCCGCTTCTTCCTCTCTTGTCCGCCCTGTTCATCGTCCCTCTTTCTTTCCCCGTCGCGCGGGCTCTTTCCGGAGAACACAGAGGGTGAAAAGAGGTGGCTTTTGCGCGACTCCTCTCGCTGCGCGGAATAGAAAAAAGAAAATATTAGCAATGAGGAGGAATCCTCTTCTGATGAACGAGAGTTCCGAGGAGAGCTCGCGTGTACAGCCCGATCGTACACCGTGGAAATGTGGGTCGTTTTCGGGGAACGGTTTCTGGAGCGGAGCGAGTAAAATCGCCGTTAAACCTCTGACTTTTGATTTCTGCTCTGCAGGTCATAATCAGACTACGAATATTTATGTAAACTCCTATTTTTATTTTTTATTTTATGAACGAGCACACGTTATGTACGAGTTTTTGTTTCACTAAACGAAAGTTCGGTGGTCGCACGTGTCAAAGGAACGAAAAGACAATGGCAGAGACTTCATACCGTGCGGATGGACACGAATGCTCTAGTACACGGTTATCAAATTGTTTTAAGCAGCGTGTTGTGTATGTTTATTGTCCGTCGATCGAATTGGAGCAAGAGGGCTCGTTAAGGGAGCCAGAGATCGCTTTGATTATCAATTCCTCGCTTGACCAACTCGCGAGGAACCTCTATCAACCCCTGACTCGAGCGTGAAACTCCATTAGAAGCGGGCAGCCGCGCCAGTATAGTTCCGATTTGTCCCAGCGAAGGGTTCGCGCGATTTCTAGTGGCTAATAGAAAGCCTCTCCTGCCCTCGGGCCACCATGGACTCGAAGGGAGCCAAGGGCTCGTTCGTTTGGACTTTTACTTAAAGCCAAACCAACCCCCTCGACCCTTCACGGCAGAGATCGATATTATCGGCCCATCAGTTCCCCCCTCCCCTTTTTAATTGGAATCTTGATGTCTGGCTAGGTGGCCTTTGACACTACTCGAACAATGCTGTTAACACTTTCCTGGTTGTTCTTTTATTCGTTTTTTTTTTCGCAGGAACTGCAAGATTTTTTAATGAGACCTTCGACCGCGTTTTCAACGATAACGCAATCCGTTGTTACCCTTCAAACGTATTTACTTTGACTATGATAAAACTTGTGTTGAATATGTCAATTTTATTTGTCTTACGTTACGTCCCCCTAAATGTTCACGATTGAAAAGTTGTTCAAGCAAACGCGCGGAATTATTTATTGGTACCCCTAACAAAACGTTTTTGTTTTTGCTTTTGTACCAAATCGGTGCCGGAAATGACATTGTAACTGTGTAAGCACTGGTTGGACCAAGGGATTCAGTAAGAAGCGTTCTTTTTGCTTCCTTAAATTCTTGTTACGCGATCTCGATGACTTCCGGGTTAGTTTCGGAGTCGAGGAGCGCACCGCGTCTGTTTCAATTACATCCCCATGAGCTAACTCGAGACGAAGGAGGGGAAAGAGCCTACAAACGAAATTTCCTTTTCTTCGTTCGGTGTTCAGGGACCTCTCACCTGAATACGGTCGTCCCTTCGCGGCTCTTTCACGTAAACGCCGCATGAAAGTAAATGGTGCGCATATCCTAGCTGTGGTCGACCCTTCGCCGACCTTCCATAGAGCTATTCTGTTTTGCCGGGCGGATCATCGATACACCTGTGCGCAGACCTCTAATTGTGTTCCCCCTCAACGTACCCCGCCTTTCCCGATGTTTATTCCAAAGTCTAGAGCAGGAATTTTCTGAGTGTCTCCTTTGAAGCGTGTACGTCTTTCAAACTTTCGTGTTCTCCCATCTGTTCGCGATCGTGCTTAATGATCGACAGTCATGTCAAGTGATCGTCCACGAATAACACAAAATCTGCAGTAATGTATCTTCAAAAAATAACGCTACTTTTTGGAGGTTTCGGAGGTTTTACGGGTGGTTCACCTTTTGTAAATTCTGTACCCGTTGGTGCAAAGAAGTACAGAAAAGAGGGTCACTCGCAATAATATTCGACTTGGTTTTTCTTTTGAGGAGTTAGAATAATTTGTTTACCACATGACGCGGAATAGAAACTTAAAAAATGCACTAAAAAGCATGAAATAATTGCCATTTAATTTATGTGAATAGACACGAACTTAGAAACAATACAATCTTTTCCTTTAACCTCCTCCTTTTTCGAAGTCGGTTAAAAATTGCAATTGGTCGGAATCTGCAGAGAAAATACTGAAAGACGTTTTTCAGAACAATTTTATAATCTTCAGAATATTCTTCTCCAGTAGGGAATTAGAAAATGAGTATGATTTATATTTAATAACTTTCTATCATATAACTAACTATTTAATTAACGAATGTATTTCGTCCAGCTTTTTGCACTTCTGGCCTACTGTGCGCCGTGCGACGGTTAAACGGGACATTTTAGTAATTGTTGGCAATCGATCGCTCGATCGAGATCTCGGCGCGACTCCGTGTCACGAAGTTCTCGAGGAGAAGTGTCGCGCGGGCCGATACGATGCGATACCCCGTGTGCACGCCACTGTATATCCATCGTATAATCGTGCGTGCAGGCGAAAGCGGGGAGGCAAGAGCCTCGTCGTCATTTCTGAATTAATCTCATTCGACTGCCCCCTTTATGCTCGGCGGGTCTCCCTCGCATCCTGCGGCGAGCTGCTTCTCCCGTCGCTTCAAGGTTAATTGGAACGAAAGCGAAGAAAGGAGAAAAGGAGCGTGAGCCACGGAGGGCACTGGATAGAATCCCACGACCGCGCCAGAGTTTCCTTAGGCCCCGTTACTTTAACCAACCAGATTTAGCCCCCGTGAACCGGAGAAGCCGAATAATGGCGAGATAGAGGCGAGAAGACACGGTGAAATTCTGTCACTGTACGCGTCACCGCTCGAAAATATTCGATCGTTTACAATATTCGCTATTTAGAGAACCGAGAAAATGATTCAAGTCGTCACAGTCGTGTCGGTTCTCTTAGTTTCTTCCTGACGCTCTTTCGTCCGGCTTTGTCTACACGAGAGTTCAAGTATCCGTTTACTCCTTTCTCAATGAAAATGTTCATCTTCTGCAACCCGTCCTTTTCCAAGACCAGAAGAAGATTACGTAAAAGGGGACACTTGAATGACGGGAACTGCGAAGCGCAATAAACAAACTGTTTATGAAGAAGTGGCGCGTTAACGAGATGCTGCGCCAAGTTATGGTAAACAGTGAAATAAGTCACAATTCGATTTTCAAGTGAAACTGGCGAGAAATTATATTCGAGAAACGATGCGTTTTTGTGCCTCCAACCGGCACATATTAGATTTTGTATTCAAATAAATGAAGTTTACGCTAATAAATATCTTCACCGAGGTATTAATCCGTGAAAATTAATGCGGAAACACATAATTGCATAAAAATGCATCGAATTTACGACCTTCGAATACTAACCACTTAAAGATCCTCAAATGGTGGTAAACAAACTAGTTGGAAATTAAAGTTCGTTCTCAAGTAAAACTAACTCGTACAATGTGCAGGTTTAAGAACGTTCGAATCAAGGGCTGAAGCGTTCCCGTGCTCGAAACTTTGAAGCGCTCCTCGCCGCTCAGGTAAACGAAGATTTTCCGCGCAAATAATTCGTTTTGTTTGAAGTAATACATATTACATAAACCATCCGGGAATGAAGGGTCGCAATCGTATCGTAAACACTCTCGCGAGAGGAGAACATTTAAAATCTCGGCGGGGTGCTCGAGATCCGCGCGTCGCAAATCCTTACAAAAATGTCTGTTCGGCCGCGTGTTTCGCTAAACGGATCTCATGTACCATCGTCGAGCCGACGGATTTTTCCGTTTATCAGTCGCCTAGATCCTCAACCCCTCATCGCGCGGAAACTACCGCGCTCGAGCGAGCCATTATCTCTATCGCTCGCCGATCCACACACGTCTTTCTTCCTTCTCCGTCTCCACTCGTAATTTATCTTTTCTGGGTCACGCGATTAACCGAGAATTCTAAGGGTTGCGAGGGACGGGTTTGCAAGCGTGGTCTCCGAAAAATCCTTAGAATGAAAATGTTTTTTCTCCGTTCCGACCCTCTTGTTCTCCGATACGTTCCCAGCTCCGCGAGCACGCTTTTCCTCTCGCTTTTGTTTTTTCATTTTTCTGTTTTCCCTTTCTCCCGACGTTTCTCCGCGTGCGTTTCTCTCTCTCCCTCTCTTCATCACCCCAGAGCCGACACGAATTTTTTCGCGCTAGACTGACCCGAGAACCCGCTCCGCTCGGTTCTCCGCGTGCACTGGCTGCGCTAATATCAAGAAACCGCGAGAGCTCTACGAACGCTAACCGGGAAAACGCAAAGAAAAGGCGAGCCAGAGTGCGGTTTTCCGGCTCATTTCCGCCCGCGGATTCGGGGGAGAACAACGTTTCCACGGGGAGAATCCTGTGTTCGCCCCTCGAGCTACCTTCGGACAATTCTCCTTTTTCTCTCTCTCCCTTTCTTGCTCTCGATTCATCCTCCATTGTGCCCTGCCATAATGGCCGGCGAGGATCATCCGTCGAATCGGATTTTAGCAGGCGCCTCGCCCGATTCTTCCTTATTTCGGCGTCCCGCGGGTTTCTCGAGTGGCCGCAATCGTGTTCAACTCTTTTTTGACAAGCCACAACTTACATCCGACTACCATCCCTACCGTAATAGGAATGTGGTATTTACAGAAGTTAGTACATACACAGTACACCCTCCTATAACGCGGTACTCTCGTAATGATCAGGTTTCTATTAATTTTGAGTTTCTTATAACGAATTGCAAAGACGTACATTTTAGGCATACAAATATCAGCTAAAACCATGAAGTCTAACAGCTATGATGTTACTGGACGTGATAGAAAATGTACAGTGATAACTAGATAGACATCTTTATGAAAAATCAAAATTTTCGAGTTTGAAATGATCATGCTACCTGCTATTGTATTCGAGACATACGTCGGTTTGTCAAAAGAGAAGTAGCCTGTCCCCAGCCCCTCCGGAATCATCTTCAGCCGTAATTAGGTTGAAAGATCTCGAAAACCTGAAACATTTCCATCAGATGTTCCGGAAGCGTTGGCAGTCTCTTCAGGGCTGTCCGCTAGGTCAGTATGAAATAGCAGAAGAAACGAAACGCTCTGAGGGTCAAGTGGCACGACGTACCCCTCTTCCTTTTCATTCCCGATCGAAAGTGCGAACATCTATGCCTCGGCTAAGTGGCCTCCGGATCCATGACACGTTTTGATTCCTGCTGAACGTATCGGGTTTCGGGACCGACGGTTCTACAACCATCGTGCACGAACGATCCCGTTTTTGGCCGAGCCGACTTGTTGACCCATCTTCCCCGCCCCCGGCAGGATCCGATTTCACTGGTCTCGAGGACTCGCGACCAGCTCGGCACCGAGTCCGCCTCGTGGAATCCTCTTCACCGACTCCTGCGGAATGCCCACTCGTTCCCGGCTCGAATTTCGCGGTCAAGCCGGAAATTTGGATATCCCCGTGTCCGAGTCTGTTTACCCGATTAGAATCCATTTCCTGGATCGGGCTCTTCTAATACACGCAACGATAAAATCCTGTAATTGCTCGGCGGGATCGATCGTCTCAGACTGCTTTTTGAGGAAGCAATGAGGAAAATGCATTTCAGTTTTATCTCGGTTTGTGAAAAAAAAAAGTGACTTCGAGAAGATTGAGTTCGGGGGTGTGTAACTGGAGAATTGATCCTTTAAAATCAGCACAAGATTTTTTTACACGAAGCTACAGGAGATCGAATGTCGACATTTTTTGGTTACAATTCAGAGTTTATTCAAGTTTGTGCTCTTCGTATTCTACTAGCTTTAAATCATCCAAATGACAATTAGGGGCATCTACGTAGTGCGTTCTACATTCTATCGATAGCACTGTACACCGGAGACCATCGGATTCGCGCGCCGGAAGTCGCAAGGGCGGCAGAGCGGATTCTCGCGCTCAACATCGCCGCCGCGGCTAGAAAGCCTGGTCCTCTCTCTCTTTCTCTCCCTCTCTCTCCATCTACTCCAGAGCCTTCGAAGAGCCCTTGATTTCGCAATCCGTACGAAAGTCTCGCGGCACACAGAACGCGACAGAGGAAGACTCGGGGGAGGGAATGAACAGTGTAGAAACGGAAAGAGTGACTGAGAATGAGAAAGACAAAACCCGACAAAGAGAAAGAGAGACAGAGCGAGGAAGATGAAAAAGAAAAGAGCGAACCAGAGATCGAACACGAAAGAAATAAAGAAAGAGTGAAACAGGCAGTTGGATGGGTGGGAGACGATATCCCTCTCGGTGTAGCATTTGAAGGAGACGACGGTTCCCTTTGCAAGAGTAGATCCTGATGGGACACGCGGTGAAGAAGAAGAACGGGGAAGGGAGAAGGGCATATTTACAAGGAGAGAGGAGTAGCGACGGAAGGAAGACAAAAAGAAGAGACGACACACCGCAGACAGAGTAGAGAGAGAAAGAGAGAGAGAGAGAGATGACGAGGGAGGATCGAGGGGCACGAGGAAGACGATGGGAGTGAAGGATGCTCGACAGTTCTAGGATACTCCTTGCTGGGTATCCTGGGGTCCTCGGTGCACAAGGACCATCCTCTTCCTCTTCCTCTTCTTCCTGCCGCACTCTTTTCTCCGGCTTCTCCTCCTTTCCTGGCGATTCGCGTGTCACCGCTGGCCCCCAACCCCCTTTCTCCTCTACCTGAGCCCCCTTGCCCGCCATTTTCCTACGTTCTCTTCTTCCGCAGACGGTTTCCGCGGTTATGCGCGCTCTCCCGCCTCATCCTACGGTTCTCTTCGTCTTCTTAACTCCGTTACAAAGCCGAGTAGCCACCTTTTCATCGCTCTTCTCGCTTTTCACGATCTCCGTCCCCGTGTCGTTGCTCGCGAGATCTCTTCACTCCTCCTCACCGCCCCCGACCTTCGTGCTCGCGTGCTCTCCGCCCGCCTACTCCATCACGAGGACCGTCTACTTGGTCTCCAAGCGATCGTGTATGCTCTTCGAGATTACCTAATCACGGCCGTACCGCCGCGGGGGCGGCTTCTTTCGGCGGAATCGTCTCTTCCGGATTGCCGTTAAGATCTCTGGGCTTGTCCGGGCTGCCATAGCTCGTACGGTGGTAGAAATCAGGGATCTATACGGATATAGCGCGTCTTTCATTTAATTACCCGAGTGCTATTTCTATAAGAAGGCTATGTTAGTGTTGGGAAAGCCTCGTGAAGAGGCGAAGATAAATTTTATTATTCTTCAGTTCAATGGAGTTGATCTAGAATTGCGTTAATAAAAGGCACTCGATAAATATTAAGTCATCCTATGGACTCGTGTTGTTTTTTGACGTTAACTTTGAGTGTAAAACAATGATACTTGACTGAATTAGTTTATCTTGTTTTATCGGAAAGGCGAAAACTATCTTACCATTCTACTATTTCTTTCTAACCTCGCCGACCGCGTCGAAGGTAGAAAAGGACAACGCGAGCAAACACGGACCCGCGCGGCCGAAAACTTACTGCATACCGTCAATGTTTACACTTTACACTACTCGGCGAACGAAGCAGCTCGAACTTCTCTTGGCCCCTCGCGAGTATGCCTCGCAGTGGAGGGGATATTCGCTTTCTCAGTCCAACGGTTTCCGTTTCCTTAGATCAAGGCTTCATAAAATGCAATGTCTTCGAATGTTGAAAGTCTTTTGGTAAAAACTTTTATGTACACTAGAGAAATACTTTTACGAAATACACGCCAACATCGGCAGAAAAGTAAAAGTTTAAAATTAATTTAAAAAATTTGAAACTGCGCACAGCTTTTTTCTTATGAAATTTGGAAAAGTCGCAGAACTTCTGCAACTAAAAACTCGTAAAATAATCCGGAAGAAAAACGATGTAATTGCAATTAAAATTAAAATAATCTGAAAAAGTAGAAACACCGAGAAAGCAGAAGAGAGCCACGAATCCGATTGGAAAACACATAAACAAGTTTCCCGAAAACAGAGATGATCTGTATTTCCTAATCGTGTCGATGCTCGTTCCTCAACTCGGCGATCGTAAATACGCCAGCGAAAGCATTTCCCAAAGAGGGAGAGAAGGTCACGTGGATGTAAACGTGGCATAGACGTCGACGTCGACGCCGACGTCGACGACGCGAGCACCGGAGGTAATGCGCCGGCTGAGGCAAGGGTCCTTGCTTTGACTCCAAACTCACCAGTATAACTGAATGCCTCTCTATAGGCCGAGTACGTGCTTCTAAGTGCATCCTGATTTTTCGAACCTCTTTGATTATACTCTTTCCGTCTCCGTTCCCCGCTGCGGTCCCTCGCCAACCCGGCTCTTAATCCCTTTCTTTCGTCGGTCTTTCCCCAATTTCTCCTCTCCGGCCGATCCGCAGACGATTAACAACTCGCACTGATTTCCCAAGCCATCGTCGATCATCAATCTATGTGGGTTACGTCGCACAGTGGGTTATTTGCACGATCTGGTAGACCAAAATTATTTTTGTTATTTTTTTTTATCTCGATTTTACGTTTGTTAATATAATCGAATGCGCGGGGGGCAAGCGCATAATACGGTACATTGCGTCGTACCGCTGTAAAAATAACATCCGAACAGTTCCGGACCCAATTTTTGTTGTGATATAAACACAAACACGTATCGAGTGTATTGACATCAAAATAAATACAGGGACGACTCCTGAAGTATAACAAAATTATTAAACTGCATCTACACATTTTTGTGGAACGCATAAATCCGCAGTCTAGTAACTTAAATGTTTCCTGAACTACGCGAACAAATTTCCAATTTCTGAATTCTTTCGACCCCCATCATCCTCTACGAGATATGCGATCGATCACAAATTTGTTTCATTTTTCGCTGTATTAAATATTTTTCAGCGTCCTTCCCTCGCCTCTCTGTCCTTCTCCCTCTTCTTGGCGGTCTCCTGTCCGACGTCCTGGCGTCAATCTTGACTCCACACTCGAGAAATCGATTTACGGATTGCCACGGGCTTTTGGACGGCACGGGCCGACCGCGGCTGAATCTCTTCACAGGTGCACAAGTAGCTGTGTTGATTTATTTGATAAATGAGTAGTGGATAGGGCTTTAAGCGGGCGAGAGAGAGGGAGAGCTCTCCACCGGAGAGTCCTACAACGCCGAGCGCACTACTCTTTCGCTCTTCTGCCCCCGTACCCTTCTCCTGCCTCCCTCCTTTTTTTCCCACCCCTCTTGCTCCATCGAATCAACCGTGAAACCAGTTGAACCGACATAAGTTCCGACGAGTGCGATTCGAACACTCGTTGCCTCGTTACCTTTCATCTTGACAAGACTCGTCCCTTGGCTTCTTCGTCCGTTTCGTTGTTTCTTTCAAATTTCTCGAAATTCCTCCCTCCCCCCACTGTTCTTCAGTTTTTTTTTATTCTCTTTATCAATCCTCTGCAAAACCAAAACACCCTTGCGTGGGTACAAACTAAATTCTTTGTTAACTCTAATATCGAGTCAGACACGAGGATTTCGAATAGAATCTACTAAACACGTATGTTATTAATATCAAGTAATTGTATAAATAATACGTGGAAAAACAAATAAGCAACCCCATTCAGATCGAATTCTATTTCTGTGTTTAAGCTTCAGTCAATGCTTCAGGGATTACCATGGTTATTTTGGATCTTTTCCCCATGCAAATTAATACATCCCCTGCCACGTGCGCCGTTATTAGTGGCATGTTGGGAATCGATATCCATGTCGATTGATGGTTCTTTTAATAAGAAGCAATATGCAATAAAATAATTCTTATTAAGTACTATAACACTGTAGGGGCGGGTATAGCTTGTCCCGAGAAGTAATACTCTTTAGATGGAATATCCGGATTATAAAAATTAATTTCAGATAATCTTTTTGAAGTCTAGAAAGTGTAAAGATCTTAGACTAATCAAAGTTAAACAATGTTACATTTATACAGGTTTAATTCTATTAAATCTAGGATATCAACCCTGTCAATATTCTATGGGAATGGTTAAAATAACACATCTTTATGATTCGAACAACAGTACACTGTAATTGTAATTCCAGACTAGATTAGTAAAACGCCTGTGACAACGAAGGTCCAGCATTCAAATTATACTTAATTATATTTTTTGCTTTCTAAATACGCCTCATATCACTGGAAACACGTTGTTCACGTGGTGTGGACCCGGGTTAGGTCCAGCGAGCGCGAGTCCCAGCGCGCACACGGTCAAGAAATAATCATCAGCGATCTTGGGTAGCAAGAGGCACGGTCCGAGAACCTGATAAGACCCTAGCGGTGTAACAGCGCAGAGACAGAGAGACGTGCATGTATATCTTTTCCTCTCTCGAAAAAGAGAAAGTGAGAGAGAGATAGAGCGAGGGAGTAAGAAAGAAATATGCAGAAGCACTCGTGTCAGAGGCGACCAATAAATTTATCGAGCGGGTGTTGGCATGGAGACTGCCGGACAGAGCTCGGTTGGATGGCCCAGAGGGCGATGAGAGGGCACTCGAGAATCCTCCAGGAGCCCGTCACGGGGAAATTGGAGGCAGCCACGGCGGCTAGGAGGAGGAACAGAAAGGAGGAGGGAGGTGGCGCGTAACCCTCGAAGAACGACGGGGAGACGGGGGGCTAGAACGAAGAAGGAAGGGAGGTCCGGAGGATGGTGGAGGAGGAGGATACCAGGCCGTGATATCGATTTCTCGCGGTGATCCAATCAACGATGGTGCCTTATCTGACGCCTTTGCCACACCGGCTTCGACAGAGAGACCCGTTGTGTCCCTTGGACCGGCAGAGATTCGCGAGCCAACCTTCTCTTTTTTTCTCGGTCGTTCCGTTAAATATCGACCTGCTCTGGGGCTGCGCGAACGGTCTCTCTCTCTTTCTCTCTACCTTGTTCAATCTTTCCGCTCGGTCTTTGCCAGAAATTTTATCGATGCCACCATCGTCAAGATTGTCGGAAGATTTTGTCGGATTACAGTTCTAACGAAGATTTCCGTTTTCCCACGAAAGAAAGGATGACGTTTTAGGAGGTTCTACTGTTGGAACTGTTTCATGAACGCTCTCAGTCGAACTATTTCAAAAGGACATGGCTTACAACCGGGAGCCTCAACTGTGAAAACTTTTACAAAATCTAGTAAAAAGTATTATCAGAAAATAAAAACACATCGACCACACCGAAAAAGATCTCGCTCAGCTGTACCTAGAATATAGCCCATTTTTCAATCGCCATGCTAGCGACGTCTATATCCGGCGATGCAACCAGGCGATTTTCTGTTAGAAACGATGCACCAGGATTCGCCGGGATCGATAGCGCGTCTCGGATGCAGGCGAAGACGCAGCCAATATTTAACGAGCTTGCGAGCTCGCCGGCTCGTCCTCGAGGCTTTCTTTAACGTCTGACGATCTTTAATTCATTAACGGGGGCATTAATTATTCATCGCCGATAACGACGGAATCGCTGATCTTCCCTCCGGCTCGGCTCCGGCGGAACCGACGGAAATGGGAACGAGGAGAGAAACTCGTTGGGGGCGGGTTTCGATCCCGTGGACGGTTCTTTTTTATTATTCCCGTGATTTGTCTTGGATAAATCGTGTATCCGGCGCAATTGCGGCGCAACAGAGGTGGAGGGAGTCCGCTCGTCGTTTTACCCGGTGGACTTTGTGTGCGGATTGGCTAATCTCTCTGACATTGTTCCGAAACAATACGACATCCGCCCCTAATTTGTACTGCCTTCGCAGCGCTTCGGCAGTGGTTCGCCGCGCTTCGGCAGCGCACCGCGGCTGGGCTTCCTCCTGCCCAAATGCCACGGCTGACAGAGTCAATATTTTCGCAGTCTGCGCCCCGCGTCGAGACGGAGACGGAATATCGGCAGAAATTCGCTAAACCGAAGAGAGCCGGCTAGGCGCGGGGAGCAGGGAGAGGAACGTTCACCGACGGTCTGGAAAAGAGAAGAAAAACGCCGCGGATTTCTGCATAGCTTGCTCCGCCATGGTGACTCGCTTGCTCGCTTGCTTGCTCAGCCGTTTCGGATTAAGCCGAGTCTCGCGTATACATATATATTCTCGTTCTTTCCGCGTTTCGTTTTCTCTTGGCGCTCGTCTTCTCGGGAAAACGATCGCCCCTGCCGCTTTCGTTCGCCGCCCCAGCTATTAAGTTGCTCCAAAATTTTTCTCGTCCTTCACTAACGAATCGATCGTGCCATTTCTTTGTATACAACACATGGAATTACGGATACCAAATGCTTAATACAGGATATAAAATTTCATTTTACCCACGATCTGTAAAGTTGACCAGTCCCGTTTTTCAAAAACCTCGTAATCCTCCAAACAATTCAATCAACCATGCGATCGCGCATTCCAGAATCGCTGCCCACACACGCGGTGACTGTTGGTTATCCATTAAAAATTCAATAGTACTGTAAACCGCGCGCGAAACGGTAAAACTCGAACGATCCGACTTTTCCCGAAAACCTTGCGAAAATTAAAAATTTCATACGCTCATTATGACAATCGGTTCTCTGATATTTGTGGGGTTGCTGATTTCGAATATGTTGTGAAAACTGACTAAATTCAAAATGTAAAATCAAATACCATTCTAATAAGTGTACCATATCAGCCATCTGCTGTTGTATTCTTTGAAAAGGGACTGCTGTGCGTCGCGAATTGAGACAAAAGAAAATCCGGTTTTTCGTCCCCGATCAGTCCAATTTATTCCGTTCCAAAGACATTCGGACAGAGGAAACGTTCCCCTAATTACCATCGAACAGCGTCGCCTAGGCACGCGGGCCGGGGGTAGTGGGGGCGCAATTAAACGCCTAGCGAATTACAGTGGAGCGTAGGCTACTCCGGGCCCGGTATTGGATCCCGGGGGTTCGCGGGGGGTGGTTCGAGGGCAGGAGTAAGGCTCGAATCAATCCGGCTCCCCTTCGCGAAATTGTAAATAAATTAGGAGCTGCACGATCGCGAGAGTCAACACGTTGCTCGCCGCGCGACCTACCCACCCCCTATCATCCCCCGGGTTTCGACGGGGGCGGATGTGTGCGTGCTCTGCGTGGCGCCACACGTTTTCACCCCGTTTCACCCCGTTTCACCCCCGGTTCTGTACTGAGGCGCACGCGCGCTTGAAGAGAGAAGCCTGGATTCCGGTGGGCGTGCGTCCTTCGAATAAGAGCGAGACGGGACGAGACGAAACGGGACGCGAGGCTGAGGACGAGGACGAGGGCCGCGAACGGAGGGCTGCTGCGGATAGAGAGAAAGGGTGCGAGGGAGGAGAGCACACGGACGAGGGACCCACACAAACCCGTTGCGTTTATTAACGCACGTTGCACGGTGGGGTTTGCTGGCACAGCATCGGCTGTGCGGCAACCAGCCAGGCAGGGTCAAGTGCTTCGCTCCGTCCTCCTCTGATCCAACTCGCTCCTTCCACCAACCCCCTCGGCCGCCACGTCAACCCCCGTTCGCCGACGATCGCTCCGCTCTGCTCTGCTCTGCTCTACTCTGCTCTGCTCTATCCTACCTACCCGGCCGCCTAACCACCCCCGTCCTCGCTCCAACCCCCGCGCAACGCCGAGCTGGAAATACCAGCCGGAGAGCGAAACGCCGCGCACACTTCCCATTTTATTCCCCGCGACAATTGTTAATTCGAATGTTAGATCTTTTCTGGACTGAGCGATCGATTTTCACTGGACCTGGTCTGGAGAGATTGGGAGTTGTTGTAGATTTTGCGGGCGATCGCGAAAGTCTGTACAAGCGCACACGCGGCGATCCTATTCGTTACAATAAGTAAAGAGAAAACAAATCACATGTTTTCGGTTGGAACTTCGTTTTTGAGGATACCAAGTCGCGCGTGCTGTTGATGAGCAGTCAGCCGGCGCGTCTGATCATGACTAACCAATTCCACTTCTGGCGAATGCTAGGACATGCGTGAGCGACAGATTTTCATACTTAATTTTCTTAAAGGAAAAAATGGTACACCTTTGTTTCGATTTGTTTCTGCAGATGCGATCACCACTTGCATTCAGGGACGCACTGCAACATATCCGGAAACCAAGCGCAGGGTTCTTTAATGATCGGAATAACCGTCGATTTCCTGAAATAAATTGTCGCAGAGGTGGTTAGGAGGGTAGACAATCTCGCACTAACAGAAATACAGAGTCAAATAACATTTTCAATGAACGCTTCGAATAATTTTCGAATTGGCAGCTGAATTTGGAACTACCAAATCGCTGAGGAACATTTACACACCGGTGAAACACGATATTCCGCTTTCGCAAAATAAAAATACGATTTCTCACGAAAGAATAAATTTCCAAATCGCTGCGCCGTGAAATTAGGAAAACGCGCGTTCCGTGCTGCAGCCACAGAGACTCCGTGGAGTGAGAAATCGCGATCCGCCTCTCGCATCAAAATCTTGAGGATTTATTCGTTCTTGTTAATTCGTTATTCGAAATAAAATTTGCTCAGCTGTGGACGAGCGGCAGTAGCGTGGCCTGGCCTCGGCGACGTCGACGTCGGCGTCGGCTGCGGCGGTAGCGGGCTTGCATTTTCCTCTCGAGCGAATCACGGGGAAAGGATGGAAACAGGGAAACAGAGCGGCAGCTTGGAGAGGGAGGAAGAAAGTAAAAGTCGCCGGGGGTAAACGTGTCTCGTCTCTCGTTTCGTTTCGTTTCGTTTCGTCGGCTGGCTCGTCGAGGCGCTAGAAGGGCCGGCTTCGAGGGCCTCCATTACCGGCGACTAAAAAGAGGAACAGGAAAATGCTGCAGAAAAAGAGAAAGAGCTAGAAACCAGAGAGAAAGAGCGCGCAAAATAAAAGAGGAAAGGAAGAGAGAGAAAAATAGAGAGACGCAGAAGGGGGAAAAAGGGGTTGCGAGGGGGTTGGAAATCTTGAGCTGCACCCGGCTCGTTTCTTCTTCTCGGTGGCGCAAAGGCGAGAATGAATGCCGGCAAAGAACGCGAAGAAAGGGCGGAAGGACGCGAAGAGAACGACGACGAGGAGGAAGTTGAAGAAGACGAAGAAGAAGTTGAAGTCGAAGAGCGCGAGAAAGCTCCGCGCGCGTCGTTGATGCCGATGGAGTGGGGGGGGGGGGGG